>BJBW01003313.1:121708-438836 GCA_004320125.1 Scolopax mira
CCCCAGGGCTGAGAAGACAGCCCCTGTGTGGCTGTTGGCACCTCCAGAGCTTTCTCATCTCTGATCCTATCTTGGCCTACTTTCCAGGCACGGCACTGCTGGCCAGGTCACCCTCTCTGCTCCCCCCCAGCTGTCTGCACCATGACCACTCCACTGCCCTCCAGCACTGGGAGAGCCCACAGGAATCACCCCCCCTGTGTTGCCCTCTCCCTCCCACCATCAGATGCACCCAGGAGACCCTCACCCAGGACAGCCTGCGGAAACTCTTGACAGCCACCTTATTTACTTGTTTACATCTCCAGCTAAAAAAAGGATGCTGAGAGAGTCCAAACCTGCTAATTATACACCTAGCCACCCACACAACCATGTGTTTTATTACCATCACCCTCCATGCTTCCTCCTTCCCCCCTCCTTGCCGGCTCGCTGAGTCCTTTTCCCCTCTCCTTTGCATGAGGGACAAGGAAGGGGTGCATCCCACCGGGACACATCCCGTGGCTGCATCCGAGCCGATGAGCTCCGAGTCTGGGCAGGAGCTGGGGTCACGCCAGCCGTGGGGTTTTGGAGAGACATAGCCGTGCCCCGCGGTGCTGTGGGATGCTCAGCCGGGAGATACAGGAGGGGACCGGTCGGGTCCCTTCCCCCCCCACACACCCCCCCCCGCCTTCCGCGGCCGCGGGGCGGTGCGGCGGCCGGAACGGCAGCCTGCGCTGCGTGGAGTGCCTGGGACATCTAGCGGCCACCTCTCCCAAATGCCGGGGGTGAGTACCGAGCAGGGGGTACCCGCCCGGGGATGGGGGGACACGGTGGCAGCGGGACATCAGCCCCCTGCCATCCCCGCAGCCCCTAGTGCCGGAGCGGCCGGGCGCAGCTGGTTTGCTGACACTGACAGTTCCAGGTTGAGCGTTACGGGCACGTCTTTCCAGTCTTTAGAGGCTCCCGCTGCTCCCCTGCTGATGCTCACGGGCATGGCTTGCTGGCACCGGGGCTGGGGACAGGGCGGTGGGGTAGCCAGTCCCGCAGAGACCGCTCTTCCAGAAGCAGCCGGGCTCTTCCCGGCCAGCCCCGGGGATGGATTTGCTGTTTCTTAACATTAGGGAGCAACGCCTTAGCTCTGAGCACAGCTGGGTCGAAACACTGCTGCAGAGAAACGTTTTTATCAGGGAGAATAAAGACTCGATTTCCACCTGGAAATTGCCCAATTTGACTTGTGAGCCTTGAAAAGCAGCCCATCGCATCCCAATTCTCAGAGCAATTTAGTCTCTGTTGGAGCCAGAAGCCCATTGCCGAGGCACTGGCTCTCCACCTGTCAGGATCAGAACAAACACTTTTTTCACTCCTTTCCAGCTTTATCAAACTGGCTGCATCAAAGTTCTGAATTAGATGCTCTATATCATGAACACCTCAGCTATCCTCCCTCTGAAATCCATGTCCATGGGCTCTGTGTCACCTTCTTCCTCCCCTCCTGGTCCTCACCAGCTCTTCCCCCTCCTGCAGCTCCACAGTCCCTTTCTTCTCCATCCTGGTGGCCAGGGCCCAGCTCTCTGCCTGGCTTAGATGTCACTGTGCTTCTCCTGTGCCAGGCTTCTTGCCCACCATTTCCCTTTCCACTGTTGTCCCTACCTTGCCCTTTTTCTTCTCTGGGTACCACCTCTGAGAGCCCCATTGGGGCTGCCATGCTCCACTCCCCTCCCCTCCTGCCCCACGTCAAGATCTGCCTCCCCCACACCACCCCTCTGCCCCTTCTCCCCGGCCCCCAACCACCTCCTTGTCTGATACTCCTGACACAGCAACCTTTCCCGGGACCAGTGAAGGCTGGGTTGCACCCCAGGGATGAGCAGCTCCCCATTTTGCATGCTGGTGCTGTGCCCGAGGCAGGAGCAGCAGAGTGGAGATGAGCACCTGCAGGAGGGCTTGCGTGTTGGTCGAAGCACGACTGCTTTCTGATGGAAGTGGTTCCTTCTATCCTTGAACTGTGCTTCACCCTGTGAGGATGTGGCAGGTATCCACGACACTGTGCAGGCTTCCAAGGATGAGATGATTTGGTCCACCCTTGCCAGATACATTGTCCACAAGCCCATCACAGCCCTTCCTCTTCCTTCATCCCCATATTCCTTCTCCAAAATGCTAACTTCCCTCCCTCTCAGCAGCCCTTGTGAGCTTGTTTTCTCTTGGGCAGAATCACAAGCCAAGAGGCAGTTGTACTGTGCCTTGGCAGGTCCTGGGCCTCTGCCTAGAAGCTCCGAGGCTCCTGAGAGCTTCCAGGAGGCCCTGAGCTCTGGGAAGGGTGCTAGCCACATTTCCTATGCTTTACTGCTTTATCAGGAGTGGACCCACCTGTACAGGGCTATGGCAGCTGTACCTGGCTGTGATGCTGCCTCCCATCATTCAGGTCAGGAACAGGTGTTTGTGCTGTCCCCAGCCCTTGGACCAGTGGGGCACCTCTCCCTGAGGGCACCAGCCTCCCCGAGTGCTGTCCTGAAGGAATGAGCCCTTGGCCAGGATGGACTAACCTTCTCACTCGGGAGTCTGGGGACAAGCAACGCAGTCGCAACCTGCTAATGAGCCCAGGAAGCAAGGCAGAGTGTTTGCTTGACAGGGCAATTAAATGATGATTGATGCCAGGAACAGCTACTTAATTCATCATTAACTGGGCTTATCATAGCCGGCATCTGTGCCGAGGATCCCTCTGAGGGCTGCGCTGCTGCTGGCGGGGGCAACCAGTGACCTCCCATGTGGGGGGGGGGAACACTCAGGATGGTCCCAAGGGGGCCCGGACTGCCCTGGGGGGTGTGGTGTGGAGGTGAGATCCATGAAGTACAAAGCTGAATTTGAAAGTGCCCTGTTGGGTGGTTACAGGAACAGCCCAGTGGTGGGGAAAGTAGTTTGTTAGGGAGCCAGCAGCCATTAGTCTCGGCATTAGGGCTGCAGCAATAGTCCAGCTCCATCAGGGCACTGGAGTCTGCCCTCTTCCTGGGCTCACCCTGTGTGTGTTGCTTGTCTGTGTGCATCCTCCCTGGGCACCAACAGCATCTCACCCCTGTTACCTGCCCAGACTGGCCCTGTGGGGCTGATGGATATGGACGCTATCTAGCCATGCTGGTCACGAGGACAGAGAACAGCCACTCTTTGCTCATTTTGTCTCTTACAGCTTCCTTGCTGACATCCGCTGGCTTTGCTCCTCTTCCCCCAAGCCTGGTTATTACCAAGCTTGCTTTATTACCAGGCTTGCTTTATTTATTACCAGGCTTGCTTTATTAAACCCCTGTGTGGCTAAATTCATGGTAGGATCCAGATAATCCAAACGGGGTTTGGGGACGATGGCAGGGTTGGCTTGGCCCTGTCCTTCTGTGTGCTTGTGGACACAGGGCTCATCCTCACCCTCCCTGCCATTCCCTCTCTCGAATACCATCTCCAGCAGTTTGATGGCCCCTGTCTACACCTGCAAACCCAGACTGTTCACCATTGCAGTGTCATGATCTCAGTGACTAAGGAGTGGGAAGCATCTCTAACCCCCCCAGCACTGCTCCTGACATCAGTTCTGAGAGGGAGGTTTCAGCCTGGCTGCTTTCCAGCAGGGCTGAGCATGCTGCTGCCACCATGCTCCACCCTGGCCTTCGGCGTCCCCTCCCCACTGCCCACAGGTGACAGGGACTAGGGCTGCACTTCTTGGTCCCTCTGCCTATTTATGAGAAGTGACATCTCCTTCTGCACTTTTCCCCCCTTCCCTGCAGCCCTGTTATTGCCCCATCCTGCTCCCAGGGAGAGCTCGTCCCCAACTCCTGAGAGTGGAAGGCAGCAAGGAAAAAAGGGTTTACTACAAGTAGAACTTCTATAATCCCAGAGGGTATGAAACTAGCATGGACTAAAAGCTTCTAGCTGTAGCCCTGGCTGGTGCACACTTTGTGCAGTGCAGCAGCCTCCGAGGTCCTAGCCCTGCTCTAGGGATGGCTCCAGGGGTAGTTTGAGGGACCAGAGAGGTTTGGGCTCTCCTTGCTCTCCAGCCCACATTTGCAGAGACTTCCCTGTGCTTCAGCAGTATTTTCCTGCTGTTTCTTTAGCTACCCACATCATTGCTCTTCTAAGGTGTTTACACCCTGGGATATTTGGTGCCTGCAAGCCCTCCCTGCCTCTTGCCCCCAGCCCAGGTCAGATCAGCCAGCCACCTCCCGTCAGCTGGCGCTTTAGCATCCTTCAGGATGCCCAAAGTCAGCAAAGTCCATGTCCAGCTGCATAGACTCACTCTTACCACCTTGGTCCATGATACCTGCCACTTCTCAAGCTGTCTTCTAGGTTTCCAGTTCCTCCCGGCTGCTTTCCCTTCTTTCCCACCCCTCCACCAGGCTCTGAGTGTTTCCCAGCACCCGCTGCTGTGAACATATGGCTTTGTCACACAGCTCTCCTCCCCTCTCCTCCCTGAAGACCTGAAGTGAGCAGAGCAGCAACCTCCTCGTGGGCAGCACCCGCAGCCTGGTGTCCAGCCTTTCTCGGCTCCCTCCAGTAGCTCCCAGCAAGGTCCCTGCCCCAGCTTGCTGCCAGAAACATTTCTTGACATGAGGTATGGATGCTCTCCCAAAACGGTCAACTTTCTCTTGCTAGAGCTGGGCTTCTGCTCCTGCTTGGGCTGCTGCTCTCAAATGATACTCAGTGATGGGCCTCTCCTTACCATTTCATTAAAAAGCCAGAGATTTTGTTGGAAATCTAACTTGCATGTTGAGGTAGGCAAGGAAGAGCTTCATGCTTTCCTTGCCTGAAAACTGGTGTGGAGCTTTGTGCTTCCCTGAGTCTGTGCGGGAAATAAAACCGTCTGTGCTACAAATATGCATCTCGCTTAAATATTTTGAAAATACTTAAGGGCCATCTGCCGTACGAGCCATGACAGGCTTTATTAGTAAGGTGGGAGACTGCAGAAAGCAGAGAATGGTTTTGGGGAGGGGGAAGCGCAGAGCGTTCACCAAAACATGCAGTGTTTTAGCAGCTCAGGAGCACTTTTGACCGGCTCCATTCTCCTGAGCAGCTTTCCAAAGGGCAATGACCACTGCTGGAGCAAAGCCCATCGACAGGGCCATTTAAAACCAGGTAGGGCACTCAGGCCTGGGCAGCATGACAGAGTTTGGCCAAGGGGATGGGACCAGTTGAAGTTTTCACTCTCTGGAGTCTTTAACTCCAACTTCTTTATTTATATTTTCTTCTTGAGGACAGATTTAAACCCAAGGTGATGTGCTTTCTGTCAGAAAGCCTAGTGCACCTCCGGGTACCTTATACCAGGTGGAGGTTTCTCTGCTACAGAGTATCCTGCAGAGGTGGCAGTGACAGACGTCTCTGAGGAGGACAAGAACATTTGGGGTTGCAAAGCAATAAGGTGGCACAGTCTAGGAGCTGGGAATGTGGTAGGGAGCAGCTGTAAAACATGGGGCTTGGGTACTGAAGAGCACAAAGTAATTGTTTCTCTCTCCTGGGGAACGCTGATATTTCACTACCCATTTTCTTTGTGCCAAGACGGGTTGGGAAGCCAAAATAGCAAATGCTTCTCCAAAGAATGGGAGTTGAAATAGTTCATCTCAGAAATTTTTATGCAAAACAAACAAATCAGCACAAAGTTTTAGCACTCTGAAATGGAGGAAGTGGGGAAGAGGGGTGAATTTTCCTGAGGAAGAAAACCGTGCTGACATTTGTAGCCGAGGATCCCTTTTGGACTCGGCATTTTCTGAAGCCAGTGGCCCAGGGCCAGGGCTGCTCAGCTGCCAGCTGGTTTAAACAAAGGTCTGATGTGACAGGTCATTTACTTAAATTGTCGTAATTTCAATGTGAACCAAGGCATGTGGTGTCTCCCCTTTAACCTCCACATCCCTCCATTCCTCTCCACAGCGGCTGAGCATCCAACACTCCCCACCCCAGCCTAAAAGTCACCTCCGTGTCCTCACAGCAGCCTCCTGGCTTGCCTCAATGCCTAGCTACTCTCACCCCAGCCCCAGCTCAGCCTTGAAAGGGCCTTAGAAAGCTTCCTGGGTATTTGAAAGCCAGTTAGGTGAGTGTGTGATGCCTGGAGGGCTGTAATTCACCATGCAACCCTCCGCTTTGGGAAGACAGGGAGACCCTTCAAGTGGCTGCCAGCATCTTATCTACTTCTAAGTTGTCTGTTTAGGCTTTGTCACAGCACACATTATGAACCAGCAGAAAAGATGCAGTAGGTCGTTTCCTGTAAGGCTGCACGTGGCCATCTCAAGATGCATTATAGATACAGCAAATCCTCATCTTAATCCAGCCTGAATCAGATCATCTTGTTGCAAGGATGCATCCTTATCTCACTGCCAGCTGGGGAGAGATGAAGAGATGCTCAGTTTTCCGAGATAGCATTCAAGCTGTGGAGAGGCAGGGAGGGTTCTTGTTTTCTCCAGCACAGCCAAATTTTTCTGTTCCCACTAGCCTTGTCTTGACATTGGCTCTGCATGGGCGAGAAGCTTTTCTGCTCCCTTCCCTTGCTGAAATAACAGTCTCCTCCCTCCCACTCTCTCTGCTCCCGCAGGATCGCTCCCCCGCACCGCCGGCAGCATGGAGAGTGTACGTGAGCTCCAAAACCCACTCTTGGCCAAGGCCAATGGGCACCTTCACAGCAGCTATTCTTACCACCAGCATCACAGCCAGGACTACCCCAGTCATCACTGCCAAGGGAAACTGTATTCCTACATCTTCCAAAACACTGGTGGTGCCAGGACTCACCAGCTGCTGGATGCCAGTTCTCTGCAGCTGGCTGTTGAAGCCTTGTACGGCCCCAATTTCATCCTCGTGAAGGATGAGACCACTCTCAAGGCCAAGGACAGCAAGATGGAAAGCTGCGAGACCACTTTTACGGAAAGCAAAGAGGCTCCATCTGAAGGTTCTGATGGGCACGAGGCTCCAGGGTCCTGCCTGGTAGAGAGCGACATCCGCATCCAAACTGTGTCCTACGAGGTGGAGGAAGAGGAGCTCCAGGAGTATGAGGTGAGCTGTACCAGGTGGGATGGCACCAAACTCTTCCTCTGGTAACTGTCTATCTGCCCAAGTTCTTGGTCATTTATTTTCCCTCCTCTCCCTAGAGCTTCCCCACCCAGACCCTACCATCTCCTGCCAGCTTCTCCCTGTGTGCCCAATATTTCTTCTTCCTCCTTTTCATTTCTCCTCCCTTTTCCTCACCGCAGACCTCAGAAGGAGATCAGCTTCTCTGGGGGCAGCCTGGCTGCATGCCAATTGGGAGTGAAGGGGAGGTGGGCTCATCTCTGCAGGACCCTTTTGGGATGTGGGGACCCTTTGACAAGGGCGGCATGTGGCACTAAAGTTAAGGGGAAATAGCAATCCTTGCATAACAGCAAAATTCACGTGCGTGATGGCAGCTGCAGAGGGAAAGCTTAATATAAAGACAGGATGAATCTCATAAAGAAGAATGAGAGCTGGCAAAGCAGCCTCATACTGCCCTCCCTGCCCCACCACAGCTTGAGTGGTGGTGCAGAGGCTGAGAACATCACCTTGAGAGGTGGGGGCAGGTCCCCAGAGCCTGCTGAAGCTGATGTCTGATGACCCAGCACAGCTGTGCTGCTTTCGGTGTTGGTGGTGGGGCCTTTTCAAATGGCAGCAGGGGTGTCCCCACCTCTGTGTGACATCCCCAACGGGACACATCACATCCAGGCTGGCTTACAGCTGGCCGAGCAGTGCCCAAAGGCAGGAGGGCTGACTGCAGCCACTCTGAGAAATGTGCTCGCTAAGGGGACCGGACACGTCGCCTCCTGTGATGGAGGCTCCAATTCAACCACTCTCCCTCACTTGATAAATTAGTTTAGCAGAATATCGATCTCCTAGTCCCTAATGGGGATAAGGCACTTTGTTTAAGTTTGTTTAAGCAGACAAACAGCTGGTTCTGCCAAAGATATTTCAGTTTAAGACTATCTATCTCCCAGGGAAATCCCAGACCCCCAGCAAGCGAGCTCAGCATTTGCTCTGGCAGGGAGCCGAGAACGCACTCCACTCCTGAATTTGCTGAGCTACATTTTTTCTCATAAAACTGGGCTGAGGAAGCTAAAATATTTTTGCAACTCATTCCTTGAATTTGCAGGTGGTAAATGTGTGAGAGCATGTGATGGGGCCAGGAGAGAGGGGCTGAGAGGCAGCCTGCAGGGTGGCACAGGGAGGTGGGCATGTGCTGAATCCATCTGGTTTTGCAGAGTGACTCTTCCAGCGACAGTGAAAGCGAAGATCATTTCCTGATGCTTCCTCCCCGGGACCACCTGGGCTTGGCCCTTTTCTCCATGCTGTGCTGCTTCTGGCCCCTGGGGATTGCTGCCTTCTACTTCTCCCAAGGGGTAAGAGATTCCTTTGCTTGCCTGCATCCACTGAGCACTGGTGCGAGGGCCCTGCAAGCCACAGCAGCCCTCAGAGGCATCTTTCTGGTTCTAAGGCTCATCTCTGTGCCATGCCCAGACCCCTGAGGCCTGAAACAAAGGGTACTCCTGGCACCTGGAAGTCTCCACGACTGCTGTGGGGTTGCAAGTCCTCCGGCTCTTGTGTGGGTTACTGGAGGTCAGGTTTTTCCTTTGTGTCTTTTGGATCTTATTTAGGGAACTAAGGCTCCCCTTGGCCCCTTGCCCAAGTTCTCACCCTCCACCCAGACTCAGGAAAATAGCATTTTCCCACCTGTCCTACAGTTCTCCAGTAGTGCAGAGGTCCTACACCATGACCCAGTCTGAGGCAGCTCATGCCCTGGAATCAGGCTGCTCTGCAGATGGGACTCAACAGGCAGCCTGGTCTCCATATCGTGCTATAGCTCCCCCATTGCACTTGTTTCTGAGATGCATTGGCAAAGCTGTGTGAGCAGAGGCTGGAGAGGGTGCTGGCCCTTGGGCTGCACCAGCTCAGAGGAGCTGCTACCTTCTTGAGGGCTTAGGCCAGAGCCTGGGCTCACTCTCATCACTGTTGACCCAGAATAATTCATGCAGAGCCAGGGGATTTACTCTATGTTTGCATAGATGCTGCTGTACCAAGAATAGATGGGAGGGGGGAGGCATTAAGTTAAATCAAGATGATAGGAACAGAAATGGAAAAGTATATAACATGAGTACCCGGCACAGAGGCGGTGGGAGGCAGGGGAAGCTTTAACTGATTAGGAGCCTGAGGGGTGGCTGATTTCACATTTTTCCACGTGGTGCAGGGTAGCACAGTGCACTCTCCACGTAATGCTGTTCTTGGTGCAATTTAAATTTAGCAATTTAAATTTATAGCTCTAAATTTGCTATAACAACCACTTTGGTTCACTCCTCATTTCATATATATGTATAGGGCATATTTATATCTGGTTGGTATCGCACAGCCATCGCCCCTGTGCACCCACCATTGGCCTGGGCTCACGAGGGGCCAGACACCAGCTCCCAGCTCCGGCTCAACACCCAGATGGCTGGGGCTTGCAGACAAACAGCCAAAGCCCACATTTTCCTTGAAGGCAAAATCCACAGGGAAATGTGTAGGTAGCACTGCTGAGCTCAGCTGTCCCGGACCGATGGACACCTCGCTGTCTGTCTCCAGCCTTCATGGGATGCAGTGGCCAGAGAAGGGTAGTGAAAGATGCAGGCTAAAAAGCCAGGTTGGTGGGGCTGTGAGCAATGAGCGTGTCTTCTCCTTCCAGACCAGCAAGGCTGTCTCCAAAGGAGATTTCCACCTGGCCAGTTCAGCTTCTCGCCGAGCTCTCTTCCTCGCCGCGCTCTCCATAACCATCGGCACAGGAGTGTACGTCGGGGTGGTGGTAGCACTGATCGCTTATCTCTCCAAAGGGGGCCATGTATAGCTCCCACCCACACGTCAGCGCCGCCCCGGCCACCAGCCCTCCTGGGATGGAGCTTCCCTACGGAGCACAGGGTGCCCATGCCTGCAAGGGCTACTTGCACAGCAGGACCCCAGCGTGCATGCCCCGCGCAGGCTCTTTTCCCTTTCAGACAAACAGTAGACCCCCCTTCTTCCCCAGGCTGTGGGGTACCACCATCTGATAGCAGGGAACTGGGCACCTGCCTGGCTGCTGGGATCAGGAGGAACGCATTTGGCTGCTGGACGACATGCAGGAGAGATGCTGCATGCTACTGCTGGGCTGGTGTCACCACCCCTGTTCTGGGGACATGGCTTCCCCTCCCAGCCCCATAGCTGGGAGATCCAACCACTGGTGCCCAGGCTTGACTCATGAAGGGGGCACACAGGGAGGAGAGAGGATACGGCGCTGGAGAATGACCCCAGGAGGTTGGTGTCCTGGTGGGTTCTCCAGACTCACACGATGGGGACAACATTCTCGGGATGGCAGCTGGCCCCTCAGCTGCAGGGAAGTAGGAGGTCACAGCATGGACATGACCGAAGGGCATGCTCTCTGCATCCCTGTGCAGACAGACCTCTGATCCAAGGGACATCCCACTTGCTGGCCCATCCAAGGCAAGAAACAAGGAGAAAGGCAGACTGGTTGTTGCACACCATCACTCCTGTCATTGGAGCAAGTTGGCAAAGACAACAAGGTTTTCTCTGTGTTAATAATGACTGTCATGATAATTGCTAGTCAAAATCCCCATAAGGTTGGTGTCACACAGTGCTGGGCCCTAAAAAGACTTGTAATAGTAATTTCTAACCAAGAAATGACCTGGGAGGGGTGGGGCCCTGAAGGACTCCACTTTTGGCATTAGGTCATGGCCTCGTACACAAAGAGGGACGTAAAGAAAAGGCATGCAGAGCCTGGGGTGGGAGTGCTGTTTGCCAGGGGATGAGGTCCAGAGAGGGGGAGGACTTGGAGGGAGCCCAAGACACAGGAGTGACCCCAACAGACTTCTTCACGTGCCTCCATTCAAAGGCTCTGCTGACAAGGAAATCCCACGCATCCCTGCTTACATCTTATTTTTGCTAATTCACATATTGTCAGTGACACATCGAGTGCTGGGAGGTGGGTGTGAAGGCAATGGCTGCCCCAAAGGGCTGGTATTAAAAGGCCCTCCCTCACCCGCCTCCCTAGCATCCTCACCCCTGACCCTTCTTCCCCCATTTGCAGGAGGCTGCAGGCAGACTCTGGGCACCCATCGCCCCTCACCAGGGTTTCTGGGCAGGCTGCAGCCAGCTCTGCAAGAGATGCAGCATGTTCCTCCAACTGGGTGCCATTCAAATGTACATTTCGTCCTAAAGAAGCATGTTAATGTCTGCGATTGCTGTTGTACTTGAGCCATAAAAGAGAGAAGCACATCGGAGACCTGTTCAGAAGCTGGTCTGAAAGTTCCCGTTACATTTTATAACATGGAAGAGCTAATTAAAAAAAAAAAAAAGCAGGAAAAAAGACTGAGTTTATAAGGGCATGGAGCTGGCTAGGGAAGAAGTGAGCTTTGCAGGAGTGCTGAGCTCACTTAAACCTGGAGATGTTTATGCAGTTCCCGGAGGAAGTTATAATCCAGCTGGTGTCTGGGCAACTTGGAGGGAGATGTACTGCGGTGTAGATCACAGCGAGCAGCCAGCGCTGGGAGCAGGATGGTGATGTAGGCTTTTAGCCATATGTGGACAGACAAGAATTAGGGAGAGAGAGAGAGACTGGAGCATCATCTATGTTCAGACTGCTCTGTGCCTGGTAGAAGCATAAATGTGCTCGAAGAAGTGCAGAAGAATATGAACATCAGGTGGGAATAAGCAGGTCTTGCTTCTGGTGGTGGACAGAGAGAGACCAAATTTGCAGGTAAGGTTTGGGGTGTCCAGAAGAGATGAGGTGGCTTAGAGAGGAGAGATGAGGTTCACCCTTGCTCAGCAGCTGAGGGATGGTTTTCATTACCCCCTCCTGCACGTGCTCAGTCTTCCTGGGCATCCATCCCTCAAATCCCTGAGTAGGACAGAAGCACTTTTTCAGGAGAGAGGACATCCGTGGGTGCCCGTGCAGAAGGGGCAACCAGACCCACCGCCACAAAGCTCAATGCTGTCCCAGCTGAAGCTGTCCCTGCCTCCTCCTCGAGTACCCCCAGCTGGGGAGCAGGAGTGGGGGGCTCCCCAGTGATTATGGTCCGGAATGAACCGTCAGGGCTGCTGGTCAAGAATCAGTAATGAAAAGCTTTTTTTGCTGTGAATTTGTAATTCTGCCCCCTCCAGGGGCTCCCCCAGGTGGGGGACCAGCAGCTCCTAGCCCATTCCTCATGGGTACCCCAAGCCCCTGCACCCCAACATGCATCTTTATCTTGTTTTAATTGTAGATGCACAGGGAAGGACCAGACTAAAGGGCCAGCAGAATTTAAGTGTTTTCTGCTAATAGCCTGAATCTCTGATGATCTTGTCAAAGGAGGGGGGAAGAGGCTGTGCCAGAGCATCCCTAAGGGGGGCATTATGCAAATGGGGAAATTAGTTGGAAACAGCCTGAAGGGAAACATGTAGAAATTGAAATCCAAAGACCAGCATGGAGACTGCTGCTGAATAACTTATTATAGACTCACAGTGTCTGCTGCAGTCGCCTGAGCAGAAGGGAAGGAAGGAAAAAGACACCAAGGCACAGCAGTCGGGGAAGTTGCAAGCTCCGGAAATTTGATCAAGCTAAAAAAATTATAAATATTATACTAAATCCTACCAGTGGGTGTGGAAGAGGTCACTCTTTGCCCCCTCCCTTCTATCTTCCCAGAGGAGGGATCCCTCTCCCACCCAGGACCCTCAGTCCCATGGCAGAGTGCTGCAATGGTCCTGATTCTACAGGAGATATTTAGAAATTTGGGGTGAAGGAGGAATAGCCTTGAATTCTGACCTGGAAACATTTTGAGCCTGAAAAGGAGAAGGGAGCACAGAGAACCTGGCATGTCACAGCTGTGGGAGGTGATGCAAAGTGCAGGGAGGCGGTGGTGGAGCGAGATTCCTGGTGGCTGGTGAGGGAGGATTTGGGGCTCTCTGAGCTGGGATTGGGGTTTGGTAAATAGTAATGTCCTACAAGGGTATACACCTCAATCTGCTGCCTGCTGTCCTTCCCCACATACCAGAGCTTTCTAAAAAACAGTCACAAGAGGTGCTGACGAGCCCTGTGATATATCACACTAATATATCAAGCTCTCCCTTTTCCATTCGCGAGTGATTCCTTATCCGTAATTGGGACATCTCTTTGCCACTGAGCTCCTCGCCAGCTGGATGCAGGTGCTGTCTGACACCCCCAGCACAAGGGTCCTGCAAACCCCTGGCCCCAGCAACCCTGTCCCATCACTCTCCTGCCCACGGCTCCACAAATGCCCCTGCCCTGTCTCCAATCTGATGACACCAAGAGACAGACACACAAAGTCACCAGAAGGCACATCCCCTGCCCATTTCCCCACATCCTTCTCTGTTCTCACATGTTGGGTTTGCATGGGTTTGGGTTTTGCAAGCTTTTGGATTGTGAGAAGTGCCATCAACAGGTGTCCCAGATGCCCTCCCTGCTGCAAGGAGAACTTGGGGACCAAGACAGCCCTGCTCCCGTCTTAGGCTCCTTTTGTCACCTTGGCAACATCAAGGGGAGCACTTCCTGGTAGGCCTTTCTCTTTGGAAGTAGCTAAGGACGGGCTGGACGGAGCCTGTGCCAAGGGCAGGGGTGGCCTTTGAGTCCTGTCTCCTTCTGGGATGCAGCCAGGGAGAAAGCTGTTGAGGAAAAAAGCATCAGTATCTCAGCACCCATCTGAGAGACCGACATGACTGAGCCACTGCCTGCTTCCCCCGGCTCTGCTCACTCTGCTTGCCCCTCGGGTGTGCTAAAACAGGGCCACTAGCTACAGGCAGGGGCTGGGGAGCAGTGACAAGGGATGCAGGTGTGAGGCCATGCTGGATCTCACTCCTCTTCCCACAGGGATGAGGCGAGATGACAGAGGGGAAGGGAAAAGAAGCTGGTTTGTGGGGGACAAGAATCCTGTGGGACCCCTTCCCCAGCTGGAGGGATCCACTGGGGCACTGGTCCTCCTGCATCATCCCAGCCAACTTGCCTCTCCTCGGGGTCATCCCTGAGGGAGGCGATATGGAAACCACTGGGGCAGGACATGGGGTGTTCTTTCTGCTGTGCTCTTCTCTTCATGATGCTGTTCATCTGCCTGGGAGGACACAGCCCAAAGCTGCTGCCTGCTCTCCGAGCAGTGTCTCTCAGGGGGGTGAGATTGCAGCCAGTGCTGGTGGGGCAGAAATGCCTCCATTCTCCCACCATCCATCCTCTGGAGGCTGCTGAGAAAAGAGACACAGGGAAACAAAAGTGGATTAAGTCCTTTGCCTCACTTAATGTCACAGCCAGTGCCTTCCCTTCACAGCAATCCAGTAAGGAAATAGCTAATCATCTGAGACAGGGCAAATTTCCTATTCTTGTCCAAAAAAAAATTTTAGAAAAGCATTTAGCAGTGGCATCTCTTCACCTGGCTTATCCTTTCCCCTTTGCTCCCCAAAAAACAGCCTGCAGCAGGGAAAGCGCGGAGAGACACAGCCTGTGGCAACACCATCTCTCCTGGGGCTGTCAGGAGAAGATTTTTGCAGAGGGAAGCCAATTAAGAGCCATCACTCAGGCATCAGCTGCTGTGAAATCAGGAGGCTCATTACCTCTGCTGTCCCCACAGAGGCAAACACCAGCTCCCTCTCTCACAGTAGCCACACGTGCAGGAGTGCACTGGTGGGACCGAGCTGTCCCCACGGGGCGGGAGGACAAGTGGTGCCCAGAGGGGACAAAATGCTAACTTTGTTGGGGACAAGGCAGATGCTGTCCCCATGGCCTGTGCTGAGCCACCAGGCTTGCTGCAATGCCACGGGAGGTTGGTTGGCGAGGGTGACACACCGGAGGGTGTTCGCATCACCCTCCACTGCTCATCCGTCCCCCTTGCAGCGTGGAGGGGCTGTACCCCTGCAAGGCCCCCTCCCCACTGTCCCCCTCCATGGGGGACACATGCAGTGTCCAGGCACAGGACTGACCTGCTCCTCTGAGCTGACCTCTGTTCTGCTGCAGCTGGTGCCCATGCCATGTCTCAGAGCCAAAGGAACCACACCTTTTAGAAGGTGTATCTTTAAAATGCAGTTTAAATATCCTCACAAGTGATACTTGGAGACTCACGACTAAACAGGTATGAGAAACACCTGACTTGGGAGCTCCTAAGCCAGACAGAGCCCACATCCCCCCCCTAAATGGGCAGGAGCTCCCCTTGGGCTAAGCCTCTCCAGCCGTGCCAGAGCGGGATGGGACTGGGACATGGGCTCACATGTGGCTGGTGGAAGAGCCTTTCTTCTCCCCCTCCCTACCACACTGTCCATGTGTGGGATTTTTTCTACCTCCCTTTCTCAGCAAGTAAAAGAAGAATCTACACGGGCCTCAGGGAAGCCATGCAGGTGGCTGATTTCCACTGATGTTGAAAACACACTGCTTCAGCCCCACACGCGCAGGGCTCCTTTCTGCTGCCAGCCCTGAGCCCCTGGTGCCACCAAGGTCCGCCCACCGTCCCTTCCCCACAGTGTCACCTCTGCTGTTTTGAGGAGGCTGAGCTGCTGGGGCATGTCTTCCCCACCACTGCTCCTCTCTGAAGCTCTGTGGTCCACCTGAGCTTTTCCAGATTACTCACTTCCCAAGATGTTGTGATGTTCTGCAGTTGCTCTACTGCTGGATGAGACAACACAACCCCCCTGCCTGCCATTTCTCTTCCCATTTCAGGAGATTTTTGGCTGCAGGGCTGCCCTCAGCTCACTCTCATCATTCAGAGCCTTGCAGAGGCTCCCTGGCAGAAATTCCCCCACTCCGTCCTCTCTTTACTTTTGGAGACATGGCGATTGACTGGATTTTAATCCATTCAGTGTTTCCTGGCTTAACGTTCGCATCAATCTTCTTGCTTTATCAAAATGTCAGGCAGGACCAAACGTCTTGACGAAGTTGACATGCATTAGAGGCGACCAAACTCTCAGCCTCACCCGGAGAAGCTGTGAAGTTGGACTGGTGGCTCTGTGGTTCACAAGCAAGGGGTGCTTCATCTGCCCTATACCTTCGTGTATGACATTATTGGCCACAGCAGGACAGTGAGAAAAGGCTTTCTGCAGCACTTTTGTGTCTTCATGGATGGGTGGACAAGTGTTGCAGAGCTCCACAGGCCAACAAATGCCCAAAATCTGTGGTTTTAACTATGCCCCTGCTCCCAGCACAAACCAGGATGCTTACACATTTGCAATTCAAATGTGTAACAGGTCTTTGTGAAATCTAGCTATCGGCAGTTAACCCCTCACAAGCCATAACAGTGTGGAAACAAGAAGATCACCCTACTTTGGGGGACACAGCCCTGCAAGTGCCCCACAAAGGGGTGGCTCCAGCCCCAGAATGCTGAAGGAGAGCCTCACAGGCAAGGAATCCAGAGCCACCACCCTCCTTGCCGCTGCACACCAGGCTCTCTGCCTGCTTCCTGCCCAGACTCAAGCAGTTGCAGAAGTGCTGGGAAGATACAACTTTATTGTCAAATGTCTGAATTTGACAGGAGGTGTCCATTCTGCCAAATCTCTCCCACCTTCCCTGCAGTTACTGGTGCGATGAGGGAGGGATGGGAAAGAGAGGCAAAGGAAGAAGTCAGGGAAGGAGAAATGAAATGCAAATAAGTGCAATATCTGCCAAAACACCATCCGCAAAATAATATATCAAAGTCTAGGCACAGGCAGTAAACTCTTGACAGTACTAGGCTAGAAAGATGGAAGTTTTCCTTCTTGTTCTTTTCTATCTGGGAATTTTCTCCAGAAGTCCATTGTTTTCCAGATGTTGACTGTGCTAAATTAGTATTAGGTATCAGCTCACTTGTTTTCTAGAAGAGGAAAGGCAGAGAGGAAAGGCAGTTGTAAAACCTCTTGGAGGGGTAGGTATTGTTTTTGCACTGTGCCATCCATCTAAGGGCAGAAAAACTATCACACCTACATCTCTTCACCGGGGCTCCTCAAAAACGTCTTGTGGTGGAGGATGGGGTAAGAGAGCCCAAGGCCAACACCCAGGAGAGTTTCATCCTGCAACTGCGTCCCAGTGTGAGGCACGCAATGCTCCCAGTTTGGGGAGAGTCAGGTGATGAGAAGCAGGAGAAGCCATCTCTCTGCCCTCAGAGCACCAGGCTCCCACCACAGAAGCTCCCCCCAGGCTCTCCTGATGCCCACCTGCCTCCAGCAGCTGCTGGCAGCCACCCACCATGCTGTGCCATGTCGATAGCTGCCTCAGCCACTGCCCTGCTGCCAGGCAGCCTGCCCCAGCCTCAGGGCCACCCAAACAGGCCTGTGTTAGCATCCATGGTCAGAAGATGCACCCTGCCTGCCCCTTCCCTTGGCTCAGTTGAGGAAGGGCATCCTTTGGGGTGTCTCACCTCCACCTTCACAGCCGCTGCTGCAGCTGAAAGCAGCTATCTCCAGCCTCTGGCAGCTTGGAGACACAGGTAATCATTCTGGAGTAATTACCAGCTTACTCCCTTGGAAGAGTTCACTGGTGAGAAGCCGCTGGCAGCTAATTACTCCAATTACTTCCTGACACACAGAGCCCAGGGCACTCTGCAGCAGCACACAGTGCTGCTCAGCAGCTCCCCACGTGCCTCCCTCCCCAGGGTACCCACTGCCTCAGACAGTCTTTCCTGGGACTGTAGAGGCTACAGCAGGGTGGATGGGTGGTGGTGAGAACTCCCTGGCACCAAGGATGGGGAAGTAAGTGGTACATGAAGAAATACCCCCCTGGCTCAGCACTGCTTCTCCAGAGCTGCCCCACCACAGAGCTCAGGCCCAAAGATGCCACAGGACAACCCTGAGCACCCCTTTCTCCTGCAGGTTGATGCCCATGAAAGCTCAGCAAAAGCACAAGGGTAAAAAAGACAAGTCAGCCCTGCTGTTAGATCAAAGCCGATCTTGTCATTGCAAGGCTCTCCCCTCACACTTGTGCGATGCTCCAACTTCCAGCAGCATTGTGAGAAGCAAGAGCAAATACTGCAGTTGTCACCACCCTCCTCCATGGTAGCAGCCAGACCCAGACCCCCCCCACAGCTCAGTCCTACACATCCATGTTGTCCAACATCAAAGGGGAGCCCACACACTAAGGAGACAAAGCTTTCTGTAGAGTCCCAGGAGAGCCCAGGAGAGCAGGGATTGAGGTGTGCAGAGGCCCTTCTTACCCACAAGCCAGTTCTAGAAGCAGACATGGATGGAAGAGCCTTGCCCAGAAATCACACAAGCAAGAGTAAGGAACCACACAGGACTAGGAGTGGAAGAGACTTTATTGCTTTGGTTTCTTACGAGCAAGATCCAGGCATCCAGGCTCGCTGCAGGGAGACACCCACGTTGCGTTCAGCCTGCAGCACAGCACGGGGGATGCAGGGACACTTGGGCACACAAGGGTTGGTCTCTCGGCCTTTTCACAAGCACGAGGGAAGTGAGGCAGGAAAGTAAAGCAGCTGGGAGAGAGTACAGGACTGGGTGAAAGGTTATTGGAACAGCTTCTCTGGAACCAGCAAAGGACACTGGCTCCTAGCTTAGTGTTCCCAGCAGGCAGACTACAGTGGGGACACAAACAAGTCCCCTTCTCTACCAGCCTCTGTTCCTCCTAGGGAGGATCAAGGCAGTCAGAGGCAGGAATTAAGAGGCAGAAAGCCAAGGTGGCATTGGTGTTGAAGCCAAGTGAAGCTTTCATTGTCCTAAGAGGGGAAGAACCCAGATCAAAGATGCTCCTCCCATAAGGCTGAACACTCCCTAAGCCCCATCTCACCCACAGCTGAGCTAGCTCTGCTCACCAAGGGGATGCTGTGCACCTCCATGCCCATCCTGCACATCCACGTTACTCATTCAAGCAAGTGCCTGGGGCAGAGAGACTTTCACATCCTCCATTTCAAGAGGCCCAGCAGCATCCCATGACACTGGCAGAGCACTGCCTCCCTTGGTCACCCTCCGAGCACAAGGAGAGGACAACCCCCTGACCCCTCTCTTTGAGGCAGCTCAGTGCCTTCTCCTTCCACTCCTCCCGTCTCCGGGAATGGGCACTGCAAGAATGCTCCCATACCTGATTGAACCACACAGAAAAGAAAACCAGAGACTAGGAACAAAACAAAACCCGAACAAAAGTTAGAGCAGGGCCCCAGCTCAGGCACCCCACCGGAGAGCCAAAGGGCACCTCAACAGAGGAGCTGTGGCCGAGCCAAGCTGGCAACTGGCACTCAGGCATCCACGAGCGTCAGCCCATCGTGCAGGGCACGTTTCCACATGTAATAGGTGGAACGAGCCGTGAGCGGGAAACGGGCACTGAACTCCTTGTAGGTGGGGAAGGTCTTGGACTCGAAGCGCTGCTGCAGGAACAGCTTGGCCTGTGCCTTGAACTGGGCAGTGGCAATCACATCCATCACAAACATCCGGCTGTTGGCTCTCTCTGACATGGCATAGCCCGAAATGGTGCTGTGGTACGGCATGGCTGGTGCTGGCTTATCTAGGTGCTTGGTGGCTGCCTCCATGTGGCCAGGCTTGAGGCCTGGCTCTGCTCTCAGAGGTGCCTGGGAAGCCACCCGGTTCAGTGGCTGGCCAGAGCTGGTCCAGGACAGGCGATGCTGCCTGATGGCCCGGCCACTGCCCTTCCAAAACCAGTAGGCTGTGGAGGAGAGAGATGGGTAGCGCAGGCGGTACTTGCAGAATGGCAGCCGCCATTGCTGGACCTGCCTCCTGGCCACATCTCGCAGCTGCTTCCGCCAGCACAGAGAGGGTTTGAGCTGCAGGAGACTCCTGGGTGCTGGACGGTCTCCATCCAGCCTCTTCCTAACAGGCACGCTGCTTGGCTTCAGCTGCCGGAATGGCTTTCCTATTGCTAGAGGCTTCTGGTTACCCAAGGGAGACTGGGGGGGTTTGAAGTTGGGGTTCTCCTTGATTGCTTTTCTTCGCCAGTTGTAGTAAGTGGACCTGGAGATGCCAGGGAAGCTGCGCTTGAAACACCTGTAAGGCACTAGAGTGTTCATGGAAATGCATTTCTCGAGGTAGGATTTGGCTCCTTGCATGAAGATTCCTGCTTGGATAGGGTCTAAGGAAGGACTTGGGGATCTTAAGCTCACCTGTGAATTTGCTGGCTCATCCACATCAGCTTTTTTTGGGACATCCCTGTGAAGCTCCTGCAACCCATGGGCTTCAGCCAGAGCAGAGGCATCACCATTGACCATGCTCTGCATCTCATGCTTCCAGGCATAATACGTGGATCGGGAGATTTCCGGAAACATTTGCCGGAAGTGCTGGAGGGGGATTATATTGCCCTCCTGAAAGCAGGACTGGAGGAAGTGTTTAGCTGCAAACCTGGCAGCTGCTTTCTGCCGGTGTTCACGAGACTGGCGCTTCCAGCGGTAGAAGGTGCTCTTGGTAATGCTGTACCGGTCACGCAGGTTGGAGTAGGTCAGCTGGGGGTCACTGTTCAGCAGCTCAAGGGTCTTCATGGGCTGGGCAGGAGGCTCTGGTGAAGGCATTGTGGGTTCTACCTCCTCCAGGCCAACCACAGCCACAAAGTACTGCGCTTTGAAGACCTGTTGGGAGAGCTGCTGCCCTGACCACATGATATGGAGTGTGGAGGTTCGTGGACCACACTTCCTGGGCCGGATGAGCCGGTTGAAATAGGGCCGAATCTTCAAGTTGCTCATGGGGTAGATGGAGTAGATGTTACACTGCAGTACTGAGGCAAGAGCATAGACATGCCACATGTTGGCAAAGGTGCCAGGAAAACAGGTAGCTTTGATATCAGCATCGAAGATGGCCTCCAGGATAGCCATGGGGAGGCTGGTCATCTCTGGGGTCTCCTCAGTGCAGAGGGAGTAACGGGCAGCCTGCAGCATCACCTTGGAGTCTATCATGCCATTCAAGTAGTACTGCTTGTGGAGCAGCATCTCCACCACCGTACGCACCTGCAGCTCCAGGCTGAGGCTGGGGTTGCCCCAGAGCAGCACGCTGGCAGCCTCAAAGAGGCGGTTGCCCTCACCTTTGCAAACCAGGGGCAGCATGTTACTTGGGGCATCCTCAGGATAGAGGCTCCTGGCTACCCGGTCAACCTCCAGCTCCTCTTGGAACTGCCTCCCACAATAGCCGGGCAGGGAGAAAGATGACAGGGTCCTCTCTGCCTCCAGTGCGGCACTGGTGAGACCCTCCAGACCAAAGCATTCGGTGGCTTCCTGCAGCTCCTGCAGCACAGACTGCACCAGCTGGTGCCGCTGGATCATCCTGAAAGATGGAGAAAAGAAAGAAGTCACTGGAGATGAAGGCAGTGCATCTTCCAGGCTGCCAGGGGCCTGGCCTCTAGGTCAAGCTCCTACACAAAGGACAGGATAGGGGAAAAGTGTAGAGAAAAGACCACTGCTCATCCCTCTATCCACACTCATGAGGACAAAGTAAGGCAGCAGACCTGGGACAGGGACGTGAGCTCAGCTTGCTCTCCAGTGACCTCCTGTGGGCAGCACACATGGCACACAACCTCCAGAGACACACATCTAGGTGAAACTAAAGAGTGACTGCATCCATCAGAATAGGAAGCCAGGTCACCTCCTGCATGCCTGGCTTTGCACTCAGCCTCACCCCTGCACCCGTCTCTCCCACCAATAGCTCCATCCTTTTCATTTTACCACCCTGCTACCAGCACACAGAGAGAAGAGAGCCTCAAAGAGGAAACGTGTCCCATCTCAGCAGGAAGGGACCTGTGACAGCTCAGTACTGCATGGGAATGTGGAGGGACCTGGCTCAAGGCTGCCCAACAGAAAAAGTGGCACAGAGCTTGTCCCCTCCCTCAGAGCAGGGCACAGCAGCCACCCCCGTTATATGCCCTGAGAACTGCTGTCACAGAACCTGGGATGGGAGGAAGAGAGGGAGACAGCCCAAGCCACAGTTACTGCTGCCTGAGCTGACACTAGATGTCACTTGCTGCTCAGCAGACACACACCACCAGCCAAAGAGAAGCCACAAAAGGAGGGTTTCTCCAGCAGAACTACCACTTGGGAGGCAACACAGAAGTGCAGACACAACATGAGCACTGGGTGTGTAGTTCCAAGGCTGTACGGTGCCCTCTTCCATGCCCATCCTAGTTCTGGGTTCCCTCCCTCCATATGCCAGTTCCCATTCAGGCAATCCGAAGGATCAAACCTGCATTCCCAGACTTTGTCAGCTTTTTGAGACCTATGTGGCTCTGCCCGCACAACTCCAGGAGCTTTCATGACAACTGCACAGTCCTTATCCTGTGGATCCATCAGTGCAACCCTCTTCAGCCTCTCCCTCTTGCAGCAGTTTTCTCCCAGGAACTACAACACTTCACTCAACTAGTGAACCCAATCTCTTCCCTTTTCTCCTAAGACTCATTCATACGCCGCCCTCAATGTGTAGGGCATCAATCTGCAGTCTACCAAGTTCACATCCCAGCCAGAGCCCACTTTCTCACAGCACCCCACAGGTATCACTAGGCACTCACAGCTCTGCGGGGAGAGGGTGGAACAGCACAGCCTGGTAGGAAAAGCAGCAGCTCTGCAGTCAAGCAGAGTTCTGCCTGACCTCTCCCAATTCTCAGCCCTGCAGAGAACAGCACCTACGGCCCATGGCCATGACCAAACAGCAAATGAAATGAGATGCCACAGAATCACACGTCCGCGTGCAGGCTACTTCACCACAGGGAGCCTCCATGCTGTGGCTGCTGCCCCTTGTCTTTAATCAGGCCACAGTTAGTCAGCCACCAAACCCACTGCCTTCCCCTGCTCCTAATTCCTCCACAGCCTCCTGCGTGTTGGAGGCCAGGGCCCTCTTACAGCTGTTCCCACAGCTGTGGAGCATCAGGTATCAGAGACAACAAACACAGGAGAAGGCACACAGCTGTGAAGCAGGGGAAATAAACTTGTCCTAAAATTCTGGTCTGAGTAAGCACGGGGCTGTCAGTTCTGTGTTGCTGTTCTCCTGAAAGGTCATAGAAGCTTATAGAAATTTTGACTAAGCCAGCAGTGAACAACATGTGCTCGAGAAGTTGAAGCAAAGGCATCCCTCAGGAGTGCTGCAGGGCTGGCAAAGCTCAAGTCCTCCTTCTCCCTGGCCTGCCAAACCATTTCAGGGCTGGCTACTCACCCCTGCAACAGCCCCTGCAGCCCAGCTGAGCACTCACCCCCCAGCAGAGCCAAGAAAAGCAAAACAAGCTTTTCCCCTGGAGGGGATGGAGCATCAGCAGTAACCTTGGTCTTTATGGCCTGGTGGGCATTTCCCACTCCCTTAAAGCTTGGAGTGAGAGGGAGAGCTGGAGGCACAGGATTTAATCCTTTCCTTCAGCATTAACCCACAGCCTCAATGTCACTGCCAGCTCCCGCTGCCCAGAGCGACAGGATCTCCAAAGCAGCCCCAAGGCAAAACCCACAGCTAAAGCAGCACAAATGAGTTCCTGGGGCAGGATGGAGAGGGGCTCAGGTAAGCCAGAAGCAGAAATCAGCAAAACTGGGGGCTTATGTTCATCACCCAATCAAGCCCAGCAGCTCTTAACACAGAGGACCTGCCGCAAAGGGAACATTTTTCCCTGCACACCCCCAGTACAGCCAGTTGAACACAACAGACTAGTGCTCCCTAAACCGCCTCAGCACAAGGAGTCGACCAAGGGAGGTTTTTTCCCCCCAATAAAGGAGGCTTTACTCAACCTGGCCGCTTTTGCATTGTAACAGATAAGCAAGCACTTGCAGATCACGTTCCCTCACCTAAACTGATGGGCTGGTGGCATCCAGTAGTGCAAGTTCCCCGAGCCGGATCCCAAAAAACACGGCCAGCAGGAATCCAGGACTGCCTGGCTGCTCAAGAACACCAGCCCCTTGCAGGAGCAGGGGTGCCCGTGCACCCCAGCTGGGTTAAATGGCTCAACTCCCAGCCCCAGCTGGGGGCTCAAGCCATCCCGGCCTTATCCCATCTGAGAGGAAAAGGTTTAAACCACCGTACCCTCACAACGGAGGAGGTAATCTCAAGGAACTGTTTTAGGCTAGAAATATCACACCAGAAAACCCGGGGGAGGGTTCCGGTGGGCGAACAGCCCAGGCAGCAGGAGAAGCCTCCTCCATCTGCCAACACCCGCATCTCCACCGAGGCCCAGGAACGACTCCCCCGGAGAGAGCAAAGCCGCGGACCCGCCTTTAACCCAGGCCGAAGCGCCGCGGCTCAGCCTGGCTTCGGGGGCACCGACCGCTCCGGGGCGAGCGGCCTGACAGCCGCCTCCCGCCCCGTCCACCCGCGACAGCCCACCCGCGCCGCCCCCACGGCCGCTCACGCCTCTCCCGAAGGCGGCTCCGTGCGGCCGCCACCCTCCCCCCCCCGGACGGCGACAGCCCCGGTGTGACCACGGGCGGCCTCTCCCCTCGTCCCGGCAGACAAAGGGACGAACGGCCCCGGGGGCAAGGGAGAGGTGGCCGGTGCCTGGGCAGCCACCCGGGCAGGGCGGGACGAGGCTCCCGGTCGCCCCGGGGCGGGGAAGGTGCCCGCCGCGGCGGGGTCAGGGTTAGGGAGGGCAGGGAGCCGCGGCCCCGACGGCACGGCAGCGCTCCGCACTCACCTGGCTCCGCGGGTCGGGTCGCGCCCCGCCCGGCCCCTGGGCCGCCCCCGCACCTTTAAGGGCGGCGGCAGGAAGCGGCGCGGACCCGCTGCCGCCGCCGCCGCCGCCCCGGTGCCAGCCCCGCAGGGACCCTCGGGAGCAGGGCGGCAGCGTGCGGCGCCGGGCCGAGCCGGGCCGGGCCGCCCCTCCCCGCCTGCCCCCCGCTCTCCCCTCCCCCGCCAGGAAGCGGGCCATCCCCGCGGCCCCGGCCCAGATGAAAGCGGAGCGGGCCGGGGGTCACTTCCAAAGCTAAAGTGATAATGGCCATTGTCCCGCCGCCGCCGCGCTTAAAGGGCCCGCCGCCTCCCGGTTGCTCCCCGGCACCCCGCAGCATCCTCCTGCCCCGCACCCCCACGGCGGGCGACGGATCGCACTGGGGATGCGGGGGTGGTAGCTGGGGACCTGCGTGGAGCAACCCCTCGTGTCCCACGGGGAGCGGGCAGGTCCCGAGTGGGTGTTCACTGGGGCCCGTGGGGTTGGTGCTGCCTGAGTGCTGTCTGTGCTCTCTCCCCACTCGCCCCTGCCAAGGCCGTGGTCCTTTCTCCGTGCTGCTAGCCAGGAGGTCGGTGCACATCCTCCCCCTGGCAAGAAAATGATGGTGGGACCGCCAGGCTCATATTGTTGACAAAGCTCAGCTGTGCTGCCCTTCAAAACCTTCTCATCTGCAGGAAGCACCCAAATGATGGTGGCCTTTTCCCTGCCCTCATCTCCGAGCAGGCTCCCGGCCAGGCTTGCATCTGCCTGCCTCCCGGCCATGCCTGCGCCCTCGGTGGAGCAGCCTTCCTCCCTGACATCTCTGCCCCCACTGCCTCCCCAGCCTAATCTCAGGGCCAAGGTCTCCCTCTTGAAGTCCCACTCACACAATGGGTTCATCCCGTCCCTCGGGACATCACATGTGGCTGTGTAAACAGCCCACACGCCAGGCACCTCACTCTGGCATCCCTGAGCCACCAACACCAGCTCCACCCCTTGTCCTCTTCACAAGCCCAGAGTCCCTAGAGCTTTCTTCAGGACCTACCTCATCTCAATCTACACCACCCCAAAATAGGTCCTCAAGGAGCGCATCTGCTCTTGGGTATGAGGGTTGTGTGTGTTTTAACAAGGGAGGGCACAGCTTGGGCAAGGGGGAAGAGTTGGGCTCTTCACCAGCTGGTCTTGGTGAAGACGATGTTCCCTGGTTTGATGCTGTAGGCAGCATCTGGTTTCCTCTCCTCAGCCTACCCTCAGGGACCACCCCGAGTCCCACCACAATCCTTTGTGTGAGGGACACAAAATAATTCCTGATGACATGGCAAAGATGACAATGGCAAAGGCTTCCTTCCCTGTGTGCCACCACCTGTGGGGAACCTCACAGTGGTCACTCATTTCTGCTGCAGCATTTGGCAAGAAGAGGGTAGGAGGGCTTGTGGAGACACCATGTAATGGGATTCTTATGCAATTTGGGCAGAAAAACTAAACATGGACCTTTCAAACAGGGGAAATTTGCCCAGCTCCCTCTCCTGCTGTCCTCCCTTCCATGGTGGTCTGGGAGCAAGCATCACAGCACACATCAAGGCACACCTTTGCTACCCTATGTCCTACCACCCCCAGAAGCACATACCCCAGAGCACTTTTTCCCCCTTCTCTTGGCTCACACCAGAGCCCAGGAGCACAGGGGGAAGCTGGGCCAGAGGTTTTGACGGGAGGAATGGGGCTCCCTGGAAGCTGTGAACTGGCTGCTTGTGAGTCCTCCCGGCCACTCCAGCTGACACCAAACTCTGGCCTCCATTGCTCACAGGAGTTACTCTTACAGGACACAGAAAAGCTACAGTGCAAGGAAATGAGACCTAAACCATCCCCTGGTGAGCATTTTTTTCTCCCTCGGGCAGTCTTCATATCTCCAAAGCTTCGTATCTCCACTCTAGCTATCAACCTGGCCAGTCCTGGACCTTTTCCCCAGCAGGCTGGTGTTCATATCCTCAGCTGCTGAGTTCTCTTTCTCATCCTTCATCCTTTTAACTTCTTTGGTTGCAAATGCAAAGCGGTGCTCACAGGGCAGTGAGACACTGGTAAATGCCGGAGTCAGCAGGGTCAGTGATTAACATAGGAGCTGGAAAACACACAAAGAGACGGCCTGGGCAGTTCTGTTATGCAGATGACTGCACACACCGGCTTCCAGCATATAAACAAGTAGTTAGCATTTTTCTGCTCCTTGGAGGAGTTTGGGGGGACCAGAGCGCTCCCTGATTTAGTGCAGGATGCTTCAGTGTGACAGTAGGCCGTGGAGACCTTTGCAGTTTAGCTCTGGCTGCCAGAAGCTTTTCTGCCTGTTATGCTCTAACCTGCCTGCTGCAGCCTGTCTGCTCTCAGAAGAGTCCCGGAGCAAAGGTGCAGAGATGTCCAGCTGTACGTGGGTCTCAGGGCACCATGTTTCCAGCTGCGCTGGAAGGCAGGTTTTACTACTCCAGGTTTGGGCACAGAGTCTTCTCCCAGATCAAGAGCAACCTACTTGTTCAGCAGATAAAATTCTTGTTGGTTTGAATTTGATGAGAAAGAGGGTCCCAAGGACTTGGTGCTTGGTTCTTGTGTAAGGTAGGGTTTCCTCTGGCTCTGTCAGAGGAATGTGACAATCCCGACCATGCCACACAGAGGGACAAGATTCAAATACTCGGTTATTCCCCCCAGCAGGAAAGCTCCCCAGTCCCACCTCCATTCCCACCTAGGGGACCTTCAGAAGTGGAGGGAGTCCACCCTACTCACTGCAGCACTGTCCATAGCTGGACCATTCAGATAGGATGGGGTATGGCTGAAACACTTAGGGCATCCAAATGCCATTTAGAGCGGGTCAGACTGTGGACCAGTTGCCAAAGCCACCTCTGGAATTGGTAAAGGTTGATTTAAATTGTCTAAATTGACATATTCATCCCTTAAAAGCCATTGTTGGTGTCCCGGCACCTTTCTCCCTCCAGAGAACTTCCAAGTCAGAATCTTCCTTCTGGGAAGTTGAGGGAGCTGGGACTACTGAGGGGCTGGCAGGACTGAGATCATGGGGGCTTCCTGGAGGGTCCTAAGTGTCTATTGTCTTGGTTGGGTTTCTCCCCTGTGCCTGGCATTGCTTCAGAGCTTGCAGCCCGAGATAGCAACAGAAACAGGGTAGTTGCAGCTGCAGTCTGTCCACCAGTTTTAGAGGCAAGGGTGGGCAAGTGGTTGTGGTCCCAACAGGGACCTGAAAAACATGGACTCCACCCCAATTTTTGTAGTAACTCCTTCAAGCTGAATGACAGAAGTTCTGTTGGGAGAACCCACTGTTTTGTTTCTGTGCTGGAACCCATAAAGGGATGCTCAGGTAGACAGACTCCTGGGCTCTGTGGAGAGGTCCTGTGAGGCCCCCTCACATCTCTGCATGCCCTGGCATGACGCTGGGTGCCAGCAGACAGATGATTACAATTTTGTTCAGTTCTGCTCACATCACACCGAAAGGGAGAGTGACAAACTATAGGGAGTTTTCAGTCAGGAGTAAACGGTGCTGGAGTGATTGAATTATAGGAGATGATGTGAGGAGCAAAATCTTTGTAGGGGTGCTGAAGTGAGAACTGGTGGGCAGGGACAGCTGAGTGTGTCAACCGCAGAGGGTGAGAGCAGTTGACAGAGGTGACTTCAGCTGTGTGACTGAGGAGAGGGACAGCACAGAGGGCAGAAGAATGTGGCCTGAACTTAAGAACAGCTTGATGGCAAGGGCCAACCAAGAGTTTTATTTCCACAAGAAAAGCAGGGAACTGACATGGGCACAAGGTCCCATCTTAGACCAGAACCTGGAGGCCTCTGAGGCTCTCCCACACTCTGTCACCCTCTTCATTTTCAGTGTCTCAGAGCTTGAGGTTGTTCCCCTTCCTTCAGCACCCCCCAGTGCTACCTCCTTCCCATCCCATAGAGAATTTCTGGGATCCCCATTTCTGTTCTCTCCTCTCCTCTCCTCTCCTCTCCTCTCCTCTCTCTGACTCCCTTGTGGGACCAGGGGACGTCAGTTCTGTCCCCTGAGAGTCACCCTGTCCCTCTCCTAATGGTGTCTGCCTCCCAGTTCACCTTCTGGGTGATGTTCAGGACTGACCAGGAGTGCACAGGAGAGCCTGTTCCCTGCCTTGGAGTAGCAAAGGCCTGACACTAGGTCCCATCTCTAATTCTCCTATGCTTCGCTCTGGGCTGTTTTCCCTCCTGGCTGGGCTCCCTCTTCTTTCCCGCTCTGTGAGATGGGAGGGAATGTCTGAACTTGGTGCTGGTGTTGTGCTTTTGCTCCCCAAGGCTCCCCGAGGCTCCCGGGCACACGGGAGAGAATCCAGCGTGAAGCACCAAGCGCAGTACCACAGCGCTGGGCAAGGACCAGGAGTCTTGACCACATCCTGGGTGGGAGGTGTTGGGGAGAGCTGGGAACTGCAGGAGATTCAAAGTCAAGATCAAAGCGTTTCCCTCTGAAGCCCTAACACTCTCCCTCCCTCCCACTTGCACATAAAAGCACTCTGCCCTCAGCAGGCTCTCTGCTGGGGACGGTGGGTGGAGGAGGGGGCTGCTTTCCCCCTCGCTTTTCCTGTGTCACAAATAACTCTTCCCAGAGGTGAAATGGTGAAAATCCTTCCACCCCTCCTCCCCCATGCCTGCTTCTTGCCCACATCCAAAGGGCCTGGAGCCATTTCAATGACTGGGAGTTCGTGGCAGACCTGTCCCGCTCTGGGGTGTTACCAGCTGGTGCTGGCACAGGAGAGATGCGGCGAGCAAAGCCTTTGAAGTGTACAGTAGAAAGACACTGTTAGAGGCAAAGCACGGGGAAGGAGGATTGAAAAAGAAAGCAGAGCAGTTTGGCCCACAGGAGGGGGAAAGGCTAATTAAGGCACCAAGCATGGAGGAGGAAAAGGCAGAATCATTAAGGTATCGCAGCAGGAGCTGGTGGTGGGGCTGCTCCATGGAGGTTTAAGCCACACTGAGCCTGGCCTCTGCTGTTTGCCCCCCCCTCGGTTCTCCATTCCCACCCTCTGCTTCGGGGTGGCACAGGAGTGTGAGGGACTCTGTCAGTCAGTTCAGGTTGCTGATCCAGCTGAAAGTTAGTTGGTTTAGTTCATTCTCTAGTGCAGACAGAGCTGAAACTCTGGCATGGGAGCCTCCATCACCCCTTCCTTACTAATGATCATGGAGAAGGCTAAAGCTTGCAGGAGATCCCAAACTGAAGAATCTGCAAGCTCCAGTGAGGACAGGCACACAGAAACATGGGCAGGAAACGGCAGATTCAATTTTGGAAAGCCCGGGAAGGTGATAATCTTCTGGCAGTGCTTCATTACACAACATGGCACAAACCCGTCAGCCTTAAGAGAGACCAGGGGTGGGAAACCAGAGTGAAAGCTGCAGAGCCACAGCGTCCCCTCTGTGTTCCTCTCGGTGGTCACGGCAGCTGCTGCTTGCTTCAGAGAGCACCCAGGGCCACTTACTCCACAAAGGCACTGAAGGATGGCTTTGCCGGGCTGCTCCCTACATCCCAGCCATCGGCAGAGAGGGAGCAGAGGGAAGCAGCAGCCCCTCCCGGGGGGCAGTGGGGACCCCCAGGAATCAGGGACTGGGAAGCTGGGGGTGCGGGAGGGTCTGGACCGGGTCTTTCCCCACTGGTCCCAGGGGAAAAAGGCATGGGGCAGCAGTCAGGGGAGAACGGGGGATGGGACGTTTCACACCTAGCAAGCAGGAGCAGATGGGGCTGGGGTTAAACATCACGAGGAATTAACTTGCACTGCCACAAGGAGCCCAGGACTTTGCAAGCCGTGGCCGGCTCTCCCTTCCCTGGGTCCAGGGCAGGCTGTTTAGAGGGGTCGGCAATGCCAAGGGGGTTTCTCTTGGGTCTGTAGCTAGTCAGGGAGTGGAGATATGGCACTGCAGTGTAAACAGAGCCATACAACCCTGATCAACTTGTGATTCCCCCAGTCCTTTCCCAAGCCCTGCCCCCAGGCACACTCTGAAATGGCCATGGTGTTTGCCGGGGGAGAAACGTGAGAAGTAGAGCCAGAGTGTTGTAAAAGATGTAAATGTTTCAGTGCTGAGAGCAGCTCGGAGTGTCTAGGGCACAGCATCAGTGGGGGGATGGAGAGACACCGAAAAGGCACTTCTCTTTTGTTCGTGGTCTTGGCTGCCTTAGGAGGGGTCCCAGGAAAAAATACTGGAGCTGATTCACTAAAGGGAGCTCACGGCACGTGCTTTATCAGGTGGTGGTCGTGGGGTGACTGGGACAGGACAAAGGTCAGGGAGGCGGTAGGAAGGAGGATTTGGGATAGACAGTTGTGGTCATCTCTTCTCTGTCAGATCCCCCGTCTCCCTTGGTGCCAGGAAGCCATTTCATCAGCAGGGGAGGGAAGGAGAGGAATATCCCCCCGCCACAAGGTGGGCGAGGGAGAAAAGGAGTCATTTCAGTCCTGGTAACCACTGACAAGGTGACACGCACAATTGCCACAGCTGCACCATGAGAATATGTGACTGCCTAGGAGCTACCGTCACCCAGGTCTGATGCAACAGCTGAAAAAAACCCCCAATCCTTTTAACACAAAAATTAGTCATCACTAAGGTCAGGTTTTCACAGGGCTGATCTCTGCCCCCTGGAGCTTAACCTTTAGGTATGACTGATAGCATTGTGAATTCCAGCAGTAAAAGAGCCGAGAGAAGGGAGATGAGGGCAAGGAGAAAGGGACACCACTTAGGGACAGGGCCATTTGCTGATGAAACAGACTGAAGTCCCTTCTTTCATCCCTTGAATGCTTATACTCTGATTTTGTGTTTTGAAGTGCCTGGACCCACGAGCAGGTAGCAGCAGAGCAGTGACAAGGGAAACAAGGCTGAGGGAGAAGAAAGGGAGCGCTGGGAGGTGTGGAACTGGCAGGAAAACGAAGCTATTTGGTGTATGGAAAGGGGGACCATGGGGTATGTGCAGAAGCCCAAAGAGGAGGCAGCAGGGGTCAGCTCACTGACACAGCCCAGTCCTGCTTTCCTGAGGTCCCTGCCATCGCTCTGCCCGGGGTCCGGTTCTGCCCCGCTCCCTTTCCCGCAGGGCGGAGGGGAGCACATGCTGCCTGTTACCGGGGACCACGGCCTTATCCCTGGAATGAGAAATCCCCCGCAAACGGCGGCCACCGCAAGTTGTGCCCCCTTTCGAAACTGCACTGCCCGCCCCAAAATAACCCAAACGTGCAGGAACCAGCCCTGCTCCTCCCTCCACCGCCCCCCTCCCCGCACCCGCCCAGCGCCGCCAGGGGGCGCCGTGCCCCGCGGCGGGCGGGGTCTCTATGGTGACGCCGCACCCGGAAGCGCCGGGCGGGCGGCGAGGGGCCGGTGCCCGGCGAGGAGCGGTGATGAATATTCATGTCGTAGCGACCGGCGGGGCGGCATCTCCCCCGGGCGAGGTCCAGCCGTGAGCTGATGGCGAGAGGCAGCGTCGGTGCGAGGGGCGATGGGGCCGGCGGCCGGTGAGAAGGGGCCGGGTCGGGGTGGTGTGACTGAGGAGCGGGCTTGTCGGTGCCCCCGCGGCCGGTGTCTCGGCGGGGCGGAGGGGAGATGGGCACCGCCGAGAGCTCACCGCCGATCGGGGGGGTCTTTCTGTGTTGCAGGCCTGGGCCCCGGCTGGACGGGCTGTTCCTGCGGCGCTTCCTGCGGCTGCAGGCCGTGCTCTTCCCCGGCTGGCCCTCCCCGGGCGTCCTCATGTTCCTGACGCTGCTCTGCGTGGCCCTGCTGGGTGAGCCTGGGGTGGAAGGGATGGGGGGCTGCTCCCTTCCTCTGCTCCCCTCCTCTGCACCCCTCCTCTGCTCCCCCTTGTCGTGCCACCACCGCCCTTCATTGCCCCCTGTGCTCGCCTCTTTCTTCCAGAGCAGCTGGTTATCTACCAGGTGGGCGTCATCCCCAGCCAGTACTATGAGGTCCTGGGAAGCAAGGACTTTGCTGGGTTCAAATCGCTGACCGCCGTGGCCCTGACTCTCATCGTAGTGAACTCCACGGTAAGACAGGCCACAGGCTCCTGTGTTTTGGGAGACAGGGTGGGGAAGGCTGCCCATAGCTCCTGACATGACCCTGGTGACAAAGGATCTGTCTACCCTTGCTAGGTGTAGGACAGATCGCCGGCATAAACTGTTAGTTTTGATTTCATTTTGGGAAATGCTTGTTCTCACTCATCTCTTCCTGTCTGTCTCCTTGCCTTCATTCTAGCTAAAAAGCTTCGACCAGTTTATCTGCAACATGATGTACGTGAGCTGGAGAAAATCCCTCACTGAATACCTCCACCGCTGCTACTTCCAGGGACAGGTCTACTACAGCCTGCACGTGCTGCACGAGGACATCGATAACCCGTAGGCTGCCTGCAGCTTCTCAGCCTCTTACTTGGCTTCTCTTGGACTGTTCTGTGCCTTTTCCTGACTTCTCTATGTCTCTGGGTAGGGGCTTGAGCCCTAGAAGCTTTTGCCATCCAGGCTCAAATACCCTCGTCTGCCCTAGGGTGGGAGGTGGTACCTGTTGCTGAGAACATCCATGATTGCTGGACATGATAGTTTTAAGGGTAGGCTGCTTCTCTTACGAGAAAGATGGAGGCCTGGCAGAACAGGGGTCTAGTGCTGCTATAAAACATGCTGTTGGCAATCTCAACCCTTGACACTCAGTGTTGATGTTGCAAAGGGCCTGTCTGGAGTCTGCACTGCCTCTCCCTGCCTTCACGCAGCCAGAACACTCCCTGTTCTGTTTGAACTTCAGCCACCAAAGTCTCCAGCTGGACACAGTTTTGTTTAGTTGGGTTTTTAGTGGTCTTGATAACCCACGGCAGCCTCATCCAGGAAGGGCTTTGCTTTGCACTGTATGCGGGCTTCATTTCCCCTTCCCTCTTCCTAGGAAGGAAATGTCAGGGGTGACTTGAAATATGAGAGAAGGAGGAACATTCAGTGTCTCCTTGCTTATTTCAGCCCACCCTGAGATCCCCTTCCAGTTTGCTTCATGCAGTGTCTTCCTTCATGCAGAGCTGCTGATCTACCCAGGCTGTGCAGCGAAGGTCAAACGCCTCCCTTCCTCACACCTGCCTGGTGACACTGGCCTGTCCTTGCACACAGGAAACTGCTGTCCTAATTTAACACTTTGAAGAGTTAAAGATCCTGCATTAGACATTATACGAGAGGTAGAAACTTTTTGGTTTTCCTCTCCAGGACTTAAAATTATTATTAAATACTTAATGAAAAACTAGAAATCATGGGTTAGCTTTTTCCAAATTGTGTGTCTGGAGTTGTTTTGAGACTCCAAGCACTTCTCCCCTGGAGGGGGCACCCCTGGCCTAGTTGCTGCACTGGTGCCATCTTTCATGTTGATGGCAGCAGAAGAGACCAAGCCCAAGGTCCCCATGAGAAATGGCTGTCTCGCAGGGACTCCTAACTGTTGCAAACAGCAGTGACCTCAAGGAATTGAAGCAGCCTCTGTGCTTCTCCTGCCCAGTGCTCCTGGCTGCCTGTCCTTGCCCCTTCGTTGCACAGCATCGTGGTCTGTGTGGCTGCACAGTGAAATAATGCTGGGTGTCTCAGGTGGTTTGGGTTTTATCTGTATTGTTTTTCAGCCAGGCCTGTTCTCTGGCTGCTCCTGCAGGGCCAGCGCTAGGAGGGAGCCTGAGTAAGAGCAGCCGGCTGTGCACAGGGAGAGCAAGCAAGGAGAGGGCTTAGCTTGGGTCAGACTCCCTTCCTGCCAAATGTGAAATCACAGCTTCGTGATGCTGATGCACTTTCCAGCTGCTGTCGAGGTTACTCCCAGCCTCCTTAAGTGCTCATTTCTGATAGTGCTTCTCAGTGGTATGGGGTTGCAAGGAGGGGTTAAAAAGCCATGCCTGTCACCAAGGCATGCAGTGCTTCCAAGGCAGTGTAGCACATTGGCCAGAAGGTCCTGCACGTCTGTCTTTTCCTTTGGGAAGGGGCTGGGGGGGGAGCGGGGAAGGGTAGGACAGAGGCCCCTCACCACATGACTGTCCTGCTCAGGTTTATTTTTAACCATGGAATGTGTTCACATTGTGCAGTGAAATGCATGAGATAACTGGGTCGCTCAGTTCCACAGCAAGAGAGCCAGCTCTCCTGACCTTAGCGGACCAAATGTGTGGGATTGCTGTGGAGTATTTTTCATTACCACCTTGCCTCTCCTCAAATATCCAATCTTATTTTTTAGTGTCTTTTTTGGTGCCACCACAAAAAATGTCTATAGCTTGCCATTACTCGGCAAGGAATTTTTCCCTGCACCAGGCACTTAGATTGAACTAGAGTGATGAAGTGACCTCCTGTTACACAGTGCAAACCAAACTGATTGTTAGATGCATGGTGTCATCCATCTGGAAGGAATGAAGAGTAGGTTCTGAGTGGCATACAACACTTGCGGTTTCTAGCAGGGTATTTGAGTTGATGTTTATGTGTTATCATTACATGTTGCTTAATAGCTCGTAAAAAGCAATATCCTGCCATGAGTCTATAGCATAACTTAAATTATAATTTTATGGGAGCAATTACAGTCTAAGGAGAAGGAGAAAATGTTGACTGTAAGGTCAGTCAGGGTGAGAGCTGCCCTGAAATTACAGCCATTGCTGTTCCAAGACTGCAAAAGGGTTGAGAGATGAATATTCTTCTGCTTATATCTGCACTGGTGGCTAAGCCAGAGTTCCGCTTTGCTCTTCATTCTGGACTCCAGCATTCACAGTCAGGGCCTTTCCACCTGGGCTTAACGCATCAAACTGAAGTTTTCATCCAGATGTGCTGAACAGATGAGGTACCAAGGGAGTAAATACGCTGAAATCCTTTCTAGTTGCCCCAAATGCAACTCCTGCTCAGCAGTAAGATGGATGTGACTTGAGCTTCTGCTGAGCCATGGAAATTTTCTCTATGGGGGAACAGGAGTCACAGCTGCAGGTCCCTCCCAGGTCGGGTTGTTCACCTGTGTCCTGTCTGAAGTTCAGGCAGTGAAACAGTCTGGCTTATGCCCTGTTAGGGAGTTCATACTGGTTCTTGCCTCTGGGCTTTAACAGTGTCAATGGCTCTTTGTGTTGAGCAGGGACCAGCGTATCAGCCAGGATGTGGAGAGGTTCTGTCGGCAGCTCAGCTCCATGGCCAGCAAGATCATCATCTCACCCTTCACATTGGCCTACTACACGTACCAGTGCTTCCACAGGTAAAGATCCACCCTGGCCCTGCTTTCATACCTCTTTCCTATACTTGTTTTCTGGAGCCTGTTGCCCACGTTACAGCTCCTTAGGTGGATGCTTGTACATGTGGATGAGTGGCTTTTGCGCTCCAAAAGGAATTCTGCCTTGGCGGTGCTGGAGTGTGTAGTACTGGCCCCCAAACCAGGCCAAGAGAGATGACAGTTGAAGGCTCTGACTGCTTAAGCCAGAGGGTGCTGGGGTGTCCTTTTGCTTACATTATTAGCTGACCTCTCTCTCTTTTGTTTCACAGCACAGGCTGGCTAGGCCCAGTGAGCATCTTTGGATATTTCATCATTGGGACGATTGTGAACAAGGTATTGATGAGCCCAATTGTGTCTAAACTTGTGCAGCAGGAAAAACTGGAGGGAGATTTCAGGTGAGTCCCAGCAGAGCAGCATTTTCACTGCTCCTGTGAAGGCTGCATTTTTGTTCCCATTCAGTGCTACGTAGGCAGGTACACTTCTTTTGTCTGTGACTTTCTCCACACTCAGAGAAATCTAACTGTGTGATGCTGCCCCAGAATCTGTATGCTGAGCCCCTGCACCCCTTTCATTGCTCTGTGTCCTGTCAGGCAGTGCCCTTGGTTCAGATTCCAGGCTGCTTCTCTGGTCATTGCTGATGCTGGTGCCTCTGCTAGGGCATTGCATGCGTAGAAGAAAACTGCACATGAAACTTCCTTGGGTGCAGATGCAAGGTCAGTGAACTGCATCTGCTTACAGAAATCAGGTTTTTGCTTTACCATCACCTTCATGAAGTGCACAAAACAACACAGTCTTTCCATGTGCTCCGGAACTTGTCTCTTCCCCTGCCCTGCAGGGTTGTCTGGGTGTACAGCATGTGCTTTGCAGCTTTCCCTGGGGCTCAGGGTATTCAGGGACAGTAGCAGAAACTAGTGTGCCACAGACCAGGGCAATTGGTTGTGGTGATTCTGTATGGTGGAGAAGCTGGGCTAGCAAACATGAGTCCCACATGCTGACATGATGTGCACAGAGAGCAGGATACCAAACAAATATGCCACTGAGCTGGCCCAGAATGTGGCCAGCTTAGACCTTGTGCTAAGCCTTGATCTCTGGTGCCTTGTTGAGCCTGTTGAGTATTTCTGTCAAGAGATGCCTCAGGTCAGTGCTCTGACACATGCAAGACACATTTCCTCTAGCAAGGATGTTGACTACATAGTTCACTGGGCATTTGTGCACAACCCTGATGAAGCTTTTTTTTGGTTATCCAGGTTCAAACACATGCAGATTCGTGTCAATGCAGAACCAGCTGCTTTCTACAGGTTAGTGGCCTTCATTTCTTTCAGTCCTCATAAGGATCCTCCCAGCTCAGGGCATCCTTGTTGTGTTCACATATCCCAGAGGAGTCCAAATCCTTTTGCTGCAGCCAGAGCTTTCTGTCCCCTCCATCCTGCTGCAGTGTCATACAGCCCTGACATACCATTCTCCTTTGCATTCTGCACATCTTCTGCAGAAATACTCCGCAGCAGATGGAGACAACTATTTTTTCACTGCCTCCTTTCTAACATCCCCTGGGGCCTGATACAGATTCGGTGCTGGCTTAGAGCCCACTGCTAATGTTTTGCCAGCTTCTTACCTGGAAGATTGCTCGAGGTCTCATTACATCTTGTCAGGACGTTCCCCTGGGGACTTGTTACAGGTTGTTTCTGGCGTCATCCCACTGCTGCTAACTTGCATGTCTTCTGTGGGCATACTAACTGTTGCCTGGCCTCCTTACCTCTGCTTGCTTCTCTAGGTTGGTCTGTGCCCTGACCTTGCCAACACCATACTGCTACTCTCTGAAATTTGTTCAGTGCCATTTACTCCAGAGCTGAACATACAGTCAGGAGCGTAGCAGCACCTCCCCACTTAGTTGGTTGAGCTGTTGCTTGAAGCCACTGAAGTATTTTACAGAAATGGCTATAACCCAGGAAAAGGGCCACAGTTTTGCTGTGACTTGTGTTGGGGTGCCTCGTCAGTGGCAGGAGGTCATTGCTTTTCTCTTGTCATGTGTCTGCCTTTGCCCTGTGTGTTGTGAAATCACATTTATTCCAGGAATTTAGGCAAGCAGCAGCTGTCCTGTCTCTGGTCTTCCCTGCCTGTGATCTGTATTTGTCTCCTTCATGCTGTAATGACTGAGCATTTCAAGTGGTGCGGTGCTGTCCCCAAAGTAGTTTGATTAAAAATCACCAATTTCATAAAGATTTATATTGACAGGCACGAAACTTTGATTTAAATAACTGAAATCAATCCTGATTTGCATTGGCAAGTTTGAGTTATTTCTTTGTGGACTGGTTGATTCTTATTGGTTGACGATATTTTTTCTTAATGAAAGAGATAATCTAACTATGTGCCCGTAGTTAAGCTGCAGTACTTTTCCTTGCAATTTTAAAGAGTTTTTTTTTATTGCTAAGTAGAAAATGGAAAGTGAGTTATTATACCAGAAAACAGAGTGTCTTACTTCAATACAGTTCATTAATAGAAAAGCTTTACTTCGTGGGAAAATAGAATTTAATTTAATTGCACAAACCCAGGCGATTTCATGGTATGAATCTTAATTAAAAATAAAGGAATAAAGGTTGCTTTCCTAGAATTCGAGATTCCTAGAATCCTGCAAGAGAAGGACCATGTGGTAAGTGGCTGGTTTTGGTTTCCAGACTTCTGTAGTTTGTAGAAATTCTTAGATCTTGTCCTCTTGCATCTGCCTAACCATTGTTTTGGTAAAGCAAGAAACAAAACCTGAGCAGTCTCACCTTTTTACTTCTTTGGCTTCTAAACCATTGGCAAACTTGCTTTAAAAGTGAACTGGATGGGAGGAAAAGCTGAAACCTATACAGCAATCTCTCCTCATCTGCAAAAGGTATCTTTGGTCTACAGTGTCTTCCTTGCCTTAATTCCTTGTGTGCAAGGCTTTGCCCTTTTCAAATGCTCAGCAGCAAAGATTGTAGCTCCATAATTACCTGAGATGGGTTGTAGGGCAGTAACGACAAACTGAATTCTAACTGGAGGCATTTTTGAGAAAGAAAATGTATTTTTCTAAGAACTGAGAATCTTTAGAACTGAGACTCTTCAAAAATCTTAATTTGTATTTTTTTGTGCAGCTCCTGGCCCTATCTGCTGTGGCCCTAGTGACTCCCCCCTGTTGTGTGGACCATGCTCTGGGTGGTCCTGCATTGGCAGGGGAGTTGGACTAGATGATCTCTATGGTCCCTTCCAACTCCAAAAATTTCAGTGAAATTTCAGTGATGATGGGAGCATGTGTGCTGGGCACATGCATGTGTTGGGTGGCAGGGGCAATAGCTGCTGCAGCACGTTGGAGTCTGGAGCGAGATGTGAAGCTCTCTCTGTGTTTTGCCACCTGAGGGCAGCCCAGCCCTTGTGAAGGAGCAGAAGGAACTGTCACGCTTGCTGAAGGTGGTGGTTTAAAGCCGAGATGTGCCTCCTTGCTACTGGCTCAGCCTGGCTGTGGGAGCATCACCACTAGCTCAGGTGGTGGGTGATCCCCTGATGCCTGTGGAGATGCCTGTGGCTGAGCATTGCTCCAGGCTGGGGCCTCGCTGACAGTGTCTGCCCTTGCCCTTGCCTCCCCTCCTATATGCAGCAGCAGCATCTGTGGGCTCTGGGAGGCATATGCAGGGCTGCTTGTTTCAGCCAGAGCTTCTTGATGAAGGTCTTCAGGAAGGCACTCTTGGCTGTTTAGTTCCGGCTCAACAAAGAGCTTGTTGCTTGGAGACTCGGGTGCAAGACCTTTTCCAAGCTTCGGTCCTAAAGCCATGCTCCCAGGATATCTGTGGCATGTTGCATCCTTATTTTACAGGGCTGGGCGAGTGGAGCACATGCGCACGGACCGGAGGCTACAGAGGCTGCTGCAGACCCAGAGGGAGCTGATAGGCAAGGAGCTGTGGCTATATAGTGAGTAGGGAGTTTGGGGGATGAAATGGGGCATGTGGTAGCTCCATGGCAGTTGCCCACAAGCTTGTGAACCTTACTGCTAAAGCAGCAGTGCTGGATTTTCCTCTCCCACCCCTTGCTGGTGCATGAAAGCCTGGAGGATGAACAGGGGTGCCTTCTGCAGTCCTAAAAGGGAACCCTGTTAGGAAAAAGCCTTGTAGATATCAAGGCTGTGGAGGACCCATCTAGGTCAGAGTCAGAGAACACAAGCCCCAAAAGGAGAATCTGTGCTTTTTGTGGGGCAGGTGTTCAATGCCCAGGAAGAGGACAAAGGGCTTGAGCTTTCGAGAAGGAGAAGACACAGTATATGTGATCGGGAGCTGTGGAAACTTCTTTCCCATAGAGGCTATCCCTCGAGCATAGTTCCCTGAAATTCTCCCCTGTCCCATTGTCACTGGGTCCAGATTTGGACATTAAATGACCACTATCAAGACAGCTTTTCCTCATCGCACCAGCCCAGTGAGCTTCTGAACAACATAAGGGTGGGATAGCCCTGATTTCAGGTGTCTCTGTGGGAGTTTAAGGTCTAAAGTCTTTCTGCCCATTCTGTGCTCCAAGACAGACTTCACAGCCAACCATCTTGCTCCAGAGCTTCCGTTTTGCCCTCCCTCCTGTCTCTTGTGAGTCAAACAGACCCCTGAAGAGTAGAAACAAGTAGGTAAAGTGGCTTTTGCCCCATGGTGGATCCTGAGCTGTGTGTCTGAATTACGTTTCTTTGCTCAGGGCCCTGCCCCAAATTGCTCTTTTCTTGGCAAATGGATTTCAGCCTGGTGCTTGTGCTGTCCTGTGAAATAGGTTCTTCTGCTCTGGCACACCGTGAAGGGCTGAGGCAGGCTCTTCCTCTGACCAGGTTCATGGGCTGCACTTGAGCCTGGCTGAGACAGAGGTTCCCACTCTAATTCACTGTTTTCTCTCAATGTGCTTCTGCCCAGTTGGGATCAATACCTTTGACTACCTGGGCAGCATCCTGAGCTATGTGGTCATTGCTATTCCCATCTTTTCTGGGGTCTATGGTGACCTGAGTCCGACAGAGCTCAGCGCCCTCGTCAGCAAGGTGAGCTAAGAGTGATCTTCCAGACCCCATTTTAGAGGGTGGGCAGTCACTGAAAATGGAGGGTTTGTGTTGGGCTGGTGGCATTGGGGCTAGATAACCTGCAGCAATTGACCTTCAGGTGAGACTGTCCCTGCCTGTGGGGCTTGGAGCCAGCTGGTGTATGATTAACCTGGGGGTGAAAGCTGGCAAGGACACATCTATGTCAGGGTTTCCTAGCTCAGACCAATGTGTCTTAAAAAAAAAAAAAAAAAAAAGGAAAAAAAGGGAGATCAGAAAGCTTTTGGCTTTAGCAGTGTGAGTGAAGATTGGGTCCACGCAGTGCTGAAGTACAGGTTATGCCCTGGACTGCTGCCTGTGGTGACTGTGGACACCTGTGAGGCTGAACTGGCTTGCTTTCACCTTCCTCACTTGACCTGTTCCCAGATACTCAAAACTGGCTTGTGAATAGAGAATGCAGAGCTAAAAATAACTCAGTGGGCACTGCAGGCCGAGACACCCTGATCTGAGCCATGTGTGGTGCTGGGTGGTACAGATCTTAGATGGAGTAAGTGTGTTGGGCCTTGGGCTGGCTGGCAGGCACTCTGCAAACACCATCCCTGGGTGCCCCCTGCCCTGGCAAAAAATGCAGTATAGATCAGGAAAGCCCAAATATTGTATGACTATGATCCAAATATCGTAGTCATCTTCACTCCTACTGCACTGGGTGACTTCTCCTTCATCTTGCTGGGACTGCTGACACGGCCAAATGTCTGGACTTGTTGCCTGCCTCCTTGGAGCCATGAGGAAGGGACAGTGCCCCAGCACTGATCCTTGCTCTAATGTGTGATTTCTCCCCAGAATGCCTTTGTTTCCATCTACCTCATCGGCTGCTTCAGCCAGCTCATAGATCTCTCCAGCACCGTGACCGATGTAGCTGGTTACACGCACAGGTGAGCTTCTCCACAGGAAAGGGAGGTGCAGGACAAGACTCTGCCCAGGTCTGTGCTAAATTAATAAGAAAAAGTTGCTTGCGAGCAAGACAGACAAGCACAGACAAGTTTGGGTATTGTGAGGAGGCTGCTGGCGTTGTCCCTGGCATTCATGTAACCTCTTGTTTATCTAGGATTGGTGAACTGCAGGAGACCTTGCTGAGCCTTGGCAGGAAAAAAAATGATAACTACTCAGAAGCCAAAGCCAGCTGGGATTTGGACGGGTGAGTCTCCTCTCAGCAACTGGCTGGCATGCAGCTTATGTACCAGAGTGTGAGGCTGTCACGGCACAGGATGGAGGTGGCCCTTGGTGTCACAGCCTGTTGCATGCAGTTGACTGGAGCAGGCAGTGCTCACAGTGATTTGTCATTCCCAGGGCACATGGGACAAGGCTGCTGTCACAGCAGCACAGGAAGTCTAAGGCCTGATCTTTACCAGTCTCAGTGTGAATGCTTACCCCAGATCTCTCCTGTGTCTTTGTGGTGGCCCAGCAGCCATTCTGGAGATGACCCAGTACCAAAGGACTCAGCTTTCCTTCTGGAGCAAGTGACACTTTCGGTGCCATCCTCTGGCAAGCTACTCATCAAAGACTTGAACCTCAGGATCTCACAAGGAAACAGTGTGATGATCGTGGGTAACACCGGCACAGGGAAGACATCTCTCCTGAGAGTACTTGGGGGGCTCTGGGAGAGCACACGGGGTAAGGACTGCTGCTTGCTGCAGCCTTCTCTTTCTCAACCATGGCTACCCTGAGTTTGGAAGTCAGGGGCAGTGTGGAGTTGTGAGACCAGTGCCACCTTGTGATGGTGAACCTGTCACTGATGCATTGGAGCCACCCATCTCTGTCACAAACTGTGCTCTGTCTCTCATTGCTTCACCCGGTGTGGCAAATATACCTTTTCTGGGATTTGTTGGCTATTTCATGGGGCAGGACTGCCCAGGGGGTGGTGGGGAGTTGCTGGCTGGCGCTGCAGGCTTGGCATAAGCATGTCTCTGTGCAGGGAGCATCAAGATGCTGACCTGCTTTGGCCCCCGGGGAGTGGTGTTCCTGCCGCAGAGGCCCTTCTTCACTGATGGAAGCCTGCGTGAGCAGGTGAGCCCAGGGGCTGCCTCTGCTCTGGCCCCAGTTCTGCTCCCAGCTGTGGTCATGCCCTGCCAACTGGTGTGCTGCAGAAAGGCCTGCACAAGGGAGGATGTCTGTGGCTGCTCCTTTCCTCATGCCTGAGTTCATGCCACTGTCGTGGCATCTCTGACAGACTGCCTCTCTCTCTGAGAAAGACTCTCAGATTCCCTCTGACGTGGCTTCTTTTGGTCTGTTAAACAGGTGATCTATCCCCTGAAGGAGATCTATCCCGTTTCAGGTATGTGGAAATTCCCCTGTGGTGTCAGCTCCCTGTCCCGTACCCAGTGCAGCTTCTCCCCTACCATGCCCCATCGGAGACCTCGTCTGTTTCACTTTTGTTGTTCTCTGACATTCCCTGGAAGGTTTACCTTAGTGTAAGTTGAGGTCAGCTCCATGTCCCAGGGCCTTGCATGCTGTTGAGGTTGGGCTAGGTGGATCCTTTCTCTCCCCTGCCCTCTTTCTAAGCCAGATCACACATGGTCTCCTGCAGCTTGCATATGTCCAGGTTTAAGTTTCTGTCTGAGTGAAGCAGTGTTACATGCTGCTTTCAAACACTTGGGAGTCACAGCCTTGCAGAGAGTAACTGCAGCTATCAGGTACTGTTGTGGCTCTTTGGCAGCTTCAGAGAGGTCCAATGCAGATGCATAGCTGCTGACTGTACCAGCTCAAGTGTATCTTCTGCTCCACAGCTGGTTCACCTTGAGGTTTTCCCCATCCCACATAAGATCCTTTTGCTGTCTGTTACCCAAGTCCTGCTCCCATGACTCCACATCTGCAGTGGACAGTCGGCCATGAGAGAGCAGTCAGAGGGCAGGGCCTTGGCAACTGAAGCCTGGAACCTTGTGTTCTGGCTGTGTCTGTCTGTGGCCAAGTCTCAGGTGTATCTATGGATACACCTACTCACAGGCATGGTTAACATTTTTAAGGAAAGTCAGTCTTTGGGAGCTCTCTCTGCTAAAGCTCAGGGCTTGATGTAGTTAAATGGTCAAGTCATCTATACCAAGCTTCAGGACATCCTCCAAACATTCCCTCCTGCCCCACCAACTCCTCCTTGCAGTTGTGGTTTCAGCACATGTTGCCTCAGCTTATGTTCTGTTGCTTTCTCCCCTAGGGTCTGTGGATGATGAGAGAATTGTGCGATTCCTGGAGCTGGCTGGGCTGGTGAGTCCCCCATGGTACTGCTGCCTTCTTTTCTGCCAGCGAGGGAAGGAGGGATAAGGTTTTGTGGCAGCACAGTGTGACCGTGTGCTAGACACATGCAGGGACATTGTCTGCAGCTGGGACAGGACTGTCCATGGGACAGGCAGAGGAGGAGAGACTCAGAGCAGCTACAGCTCAATTGGGAAAAGAGAGAGGAGCAGGAAGTGGGTGGTTCTGCTCAGGGCTGGGGGCTGTGTTCACAAGTCTGCTGTGCTCTCTGCAGGCTGATTTGCTGGCGAGGGCTGGAGGACTGGACGAGCAGGTGGACTGGAACTGGTAAGGGAGCTCGCTGTCTGCAGCAGACACTGCAGCTGGACTGATGAACACCTGTATCCCTCTGGGACCTGTGGGAGGTGGGCAGTGTACAGGGGCACAACCTTCATGCCCCAAGCATCAATGCCAACGAGCACCAGCCATGCTGCTCTGCAGGCAGCTGTCTGTGCCCAGGGGTACAGAGGCAGTCCCAGTGTGGAGAGAGGTGGGGTACATGGGTACAGTTGTTGGGGTCTCTGATCTCAGCAACCAGAAGCTCTTCAGCAAACGAGCTCTTTTTGTTGAGGGAGATTTTGAATCTCAACCATGCTGCAGGTATGACATCCTGTCCCCAGGGGAGATGCAGAGGCTCTCGTTTGCACGGCTCTTCTACCTCCAGCCTAAATATGCAGGTGAGTGAGTGACTGTGGGGAAAAAAAAAAAAGGGAGAAGAAAAGAAATAAAAGGCAGGGCCTTTGGTGTAAAGAGAAGCTGGTACAGAGACAGCTCATGAAATATCTTCTTTGCTAGGAATATGCTTCATCTTGGCTGTTATTTTAGCAGTGTAGCATGCAGAAGAATTCAGAGGTGAAAATATTTCATTATCTGTGTGGAGGGTGGTAAATCAAGAGGCTGTATATAATACATTCTTTTCTTAGGGAACCAGTGATTAATGTTCTTGGTCCATGTCTGATGGCACACGAAGAAGCCCCCTCTCGGCATGCTCACCAGTCTCACATAAAGAAGCATGCATGCTAGGGAGTGTAGGGTCAGCTGCTGTATCTGAAGCTTGTGAACTTCTGTAGGGTTGTAGAAGCAATGTGGGAAATTCAGCTGTAATGCAGTAAGAGAAAACAATGAGAAATATTCCTGAAAGGTCACAGAAGCAGCTCCCATTAGCAGATGGGGCTAATTCCTTTGCCTTAGATTGCTAGTGACTGCTGGGGGAGCTGTTGGAGGATTTGTCATGAGGGCCCTGAACAGAGCCAGATTAGAGATTGGAGGGCTGTGGCAAAGGGCAGCTTTTCCAGCTGACTGACACCAGCTGTGCCAGAGGAAAATGAAAGTCCTTAGGCTTCTCCTCACTTGCCTTCTGCAGATACTTTAGATGAAGTCTGGTTAATACGTGAAATGTTCTGGGCAGTTGCTCTTTTGTCCATGGGAGAGGATTTGTGGGACTTAAAACTTTTATCTCAGTGCTAGATGAAGCCACAAGTGCCTTGACAGAAGAGGTGGAGCATGAAATGTACCGGGTGTGCCTTCAACTGGGCATGACACTGATCAGCGTGGGACACAGGGCCAGCCTGGAAAAGGTAAGATGGGGAGACAGTGCTCCACACCTCCCTGGTGGTGGCAATACTGGAGATGTAGAGAGGGTCCCTGGTGAGCAGAAGGGAGTGAGTGAGGCTGGAGAACCTCACTGTGGGAGGACATGTCCTTGTAGAGATATCCCTCAGTTGTTGTATTATTAAATTGCAGTTCCACAGCTGGATTTTGAAACTTCATGGGGAGGGAAGGTGGGAGCTCACTCGATGTGACAAGATAAAGCCAGGGAAGGATGCTGAGAAACATGCCCTTGTCTGGCCAGCCTACACAGAACCTACGCACTCGTGGGAGAGCTCTGAATAGCAGACATGGAGCTGTCAAGCCAGCAGCTGTCAACAAGGGATTCATCCAGTGCAAGAGCAGTTCTGGATTTTGCTGATGGACACAGAGCCAAGTCTGTGGCGTTCTGCCAGGAGCAGACACATCTAGGCCACCCTTCTCCCAGCCCCCTTCTCCTGCTTCCCTGCCTCTCATGGGGGAAAGGGCAGAAGAGAAGATGCTGCCTCATGGGACTTGTAGAAGCAATGGCCAGAGTAACCTCCACTTGTCCAAGACGCAGTGGTGCAAGGCTAGGATACAGCCTTCTGTTCTGCGCTCTGTGCCTCGCTGGGACCTCTGTCTCTTTCATACACAGCTCTGCAGACCAGTTTTCTGTACCTGTGGCTCTGTTGAGGGTTGTGCTCCCCAGCAGGAGGCAAGGGATGCAGTCACACAGAGAACGGATATGTCTCTGCTCTCCTTATGACACAGGTTTACAGGTCAAAGGAACATTTTTGTATTAAAATCTGCATCCTGTTTTCCAACAATGTTTATGGTGAAGAGTCAGTATTCCTTAACGAGGCTGCTCACCAAGTAACATAAAAATTATCCTGAGAAAGCCAAGGAGGTAGGTATTCGTTTTGGAGGCCCTGCTCTGGAGATGTATTGCTCTTCCCTGCTGCCTGTTTGCAGGTATGCTCCTCTGGGCTGATGCCAAAGGAGGGCTTTCCAGAGACCTTGCTCTGGATAAACATGTGCTCAGGGTTCAACAAGGCAGCACATCTATTCCCTGCACTGGCTGTGAACTGCTGGCTCATGAGTGCTCTGTGGGTGGGATCTATTACCTTGTGTGTAAGAGCAGCAAAGAGCAAGGAACTGGCTTGGGAATGAACCACATTTGGGTTTGCTGGTACTGCCTGATGGGTAGAGAAGGAACAACACGTCTTCACTGTCCGTGGCATCAGGCTCCTTCATCATCTCCTGTGGGAGAGAGCATGGCAGTTATCTCAGGGTCTCACAGGCTTCCCCATGTTGTCCTTGCACCTGCCTGCACAGCTCTCCACCAAGCCCCTACATCCCCCATACCATCCTCCACACCTCTGCTCCCCTTGCTCACCAGCCTGGACTCCTTCTCTCCTTGCTGAGCTGGCAAACCTTCTCCTCAGCCAGAGCAGACTTGCTGAGTAAGAGGCAGCTATTTTTATGCTGCTGCTGCTGCTCTGACCAGCAGAGAAGTCTTCCAGGAAGCCTTTCTAGCACTAATTGGTTGCAGATGGGGTGAGCAGAGGCAAGGAGACCTCTCTGCAGCTCCAGGGAGCTCACAGAAACACACAGCAAGCGCTCACCTCTTCAGAAAGAGTGCTCCATGCTGGCAGCCTGGCCATCCTGCGTGCCACGAATAACAGGCACACGAGCAACCTCACTGCCTGCTTCCTTGGATGCCAGCTGCCAGCAGCGCTCACAGAGGGTGCCAGGCCTGCCAGCAGAGCAGTGTGTGACAGTGCAGTAGCAGACCAAGCCTGTACTCACAGCCTGTGTCTGGGGGTGTTCCTAGCCCCTAGTTCACTCTGCTGCAAGTCCTGGTTTGCACAGCCAGCTCCCCACAGTACTTACCCCTCCTGATGGCTCCTGGGACTCTCCTAAACTTGTGTGCAGCTCCAGCTGCCACTGCTGCTGCAGGACAACGTTCCCACATCACATCAATGCAGCAAAACTGTCATGGCCAGCCAAGACCCTCTCTCCCCCCTCCATCCCTGCTCCCAGAGTGGACACATTGCCCAGGGGAAGTGGCAGTAGTGGCAGGCAGTATCTCACCTCCTCCAGCGGCACGTCCAGGGCTGTCATAGGGATCTTGCTGTCAGTCCTCATGGAAACCAGAACCCGGTTCACTCCTGGGCACTTCTTCGCAGCCTGGTCCACTGTCTTCTTTAGCTCAATAACCTTGCCACCTCTCATCCCCTGGTTCACTGTGATCACTGTCTCCGACTGAGCTGCAGAAGGCAGAAGAGCCACATCAGCAGCTTTGTCCCTCTCCATCAGGCACACAGCAGTCTAGCTCTACCATGACCATGGACCTCTCCCACTGTCTCCTACCAAGTCCACCACTTCACAAAACCAGCAACTTCACATCTTTGTTTTGTTCTTGCCTGTGTTGCATACCCTCAGAGGAGACACTATACCCCAGCCCTTGAGGGTGACGGAGACAACCAGTCCATTCCATGGGCTGAAAGACATTTAGTGAGCCCATGCCATTTCCTGAGGTGCTAATCCCTCCTCCATGGCCATATGTCATGCATGACACCCTCCATTAGCCAGGGAGCCTGACTCAGAAAAGCTTTGCCATCAGCACAATCCTGACCCCCCTGCAGCTGCCAAACCAGCAAGCTCAGCACTGTACCCAAAGGGAAACACTGGACATGTCCCCGTCACCCACTGGTGACACACCACTTACCATCTCGAATCCTGTCTGCCAAGGACTCTGCACTGAACCCGGTGAACACCACAGCGTGCACAGCCCCAATGTGGGCACAGGCCAGCATGCTAGCCACCACCAGCAGGCACGGGGGCATGTAGATTGTCACCCTGTCACCCCGCTTCACCCCTTGCCGTTTCAAGGTGTTTCCCAGGTGGCACGTCAGCTCCAGCAGCTCCCTGCCCAAAGAAGCAATGGCACAGTCAGAGGCTTTCTTGCAGATCTTATCTGTGCACATAGAGATGAGGGGTCTCAGAGTGACAGGGATGCAGCTTACATCCCTACACACCCTAGGCCCCCACGCTGGAAGTCCACGGGAGAGCTATAAAATGTCTGTGGGAAGGAAAGGAGGAGACAGCCACTAACATGGCCTGTTATTTATGGAAAAGAAATAAATCAGAATGGCCTCTGTACAGAGCCTGACACTCTCACTGGCCAGTATGAAGAGCAAGCCACAGGGCCAGCAGTTCCTGAGTTCCTGTGGCTCAGCAAGCCTGCATCACCTCAGCTGACTTTCCAATGACAACCTGCACGTTTCTCATGAGCAACACACTGTACCCTGCAATTCTGGACGCTGTGCGAGAAAGGTTAGTTATCTTCCCCCATGAAAACAGGGCTTCACGCTTTGCTAAAGCTGGGAAGGTCAAGTCCTCCAGAGCTTGTGCCCACCAGCGAGAGCAACACCTGTAGGCAAGCGGTGAGCAAAATGATGCCTCTCCCAAGAGCTGCCCCTCTCAAAACCCCCAGCTTGGCTGCCAGAGGCTCATTTCACAGAAGGGCTCTCCATGCAGGGAGGTTGGCAGGGGTCATGTTTGTTGTGTGAGGTCTGGAGCCAGAGAGGAGTGAGGGACTCATTCAGTGTGCAGAGGGATTTAAGTGGATTCTGCAGTGGAGACCACTATAGCAGACAAATTGAGCTAGAAAGTGGGGGGCCCCAGACCAACCTAGCAGGGCTGGACAGGCAGTCCCCCCAGAGAGCCAAACCCAGTAGTGTTGCTGATGTGCAGATGCACATGGGACTTCCCAACACCCATATAGCTCTGAATATGGCCTCTCTTGCAGGCGGTTTAGTTATGAGTACTGACCTGTACATGACCCGCACCTCCTCTCCTTGTTCATCCTTCTCCCAGATTAAGGCCACTTTGTCTGCAGCTGCATGGACATGTCGATCCAGGCAGTTCACTGGAAACAAAACAACCTGGTCTCATTGCCAGAGCAACCCTCAGTGCCTCCTGTCCCCCATAAAGGCAGCACCGACAGTCCTGTTTCCAAGGAGTCAGGGCTGTGTGCGAGTCTTCTCAGCATTAGCCTTGTGCATCTTCTGAAACAACCTTTGTGAATACCAGCCAGCAGACCACAAGCACCTTTCCAAGCCCATTCCACTCCTCACCACTCCAATACCTACCAGTCCCCACTATCACCTTCGCCCTTAATTGCAACCTAACAAAGTCCAGAGCAGAAACTGCCTGAAGTCCCTTTGGAGGTCACATCCCCAATGCCCTCTGTGGGCCTGGCAAGCATTAACTCAGCCATCACTCCACCCAGCACTGCCTTTGGGGTGGAGTAGGGTATTTTTTTTGGAGGCAGTGGTCATAAATAACAAACACAGGACAAAGCAAAGCACTGCACAGGAAGGCCGCAGGGTGCATTTGTCCAAGATGGAAGTGAGACAGGGCCAGGAGGGCACAGCCCCTGGCTTTCCAGGGACATGGTAGGTTTCGGCTGTAATTCTTCTGAGAAAAGTTTTCCATGTTGCTGGCAGCTGCAGTTTCCTCAGAAGCCTTGTTCCAATCTGTGTTTTCCTTAAACCTTCTTCTGAAATCATGGGATGATGCAGCAGCCCCACTTTGCATCCAAAACGCCTTTTTCTCCTGACCATTTCTAGTTTTCCAGAAGAAAAAGAAACAAACACAAAGGGGGAAGAGTAAAATCTCAAATACCAAAGGCAAATAATTCCTGTTCTTCTGCCCAAATGGACTACATGAGATTGATTTCTGAGAAGTCTGTCTTATAATTGGGACACTGGGACCAACAGTGCAGTGAGTATGCTCTGTATCACCAGTCCCTATGTCTTCCCCTGGTAGCCCCTTTAAGGCAGTAGCCCCAACCCACAGAAGAAGAGCCTTCCATGGCTCTAGGGACTTTCAGGACTGCTCATTGCTCCCGTATTTTGCTTTCCACAGATATTTACTGCCTTTGCTGGGCAGGGGTGACCTAGTGCGACACTGCCTGCTGAACACACAGGGTTCAGTGCCTGTGGTCCTGCAGAACAGAGCCACTGTGGGATCCACAGAGTCTGAGCCAGAGCAGCTTGGATCCCAGTGCATCCCTATCCAGCTGCAGCCCTTCCAGCAAGACCCAGTTTCTCCCTTAGGACCAGCCATGTCCCTACCCTACAGCCACTGCAGGACAAACCAGAATTTTTGGGGAACCCCCTCACTCCAGCCCTTTAACTCTGTGCTCCTCCAATCTGCTCCCAGGGCTGAAGCCCTTCACAAAGAGGCACCTGCAGGCACCTGGTGGGCTCCTATGTCTTCTGACTCTCTCTTTTCCTTACCTGACATGTTCAGCTTCCCTCGCAGGAACCAGGAGACCCTGCCCTGGTGTAGGTCGCAGTCCTGGACAGAGTGGAAGGGGGTGATCCAGGTGAGCTGGCTCCTCCCTAATGCTCCCCAGAAGGCATCTCCCTGCTCCACCGACATCTTGTTCAAGCCCTGGTGGTCGTTGGGTCCAGGGAGGGCGATGCCTTCAGGCATGTAGGCAGTGAGGGGCCCGTTGCTCCAGGCTCAGGTAGTCATTGACGCAGGGGAGCATCTGCAAGCCTGAGGAAGAGCTTTATGGCAGCAAGCCCTGGCCAGCAATCTGGCTGTCACCTCAAGGTGCCTGCCTCTCACCAAGGAGATGGGTGCCTGGAGATTGCGTGGCTGCTTGGGACACCCTGCCCAGGCAAGATGTGCCCCTACGGGAGCTGGGGCTGTGTTACCCTGGGCAGATCAGACACAAAGCTCCCCTGCACAGGGAGCCAGGGTGCCCCTTCTCCCCCACCTCGATCCTTTCCTCCTCTCTCCAGAACACTTCAGGGAAAAGAAATTAAATCTCTTTAAGGGAGGGGAAAGGGGTGGGCTGTAGAAGTATTTGACTGAAAATAACCTTCATGCTAATCTGGGTCCTGACAGCTGCTCTTGAACAGGAGCCAGGTTCAGCGGGTGCCTGGAATCCTTTCGGGTCCAAGGTCCCCAAGCCAGGCTCTAACAGCCTAACCCTGCTCCCACTCACCCAAGGCTGGGCTGTATCCCCGGACCTCTCTGCTTCACCCCTGCTTTCCTTCCTCCCCTCATCTCCATCCCTCTCTTCCCACAGCTCCTCTTGCAGCCTCCAAGTCCTCCACCATTCATAGCGGCAGCCTGGAGTGGCTCACCTAGCTCCCACCTTGAGCTAGCCTTGAGTAATAGGACCATCTCTTTCCCAGAATTAAGGCCCATTCCCTGCAAGGCAGTAGACTGTGGTGTTCCCGATAGGCCAAGGAAGATTTTTCCCCCTGCAGCTGTCAGCTGCAAATGGGATATCTCATCCCATGCCACCTCACTGATGGGCAACTATCAGAGCCGTTCCCTCCAGCAAGCTGAGTTGGGCTCTCTGCCTCTTCCCAAACACTTCAGACCACTCTGTACCCCAGGGTGGACTGGGTGCACTAAATGAGGCCATGGTGGAGCAGAAGGCGATGGCTCGTAGTAAAATACTGCAGCCTGCTTCCCCATGCTGAGACCTCCCACTACCCACTGCAGCAGAGCTAAGCCAGCTCTCCCTTCAAACAGCATTTTCTGCCTTCCTTTTCCTCAGGCCCTACATAGTTACTGACCTGGTTCTCCTCCCTTCCCAGAGGACACAACAGAAGAGCAGTTTGTGGATCTCCTCATTGCTCTTCACAGTGTGACACCACTCATGGTCTGCAGGTGTGGCATGTTTGGTGAACAGGTTGGACCAGTATAGGAGAGGGGCACTATTTGACAGCAGGTGCACTCATCCCAGAGCACACACCTGGTCTGTATCAGAGCTGCCCTCAGAGCTATGTGAGGACCTACAAGGGTTCTGTACCATAGCAAAAATACACTTATGGGGACTTACAGCTGCTCCACAAAGCCAATGCTAAGCAGCCTCATCATTCCACAAGCAAAGTCTTTCATTTCCTGTCTGTGTCTGTTCTGCCTCAGCTTCCCCCCCGCCTCCCTTTTTTCCCCCTGGTTTTGCTCAGATGCCCTTAGCAGGGCAGGCAAATCTCAGTTCCTTCTCTGACAACTCAGTATGGGCTCCTGCTGCTCTCACCTTGCTAGAAAACCCTCTCAATGCCCTTTCTTCTTAACAGATTCTCCTGCACTTGCTGCCTCTGCTCCTCAGGCTGGCTGAGCCCTGCATCCTGCTGCTGGCAAAGGCTGAGCTGACTCTCTAACACCAGGGTGCCTGTGATATGGGGTGAATCAAAGCACCAGGGCTGACCTGGATGCTGAAGTGACTTGTTCTCTGACTAGTTGTACCATGATGTCTAACTTCTGCCTCAGGTACAAGGACACCCCTTTCAGCTTTGTCTTTCACTACAAAGGGAGAGCAGCACCCAAGCTCCATCTTCTCCATTCCTGGGTGGGGAGGAAGGTGAGGACCTCTCTCTGCACTGCATTGGAGCTCCCACATCTCTCTGGCTATGGCCTGAAGTCCAACCCCCTCTTGGCTTTGGCTGAATTCACCCTCCTTGAATATTGGTGACCAGACTCATGCACAGTATTCCCGTTTAGTTTTATTCTTGTTCATATCTTTACAGAAAATGGCACATAAATCACAGATGCTGGATGACTAGAAGTTGTTACAGCTCCATATCTCAAACACCTCAATACTGAATTCTTTTCTCACTGTATATACATTATTTACACACCATGGGCTATCATCTAACACGTCAAAAGACCAGGGGACAAAGACAAACAGGGGCTGGATGTAGGGGCTGAACCTTTGACAGAAGAAAATACAGTAGCTCTGGGGAAAGGGTGCTCACAGATGAAAGCAGGACAGAAAGGGTCGCATGGAAGTCACTGTCCTACGGCTTTCGGGGAGGGGAATAGCGCCTTACCAGGATGGGAAGGTGATGGTACCACGGAACAGGTTTGGTTGCGTGGGTCTGTGTGTGCTTGTGTAGGGCTGACTGGGAGACATATGTACACGTTATGGGGTGTATCAGGGTGGATGTGCATGGCTGTCATTCCCTTTAACACTCGGAGGGCAAGTTGGACAAATTTAATTCAGTAAGTACATTGGGCAGATGTTGTTGTCTCCCCTGGAATAATGTATTCAGTAAACAAATTCACCATTCAGACCCTCCGCAGGGTGCAGGGCTTTGGCGTTTGGGGCAGTTAGATCCAGCTGTTGTGGCCAGCCCTAAGGGAGCCAGCAATGTGGGCTGGGGCCACATAAAAGTGGAGCATGGGACCAAGGTGTCACATCGGTGGGCTAAAACTGCCTCTTCCTGTCCAGTGGAGGCAAAACCCAACCCCTATAAAGCTGCAGCCCCTTCCCGGCAGACCCCAGTGCCAGGCAGGGAGAGACAGGTGGAAGGTGCAAGCCTGGAGGGAGAGTCGCCATGTCATGCAAACACTGCCATGACCTTGTCCCACTGCAGCCTGGGCCAGGGGCAGAGGTGGTGGCTAGGGGAAGGTGTTGGATCTGCCTGGGACATGGTGGAATGGGGTGCCAGTGGAAGGGGTCTGGGCAGCACTGGGGAGAGACCTGCACCAAGGAGGGGGCATAGTGGCAGGGGACAGGCTTGCTCCAAGATGGTGGACAGGGTCTGGGGCTGGAGCAGGAGGAGAGCGGCCCAGAGCTGGTCACGAGGCTGGAGGGACCCAGAGCCTCGGTGTCCTTTCGGGTGGCGACGATGATGGGACACTTCCCGGTCCCCCAAAAGGAATGGGTTAGCGGGGGGTGAGGAAAGCCCACTGGGGTGGAGGAGTGAGGGGCAGGGGTATGCTTGAAGACAGCAGGTGGAGGGCACCCCTGCCTGGCAACCCCAAACACGGAGACCAGGACCCCCACTCCTTGGGTAGGGGCGGCCAGGGGGCTCTGGCAATCTGAAGGGCAACACACCCCTCCAGTGGACACAGTGTCTGTTGGGGCTGGCTTCTGCCACCTCTTCTCCCCGCCTAGATCAGCTTCTCCTCCTTCTGCGACGAGTTCAGCTTCTCCGTCTGTCTCTCATCCTCTGCCACGGCCGCCTCCTCCCCTGTCTCCGGCTTCCTGCCCGGGGCCGGGGCATCCCCAGTGATGGTCCCCAGGACTTTGGTGCTGTGCTCCTGAGCTTTGGCCCTGAGGGCGGCAATGCTGTTTTCTCTCAGTTCCTCCTGGGAAATGGCGGTTTTGGGATCCGGGCCCCTCTCTTCCTTGTCCCCTTTGTCAAGCTTGGGCAGGGCCTGGCGCTCCACCTCCGTCTTCCTCCCCGCCTCAGCCGCTGCCTCCAGAGACTTTTTGTGCATCCCTAAAAAGAATTGTTGGTATTCGGGTTTAGAAAAGCGCCTGGGCATGGGAAAGCCATCTTGAACTGAAAACAGCAAAGATAAAGAGAGGCCAGAATTAAGGAAAAGCAGAAACCCTCGCCCCACGCAGCAGTCACGGCGAGCCGCTCGCCCTGGCCCCCGCACGAGGGCAGCCCCAAGGCAAGGCAGCTCCGTGGCCTCGGGGCTGCCCGCAAAGGTGTTTGTAATTACTCTCCCCTTCATTTCTCTCTGTGAACCTAAAAGCTAGCATGTCCCCGCATGGGGACAGGGGTCTCAGGGAGCAGTACGATTGCCTGAGCTTCACCAAAGCTGGGGAGGAAGATCCCCCATTGCCTGTTCCTATACCAACCCACTCTTCACACAACCCACCCCTCTGCCTCTCTCAGCTGCACACAGATAGAAGGACAGGACTGCCCATCGTCAAGATGCCAAACACTAGTTTTGGGGCAGAACCAGCCTGAAAGGTTGGAAAGCAGGAAGCAAAGAGGAGGAGAGTGGTAAGGTAGCTGCCACCTCCATGTCTGCACAGAAAAACAAGCAAAACTAGGCAGAAACACACCTCCCCCAGGTGTCGAGAGCAGGTGGAGGCAGCAGCATGTTTCCCCTGGGACTTGGGGTGAGGAGAGTGCACTTGTGAGTTCTGACACCCCACAAAGCATCACGGGGCTGGTGGAGTCAGAGTGGGATGATCTGCTTTGGGCAATGGTTGGAGCCCCTGCTCCAGGGCTGGGTATGAGGGATGCTCATGCCATGGGAGTCAAAGGCTAACATCAGCCTGAGCATGGGGGCAAATTCTTGCCCCAGGCAGATCCTGCAGGTCAGGATCCAAGGACTAGCATGGATTTGGGATGAGTGGTCAGATCTTATTGATGAGGGCCATTGAGGATGGCAGGGTGGAGGGCAACAGGGTGGGGGGACCTTGCCCCACTGCCTTCCACCCAGGTTTTCAATACAGCTCCGTTCATTTTCTCACATCTCCCCACTTTGTCTCGACCCACTCACCATCCCCCATGAAGGTGGCTGCTCTCTTACCCAGGAGCCAAGGGGCACAGGACTCCATGATGCCATCCTTGGCAGACTTGAGGATGGACTCAGGCAGGGGGATGGAGTGACGCACCATGGCACCGTAGAGCCCATACTCAGCCATCACGCTGCTCCTGCCCCAGCACTTCTCCCTCTTCCGCCATTTGGCCCGGCGGTTCTGGAACCAAACCTGGGGGGTGGGGGGGCGACAAGACGGAATATGGGGTTTTTTGGAGGGCAGAGATGGTGTATCAGTCCCCTTCCCACATGGGAACACACATGTGCTTGTGCAGCAGGATGAAGGCAGATGTGTGGATGCTCATCCCGAAGGCACTGTGACCTCTTCCCTCCCACAGCAGCCGCTGGGCATCTCTCCCTCCCTCCCTCCCTTGCAGGAGAGGCGAGGGCCAAGCATGAGAGCAGGTCCCATCCCTCTCTGCAGGATGTAATTAATTTGCCATCACAGCATCTTTTTCTAGTGGCTTTTGGCTCTCGTGCCTGGGATTTTCTTTCATTATTTACTGGGTGTCTGAGCTGCAGCGCGGGGCTGCAGGTAGTGGTGCATGCAGGGGGGGCTGGGATGGGGGTGGATGCTCAGGAGAGGCGGGAGAAGGGGGAAGCTGATCTGTGCGCTTCGTCCTGAATTCCCAGTTTGAAAAGCCCCTCATCTTCTCAGAAAATTGGCAGAATAATCTCTGAGCTGTGACCTGGGGGGCAGCGAGCAGAGAGGCAGGCAGCGGTGGCAGGGGGGGCGGGATGCTCACAGAAATCTATTAGCGCTCTCTCTCCGATTTCCATTCCTCTTGTCTCCCTCGCCCTCCTCCCTCCCTGGCTCCCCTCCCTTCCCACCGAGCAGAGGCATCAGCTTTAGATGAAAAATTGCTCGAGGTCTATTCAGAAGGAGGCAAAGGAAGAGTCAGCCCCAGGGGCAGCCCAGGCCTGATTGAAAAATAAGTTAATTTCAGTTTGAATCGATGGGCCTCAGGCACTGAAATATCACGGGAAATTAAAGCAGCTGGTCCCCAGGGAACCACGCCATTGACCTGCGCTAATTAATGCCATGGAGTTACCAGGCCCCTCTCCGAGAGGCAGCCCCTCCCTCCCTGCGGACACCCCAAACACCTCCTCATTTAACTAATTAGACTCACAGAAAATTGGGTGTTAATTTGTTTAGGATTTTTTTTTCTTTTCTATTTTTTTCCCTCCCTTTCCTGGGAAGTACACGGCAGAATGGAAATGAATGGCGGGGTCTCGCTGGCAGATGGATGCTCGGGGTCACTCCGCAATCTTCTCCGACTTGATTGCTTGATTAGGTCGTTAGCACATTAAAAAAAAAAATTGCTTGCCGTCTGGTGCTGGCCTGATGAGTGGGATGAGGCGGGAATCGCCTGGGTAATTTATCTTTTTATACTGCAAAGAATTTGATTTCAATCTGCAGATATATGGAGGTGCCTTTGACACCTGTTTAACATTACAGTGCTGACAGCTTAACTCTCTCTTGTCCCCACCGCCCAGGGGAGTTCAGGCTGCAGTGGGGAGCCCTGGGGGACTGGGGCAGACCCCCAGCTCTGCCCTGGGGACCACGAGACTGATGCCATGGAATGATGGCTCTCAGCTGGCAAGGCAAGCTCACCTCCTCTACCTGTGCGGAGGGGAGCTGCCCAGCAGGGAAACCTTAGTGGGACAGAGCTGCAGGGTGGGTGGCTGGCTTGCTAGCACTGGTGACAGCCAGCCGTGGCCATTCCTGGGAGCCCAGCTGGCCTGGCCCCGCAGGGAGCAATGCTGGGTGGGGGGGGTGGTGGTCCCAGCGGCTGTGATCCCAGCTACTCCCAGCAGAAGACACTCTGTGCACGTCAGAGGGGATTTTACAGCCAGGCTGCTTCACCACACATGCCACCTCCTCTGCATGATAAACAGTCTGATTTACACTTTCATACTGACGATATGTAACCCCTGGACCATGGGTGGCTGTGAATCCTCTGGGGCCTGAGCAAGAACCCTCAGAACCACACAGTTTCCTCTCTCCATGGGTCTTCCGTGCCTGCATGACACAGGGGTGCATTCAGTGGTGCGGCCAGCAGGATGCTGGCAGGGTCTCTCACTCCAGCCCAGTGCTCCTCCCACTCCCACAGCCTGGAGGGCAGAGCTGACAGGGACTGGCTCAGTCCCTCTCCAGTCTCAGCACAAACCCGTGGTTCCTCCTCACCCACCAGATCAGGACAGCAGAGCAGCCACCCCCAACACCTCCATGCTGTGGAGGGCAGCCTGATCCACTGGGGCCAGGAGAGGGATCCTGTCTCTTCTGCCCTGGATAAACCAATACAGTTACGTATGTCCCTCACCACAGAGCTCCTCTCTGTCTCCCTTGGCTTCAGGGAGAAATTCCTGCACAACCCAAGGGCGGGTGACTGCAAATCTGCCTTGGTTTGGGGCTGCAACGACAACCTTCCATGTACTCAGAGTGCTTGCAGGGCTGAGCTCTGAACAGCTGTTTTGTCACCAGTTGACACAGGTTGGGATCTCAGCCAGGAACAGGTTTTTCCATCAAGTACCAAGCGGGCATCTTTTTAAACTCTCCTCAATCCTCTTTTATCCAGGTGCCTCTTCTCTGATGCTTTTACCACCTCTCCCTTTCCCCTCCCTCCTGCCGTGATGTCCCGAACATCATGCTCCTCATCCATCCCCACCTCATGCTCCCCTGCCCTTCTCTCTGGCCAGGTCTCAGCCTGCCCCAGTGCTGCCTGCTGCTACTAAACCTGCTGCCCTGGAGCATGCCCTCTCCCACAGCAAGGCCACGCAAATGCAGAAGCTTTGCCAGCTGGCAGCCCAATTTTGACTAGAGCCGGTGGAAAAATTTCAATCAAAAAATGCTGATTCAATCACACAAGAAAACCGTGTCTGGCCACTGGAAGTGTAATCAAAATTATCTATGGCTTTCTTCTGAATGCTGTATTTTAATCTCAGCCACCTAAGACATGCAAAATCTATGCTTTAAAGCTAAATGGGGAAATCAAAATTACATCAACACCTCAGTAAGATCATTCTGAGATTTCATATACCATTTTTTGTCATCTGATGGGAATTTCCTCTTGGTTTTGACTAGGAAAAGGGGAAGTTTGAAATCCCAGAATTTCTAGCAGAACAGAAATGTGGAGTACTTGCTTTCATCCCAGGAGCCATATCTTCATCTCAGGCATGAAGTCGAGTGAAACCAGCGGTGCTCAATACTGAACATTGCTGGGATCGGACCCCAGCCCAAGACCTCTGCCACAAGCCCATCCTGAGCAGCATGGAGGGAAGAGCTCCAGCATGGCGCTGGCAGCCCCCATGCCATTCCAGATCAGCAGAATTATTCCCCATGGCCCACCCTCAGGATTTTTTCCTCATTCAGATGGTTCCATCAGTGGGACTTTATTCTGGGAGATGTCACTGTTTTCTTCAAATTTCTTGCCATGTTACAAAACTTTTCCTGTGCCTGATTCTGAGCTGAATTACGCACCGGTTTTAGCAATTCTGAGGTATTTTTGGCTGTGTTGGTACATGACCCACAACTTCCAAGTATGCATTTATTTACTATTGGCACCTTATGTTCCTGGACAGGGCTTCATTCTTACATTTACACCCTTACATTTATTTGCCATTTTGGTACTCCATGTCTTCTTTGTCTGTTTGTTGTCTTTGCTTGTCTACAACTTATTCCGGCTCTGTAAAATTCAGTCTGCTTCAAGCAACATTTAAGTTTGCCCATGTTTCTTCTTGCCCCTTCCCATCAGGTGGATCAGCCCAACTTTGTGAAATGCTTTATTGACATGGCCGTGTGCCACACACCTTCCTTCTCGCTCGCTTTCACCTGTCTCACCCCACTGGGCACGTCGCATGGACACTGTCTCCTCCAAGAGCAGCCACAGCCTATAACAGCAGCAAACACCAGCACCTTCAGTGTCATCTCTTGGAGCCTTGTTCCATGTTTGTTCTTTTGAGGCCCTCCTACCAAAATGAGCAGTACTGCAAAACCTTATCAATGGGGATGTTTCTAACCTTAATCATCATCTAACTCTCACCCTTGGTGCCCACTGCCCCAAGGCAGTAAAACTGGAGGCACTCTGTGCTCAGCCATAGGATTGCAGCGTTTCGGAGTCAAGATGGGCAAGGTTATTCTTGCCAGTTCTCTCCTCTGAATCACAAATGATGATGGATTTGTGATTCTTCTTCGGATTATTGATGATGCAGAAGAGCAACTTGTAGTAGGAGGAATCTCTCATTTTGCAAAGGGACGTGAGACTCAATGTGTCCTTGTTATCCGCATTCATCATATTAGTTAGTTTGTTTACCTAATCAGCTCCTGAAACATTGTCTGCTGAAGAGAGAAATCTCCCTGAGGCTGGCCATGAGCCAGGAATCTGAATTAGCAAAGGGATATTTTAAGGCATCTAGAGTTATTGTCTATTGTTTCTGTATTGTTTCAACATAACATTTTCACTGGTTACACACACTCATTGTCTTAGCTGCTACTTTCCAAGCTGGGGCATACAGGCAGGAGAATTGGTAGTGGCCTTTTTTGCCTTTCTAGTAAAAAACTGTTATTTTCCCTGCTCAAGCATGCCTCATCTCTTAAAGGAAAATTCCAGGCTAGATAATGGGGAATTTTTGCTTCACCAGATCTCACATACTGCTGCTGACCAGAGCGTTTCCACAAGGGTCTTTCAAGTAACAAGCTTTATGGAGCCCAAGATGATCCCAGCCCAAAGCAGTGCACGCTGAGGTGTCCACTAGATGGCCACAAGCAAATGCTCTGCCACACATGCACAGACAGAGACACCAGTGCTTGCCCCACAGGCACATACCTTTCCAGGCTGTGGGAAGCAGCCACACACAGCTATTGCAAACCAGCAACTAAGGCAAGCGATAAAATCCCAAGTCCCCCCAGCAGCAATGCTGAGACCATCATCTTCCCCACCCATGGACTAACAGGCATATCTTCTTTGCTCTCTGACAATTCCCCTGGCGCAAACCTTCAGCTTCAGGGAGCTGAACCGTTGCTCTGTATGACCCCTGAAAAGAAGCCACTTCTGATACTGAGCTCTTCAAGAGAGGACACAGAAGAGAAACCATGTCCTGCCCAGCCAGGGAGCCTGTGAGCTTTCTGGACTTCTGCGACATTGCCTTGGGTTGTAATCCCTGTCATGGTCCCATCTGACATGATGGTGCTGATGGCCTTCTGACCCAACATGCTCATGTCCATCCAGCATCATACTCTTCTTCTAGGGATCCAGCCATTTCAGGCTGAACAATTCAGAAGATGAACTTCTCACATTCATCCTCCAGACCTCTTCCCTCTGTGGCACTTCCTGCCATGGGAAACATCCAGGCATCTACACCAACACCCTGTAGTTGCTTACGTCCCTTTCCCCACCACACTGCTCTGGACTGATCCTGACACTGCACACACAGCAAAGCATTGGCACAGAGAAGCTCCTGTGCCATACTGCTTACTCCTCTCCTGGACTAGAAAAAACAGTCAGGCCCACTATCCCCCTCACAACAGAATGCTGCTCTTAAAATCATGCCCAGTGGCATACCTCTGGGTATACGTCATTTCCCACCTGAAGCCCTTTGGTGGGAGAAGCTGCAGACCAGAGAACACCTCCAGCTCACCTTCACTCCTGGGCCCTGCTGCTGTCTCAGCACTCAGTTCCTCCTGACAACTACACGTCTCCCTTTCTACCTTCTTCCTTTCCAACCCAAGACTCTACAATGAGAACAGTCAAAATGAAAACCTCCTCTGAAAAAACAGCAATTTCCTCGCTCTGTTTCAGTCAGTGGTCCCAGCTGGGCCCAACCTAAGAATGTGAGCACTGCAAAGAACGGCTTCGTATCTTCCTTGGAGCATGCCCCCATCCACAATCATGGGCCCCAGGGCTTTATAATGAATTGCCACAAGTGTAAGGTCTGACTGGGTCCTGGGGCTTCTCCAAATACCTCCCCTGTAGCAATCAACCCAGGAAAGCTTCCTGTCCCCAGGCTGCTGGTGGAGACCGCACCGCTTCTGTAAGCCTGGAAACAGTTTATTGCTGTCTTTTCAAAGGTAATGTCAAAATTATTAACACTGTTTATGGTGACATCACTTTCTATGGCTGGTGTAAAGTGGGTATGAAGTTAAATGAGAGCAGTAAAGGTTGCACATGGGCTGCATGGCTGATCACAGGACTCATCACTCCTCCTCTTTCTAAACACTGAGAAAGAGCTTTCTAATCCCACATTAGAAAGAGCAATTCCTGTACACAGCTTGGCAAGAGCCTTTCCTGCTAATAGCTACGGTTGTGTCTGACCCACTCTGCTACCAAGTCCTACCAGACGCACTGAGATGAGCTGTGAGATGGTTACCCATCCCTCTCGAGTGAAGACATGATGGTTAATCCAAGCTTGGGTCTCCTCTCAGCTAAACCAGCTCTGGACACACATCGAATACGGGCTCAAGATGGCACTCAGCAAAAATCTACATCCTATTACCATGACACTGGTCCTGCTGGCCAGGCCTGCCTCTCAATCCTGCTCTTAAAAGCGCTGCATGGGCCAAGTATAGATACTTGTTGCAATTTATCTGACTTGTGCAAGCACAGGTGTAAAACCCCTCTTGACCAGGGAACATGTCCTAAACTGTGTCCCCTGGCATATCTGGGCTCTTCACCTGGCCTTGACACCTCATGTGGCGGTGACCTGTTTTCTCCCTTGTTGTAACCTTCAAAAAACGAAGAACTTCATTAGGTGCAGGGCTCCCATCTTCCCCAAAGGAAAACAAGTGTGCAAACAATGTGCATGGTAGATTTAGTGAGATCAGTGGTCCAGCAAACACTCGTGTATGCAACACATCCCAACAGACATTGACTTCAGCATGGTCAGACCATGATGCCAGCTGACCAGCAGCTTAGCTGGAGGTATAGCTCCATATAGGCTGCCAGATGCTGGGACACATCAGGTAAACTCCCAAATTCCTCTTTTCCTAACATGCTGACTGGAAAACAGGAAAAACAGGGGAAAATCAGGGTCACAGGAAAGCTGGCAAGAGTGCACCCATCATCCTAGTCCACAGAAACTCAGGAAGACATTTATAATTGTCACAGAGGGTGATACTGCACATCCACACTTTGGGCACTCAATGCCTGGCTCCAACCAAGCTGCTGTCCTATCTCTATAACTTCATTTGGCCTCCTTTCCCCCCACTAACACTGCTCTGGCCCAGAAGAAACCTTGGCATCAGTCTTCATATACATCCATATGCAACGTGCTCTGTGAACAGGAAGGTGACCGGGTTTAAGCTATGTTTCCCTTACATTCCCTTGCTATGAATTTGGAGAGAAAGATGCAGCTGAAAGCTCTAATAGCTGCCAGCCAAAGTTTCAGCCCTGCCTTTACACAGAAACGCACTGAAACAGAAAATAGGGAGCAAACTGTGCATCTGGCAGGTCCTAAACTGAACATCTCTTGCTGTTCGCAGGGCAATGCCACTCAGAGCAGACAGGAGAGCACCTCACGCTTTCTCATAATCTCTGATGAAGCTGGTTTCTGGAAGCCACCTTTGCTGTAGGATATTGCAGTAACAGTGCGTTCTTCAACTCGATTCCTCTTTTCTGCTCTGCAGCAGGACCCACCAGCCACCCGCATGAGGACATCAGGGGTCATCTGTATGTCTGTTGAGGACTAGACTTCTCAACACTGCACAGGCCAGTGCAAAACTGGGCTCACAAAACACCCACAAAGAAGGGCAGCGAAAAGGCAGGGAGAGGAGGTTCATGCTGTCAGAAAAGACGCAGAACTTGTTGAGATCTATCAGGGTAAAAGATAAACACTACCAGAGAAAAATAGATCCATTAAGAAATAAAGGGGAGAGTAAATTAACCGTGTCTCTAAAGTGCTTGTGTTATTGAACTGTTAAAAAAATCTCTATTCAAAGTCAGGAAAGGAGGAAAACTTTATAATAAAGGGTCATTAAAGGAAAACCTGAACATACAACCATCAGCTGATCTCTCTGGCAGGCATCCTAAGGCTGAAGGGGAATTAACTATTGAACTTGGTGGGCTGACCAATTATTGTTTTAAAAATAATTTGTAAAAAATTGCAGCGGTACTAGAAGAGAGAAAAGAAAGTTTATCATTAAAAGGTGTGAATGCAAGCGTTCCCAGCACGGGGACTTAGGGTAGCATTTAAAGAAGAGCTTAAGTGATCGAGGAATTGCAGTGCCTAAACACTGGGAAGTGTTACCCTTAACCTACTCGTGTTAAGAAAATAGGGGGATAAATGCAGGGAAGAGTTGTTACAGCCTGGCATCAGGCCTGCAAAGCCATTCCTCATTCTCCTGGCCATGATGGAGAAAGGCTTTGCCAAGTCACTCCATGGCAATGGGCTATGGCATATTTTACTGTCTGCCTGTCTTTCCTCTCGCAGGGAGCTTAAGTGCCCCAACACTCAAGGTATCTGACTCTCAGTGATGGTGTCTCCAAACCACGGAGAGAACAAGGAAGGAGCTGTCGCTGCAAAGCCCCATTTCCCTCCTGATACTGTGGAGGAACACACCAAAATCATGCTGTCCCTTATGCCGTGACAGCCGTAAACATCTTGCAAGGAACAGAGCAGAAGGCAAGGACGGGCAAGTTTGGTTTTATTTGTTTTTCTGTCCCATTTAGAAAATTGGTCAGTGGCTGAAGCAACTCAGGGATTCAACATCAAGGGATAAACCAGTACCTGGGTACACAAAACATTCACAACTCTGTACCTCCATCTCCACACTAAAAAAATACCTCTTAAACTGCGCCTACAGCCTTGCTGTAGCAGGGTACATCCCACGAGCTGGGCAAGTAACCTGTATGGTCCAGCAACAAGCAGGAGAGTCCCCACGTCACAGCAAGCTGAAGAGGTGTGCCTGGCTCTCCACTTCCCTTCCCGCCTGTCTCCTGCCACATTTTCTTCCTCTGTCCACAGGCACACGGAGGGAGATTTCTCAGACAGTTAAGCCCTTTGGGAAGGCTTGACTGGGCCCTTGCTCTCGCCCATCACCCAGCCCCTCTGTTTACAGCTCTGGTAATTAACTTGTAAACGAAGTTCTAGCACATGGACTGAAAACGGGCCATAGATAAAGGGTAATGAAAACACTCCATTACAGAAAGGGCCAAATTAAACAACTCTTAATTGAAAAATGGAAATTAATATGAATTTAGATCAACTAAACAAGCTTGTTATTGAAGAGGCAGCAAAGTGGATGAACTCCTCACATACCAATTAAAGACATGGAGGCAGAGATGCACCATACGCCACGAGAAACACTCATAATAATATTCTCACCAAGCCAGTAAGTTTGATTAGTTTTATTACTCTCACTTGTACACTCCTGCATTTCTAAAAGCATAGGGGAAGTTAATGACACTCATCTGATATCACTCTGGCATGGCTTGCCCCAGTGCTCAGGAATTATTGGCAAAGGTAGCCAACACTAAGTGCTCAGCTCTATTTTATTATTAACTTCTTGCAGGGTTCTTAAAAAAAAAAAAAAACACCAACCAAAAAAACCCCAAACAAACAAACAAAAAAAAACATATTGAAGTGATCTACCTCCAGGCACTCTAATTCCTCTGGTAATTCCCCTCCAGCAACATGATCTCCATGAACATGTAGATATACAGGTGGGACCCCCCTGGCACTGTGCCTTATGCTGGCCTTTCTCTCCTAAGGGTGAGAGTCACCCAAAGTTCTAGCAAGAACACACTGGTCCTCACTTATTGAGAGTAACAGTAACAAGCATAAGCTTATTAAAACCACCACTACCTTCTGCTGCACTAGGAAATGTCTTCGGTGCACATTCCAGGCACAGATTCAGGAAAGGTTTGATTCAGGAAAGCAACTGCTTGGAGCAATCATCCCCACTCCACTTACACCACAGGGTTAGGACCACAATTCAACTCTCTGCGGTGAGCAGGAAAAGCTGGCGGAAGGGGAGAAGCCAGGGCTGCTAAGGCTGCATAAAGCAAATTTTTCCTTCACATTTTCTATCATGTTTCTTGAGGGGATTCCATGTGTTCACTCCTGAGCTCCTGCTCAGCACAACACAAGCCTTTCCAAATTACATTCACCTCTAAATACAGAGTGTTTTTGCACAACTGAAGTAAGTTTCTTGTTCTGGAAAAATACTATTGGTACAAATGCTTTCCTGCAAACGACCACCCCTCCTGATTCCTCCATCCCCATTCAGCTCCTACAGAGCTACACAGCGATACTGGAATCACACAGTGTTAACCTGATAGCAGCTAAATGAATACATTTTCAATTAAGAGTTTTAGTAGGCATTGTTTCGTTTTTAGCCAAAATAGACCTCTTCACCGCCTGATAGAGCTTGCTGAATATACAGACAGTCCCCATCTCTCACACATGGTACCAGCACCTTCTTGGCATTCCTTTTGCTTACGAGAGCAATTTTATTTCTCCCAAAATTCTTCATCCACATAATTACCATACATATAACAACAAGAACTGACTTTTTTTTGCACTTTTACTCTCTATTTTAAATTGAATAATTCCCTTAAAAAGAGAATCTATTGTCCTCACAATGTCAGTCAGGATCTTATTCTTTGGAAATACTGGACTGATTAATCGATTTGTTTGATCAGTAGGAGACACACTGTAATGATAAACATACACAGTCATTTCAATAATCCCAAATCAAACTGTAATTGAACTTTAATATTGTAGATACTGGTGTTTAAAGTTTGGAACTGTCACATAATAATAAATTCAATAGGGGTAGCATCTAAAATCTACACATTACACTTAAGAGCATCTGTTATGAGAAACAAACTGATTTAAGTCAGGTGTCAGAATATTTGTGAGCTTGATGGCATTTCAAATACTTCAAGTTGTCTGTTAAGGATATACTTCCCCATGGGAATCTACTTACCTTACCTGGATTTTACAGAGTGGTCTGAGTTTATTCTAAGAGTGGCACTTCAACTCTCCAATTGGTTAACCTAGCCTTTTTCAAGTATCTTGCAAAATGGACACAGTGACATCTGGTCTGACTTGTGCAAAGTGCCTCACTAGGAAAATTAATTTTTTTTTTTCCCTATATAGCCCAATGGGAGGATGCTCATGTTCCCTTCAGGAGCAGCCAGCTCAATATGGGAGGAAGATGCACACAATGTGAAAGAGCGTTGCCTTGAATAAAAAAAAACCAAAACAAAACACATTCATCTTTTCTTTAACTGGAGGATTTGAATATTTTTTTATGAATTCAATGTCCTCTCAAACCAATAACTTTCTTGGCCTCTGATGACTTAACTATTTGTAGCATTCTGCTGGAGGTTTTACATGCAAGCAGTTCCTACACATCATTTTCTCAACTGCAGTCTTTGAATTTCACTTTCATATTGAATTTCATAGGTGATTTACTTTCTCTCTGACTACTACCTCCTGAGAAATAATTCCATGAATGAAAATAAGGGGTAAATATCACTCTTAGGTGTGGATCCAGTGGGAACCCACAAGAAATGCCATGAAAATCCACAGCATGTGATGCTCACAAAAATCTTAGAAAACACTTTCATTAATGATCTACAAGAGGGAGAGAACAAGATCTGCAAGCTACATACAATGAAAATGTACAAATACAGAGCTCCCTTGAGCAGTTAGAAACGCATCAAGAAAGTAAAAAAAAAAAAGGGTAATTTGAAATTATAAGTATTATGAAGAAGGGAATAAAGATTCATTATCAGCTGTTTCTTCCAAGGGGCATTAAATGATGCTAGCAGATTCAAAACAAGATTTGCTTCATTCATGCAGTTCTGCTGCAGAACTACTTGCTGTAGGATATTAAGATATTTACGTATGTTCAAAATCCCAGGAGGCTGTCGAAACAGTCAGCAAGTATCACTAGAGAGCTGCCCTGCCCTCATACTCTAACATCCACCTCTTGCCAGTGGCAGAGCTGGCAGGGCCATGCTTATGCTTGATAGCCAAAGTTAATAAAATGCCAGAACACTGAAAGGAAAATCCTGAAGACAAAAAAAAAAAAAAAATCTGCCTAAAAAAAGCTTGAAGTGATTGAATTAGATAAATAGAAAGAAATAAATATGGAAACAAGTAGACCAGGCTGTTTTTGCAAGGACTCACAAGTCCAGCTGGACTGCTGTGAACAAGCCAGTGTGCGGCTGTAGGCATGTGGTCCCTCACCTCCAGGAAGACTGACAGGCAGGATGGGCTTCACAGAAGAACAACCACATGATTAAGAGACTAGCGTGTGATTTATGAAGAATGATTTAAGAAAAGATCTGCACAGCTTGCTTAAGTGATGATGAAAACCAAAAGTGACATCCAGGAGAAGAAATAGCTTAGATTTATTTAAAGAGCGTGAACATCGTAACAAGGGGGAAAGAATTAGTCTCATACAAAAGGAGCTAAGGCTGAAAAGGAACACGAAGTGAAAAATCAAGAAGCATGACTAAGGCTGAGAATCATCTTGTCACAGCTTGTGACACACAAAAAAAGTATGGACAAGGAAACTTCATAGAATATTTAAGGACAATTGGGTGCTGACCCACTGGAAAGATCAGTGGTGCTTGGGATTCCTACGTGACCCTGATGCCCACTCTGGTAGAGTACTCATGCTGTCACACAACAGATACCACAGAAATTCTGCTGTTTCCCATGATTCCCCTCTCATGATGAGCAAAAGTGCTGCCCACAAGCACTCTCTCCTGGAATATATGTGCCATTAGCAACACCTCGTGTTCAGAACAGCCACACCACGCAGTGCTTCTGCTGTCTGAGTTTAACCTGGTTTCTAGGGCAGAGGGGCCACAGTAAGGAGCACTCCTAGGTTTAAAAACTTCAGTACAGGAAAAGTAGGCAGTTGTTGATTAGCCAGCTGCAGAATGATATGCTGGCAGCAAGTCAGTGACAGCTAAGATGTGTTAACCACTATTTCACTTCCAGATCAAACACTGAATCTCAGCACTAGAAGGATGCTCCGGATACTGGAGCAGTACATGCGGTGTCCAGCTCTGCACTCTTTGCCACATCATCTCCCTCTGCCTCACCCATAGTGAAGGCCCTCAGCTCTGGCCAGAGAAATGGTGCTTCTGCAGTTCAACATATACTGTGCCACCAGATGAACTTCTTCCTTGAAAAGGCCCTTTATAGGAAACCAAAGGATCTTCATTCCAGCTCAGCATCAGATGTTGGGTGTAGGCAGCACTAAACTCCTAACAGGTCTCTCCCCTCTTGATGTCCTATGGGGTCACAAGTGGAGAAGTGACACTCCATCCAGCTCACTCTCTCCAGAGGCAAAGCAGCAGGGCCTGTTGCTCAGAGCAAAATCCTAATGCATCAGGTAAGATGGCAGATGATAGGCTGTTATGTCTGAAGATTGGTTGAAACCCTGTCAGCATGCAGGTTACCTACAATCTCTTAGGTCAGTAGGAGTCCTGCCAGCAGAACAGGATAAGAAGCAAAACTTGCTTATATAAAAACATCACTCTCGGTTGAGCACAAGAATGAGGATGGTGAGGAGGCTCAGGATTGAGGCAAAAAGGGCTGCATTTTTTTGGGGAGGATTTCCCTGCCCAGGGTCATTCTCAGCATCTTCCAGCATCAGCATTATCTTGCTAAATGCCCTCTGAGCTACTTCCCAAACCCACAAGGGAACAGCCTCCTGGGCCATCCCTTCAGCAAAGAAAGAGCAGAGGCTGGAGGAACAGATCAACAGGTACTGGGAATGCATGAGGCACTGAGCAGGAGGACCCAGGGAAATTGGGACCCTCCCAACACCATGTGTCACTCAGGCCTTTGCCTCCTGTAGAAACTGCCACTAAGCAGAGGACCACGACAGTTGAACCCCCAGCTAGCCAAGAAACATCAGCTGCACCAGCCCAAACAGGTTCAACACTTGGCCACTACAGCCCTGTGCCTTCTGCAGTAACTTGATGGGAGCAGGGCATGGGCAGAAGGGAGGCAGCAGAAGCTGCTGAGTCCACCCCTGTGAATGACATGCTTGGTCTGTCCAAGTACATTGTGCCTCCCTTGCTGTACACAGCAGCTGTCAGACTTCTCCAGCTTTCTGGGCTGTAGTGACTGCTTGCATCCTGCCCACCATGAACACCAAAGGCTGGTGTGGGTGAGCCGGGCAGCTCAGGCTGCTCCTTACCACGGGAGGATTCACCACACAGTGCCAATACTCCACACCGCCTTCTCCTGCCTCCTCACAGTGGCACAACAAACCCCAAGCATTAAAAATCATTTTTATAAAAAAAAATTTCTCCAGAAATTTTCAGGGAAGTTTCATTTGAGGAAGCAAATGCAGTGAAAGTACAAGAGATGGTGCAAACACCTCACTGGAACTCACCCATCACCCACAGCGGTACCAGTTACCTGCAACATCCCTGCGCCCCCTCCTGCGCCCAAAAGAGCAGAGATGGGCTCTTTCCCTCCCACACTGGCCACCAGACCGTGTCTCTGGGAGGCTCTCTTCTTGCCTATACCACCACATTCTTGAAATGCCACGGTCTTTCCTTGCACACCAGTGCCCCTCCAATGATTCTGGCTTCCCTCTGTTACACACACCCCAAATCACCAGTACAACATACCACGTACAGCACACGTCGACATACAAACACCAAACACAAATCTGCCCAGAACACCTGATCTGGCTCCTACCCATCGAGAGCAGGGACAGCCCAGGGAAGGTTACTTAGAGCAACATCTGCCTTCCCATGCTGCTACCTGTTCTTCAGGGGTGGATGAACATGGCTGAGAGGGGCAGGATAAGGGAGTCCCGAGAGATAAGGTTACCTGTATCCTGTCTTCTGGCAACTCTGTTTTCATGGCCAACATCTCTCTAGCATATACGTCAGGATAGTGGGCCTCGTTGAAGGCCTTTTCCAGCTCCTCCAGTTGGTAGGATGTGAAGATTGTCCTGAGGGGAGTAAAACTCTTTGATCAAAAAAACACAAGAAGAGGAAGCAACGATGATGAAGAGTCAGAGAAATGGACACAGAAGCTACAGAAACCTGGGTAACCTGCTAATGCATAGCTTTTCCCCCCATGTCCTGTGTTTCTGTGCACAAAAGGTCAGGTGCCAGGGTGAAAGGAGAACCAGAAAATGCCAGAAGACAGGGCTTTTAACAGTTACAAATCACCTTCCCTTTCAGGGACTTCCCTCTGGAGACTATCCCTCCCCAGAAATGAGCACCTGCAAACAACAGCCTGGCAGCTGCTCTTACATCTCAGACCCTGCTGCCTCTTGAGACGACCCTGGAGGTGTCCCTATCCCTCACCCCTCCCTACAAAAATCACACCCACCCCTGGCCTGGCTTAAACCCACCCCCCTCCTCCTCTTGCATCCAGAGGTTTCTTAACCCTTTGATAGTCACGCTGAGATAAAGCAGCATCCCCTCAGCACCCCACCTGGAGAGGTGCTGAGCCATTCCCCAGCTGCAGATCCTTAGCCTCTCCAGTCTCCACGAGCAAATAATCCTCCCCTGGAGCCCTGGTCCTCAGCTGAATTCCTTCAAATGTTTGATCCACTCTGCTCCCCACTGCTTTTCACCAGTCCTTCCCCATGATAGCCAGTGCCAGCTCCATTCCTCTGCCTTTACCCTGGTTGCTTCCACTCCTATATCCCATTAACTGCTCTCTGCCAGTTTGCATTACCCCATTATCCTCTGGAAATCCTCCTGGACCGCCCTGGGCGGGCAGCAGCCCAACCCGCCTCTGAGCAGCCAGTTCTCAGCTCGGGACAACCAGATTGAAAAATCAGCAGCTGGAAAGCCGAGACGGATGAAAGCCCTTCTCCAGGGGATGGATGAGAGGTCTCAGACCAGTTCCACTCCCCTGAGGGTTCAAACTCCCACCCTCCGAACCGCCGTGACACAAAACACAATTTTTGATAAAAACTAACAACACTCCAATGGCAAAAAAAACCCAACCAAACCCAACGAATTGCGGCCTTTGTTCAAAATAAACACATAAATATATTATCAAGCTAAGAAACATGTAGCTCCCAGAAGGGGGAAGGAAAGAGGAAAAAAAAAGTATTTTTCTAAAATATATATAAATTTCCGAAAGCCCTGCAATTCCAGAGAGCATAAACAGAAAATCTCAGAAATAGCCTCTGCTATTCAGAATCGAAAGGATTCCACCAGATCGATAACATTACTAACAAAAGCAGCATGCAAATGCCAGGGACCTGCCTGCAATCAGGTCCTTCTTGAAATTCACTCCTAAATCCATTTTCTTTTCAAACAGTTTTTCTTTGGCCCCGACAAATCTGTGAACTCTAGGGACAGCAGAGGTACATTAACTCATGTCTTTTCTCTCTCTGGGACCACGGGAAAAATTATTCCAATTTTGATTCGATTTAGATTTCAAAGCATTCTGCTCCACCCTCCTCTGACCAGGGCACCGAAGCCCAGCAAGGCTCACCCGAGGCTCAGCGGCGGGAGGGTTTTGCCTAATATTCGGCCGAAGTTTTCCCCTTTTGGCTCTTGCCCCTGGGTAGCCCCTGTCTCTTTTGCAACACACAACCCACTCTCCTTTTTGGTGTTTCTACCCTGCAGATATCCGCAGACTATTGGCCTCCCTCCCCATTCCTGGTACAACTAGAGGTTTTAACCATTTAGTACAGAATATACAACTGCAGCTAAATGTTGCAGGCTTGTTTCTGTCTAGAACTGAAAATAAAACAAATCTGAATTTCGTTTCCTCTCTCCCACCCAGACTGCCACCTGTACACCAGCCCCTGCTGTGTCTTTTTTTTTTCACCCAGCCCTGTTTGGTCCACAAAGAAAACAAACTTGTATTTACTCCAGAGCACTCAAACTGGGAGCATTTGCCTGGGGAGGGACCCCGGGTTTGGGATGAGCCCTCCAGCCCAAGCATCCTGATGCAGGCATAGCGGGACGTCTCCTGGGATAGTCGGTCTCCTTCCACCCCGCATCCTACCAAGCTTTCACTGGGGCATCTTTTAATCCATCCTTCCTGCATCGTGGCAGGATTGTTTTAATTATTCCCTAAATCACCCTCGGTGGATGGTGTCTGGCCTTCCTTTGTCCTGACTCTCCGGCCACAGCAACACCAGAACTCAGCACAGGATTTTTCGTTTCTGTTTATAAGGCACAAACAATCCAACTCCCATTTTAACTGTGGGAGAAGTCAGACAAAGTCTGTTGCCCTGACCGTTCCCGAGGGGAAACCTCATCCCCTCCGGATCTCCCAAAGTGGATCTTCGTTTCCTTAACCCATTCTCCAGCCTTCTTCGGCTTCTCTGCAGGCTGTGTCTGATTCACAGCTATTTAATCTACTGGCAAAACATTTATTTATAAGTAATAAAATATTTAAATCATTGATAGAAATCCTTTCTTGCTGACAGCCAATATTAAGATTGCTCTATGCGGAGCAGGGAATGGTTTTGATTATTTAACTGCTTCAGTTTCGGACAGGATGATTATTTTTTTTTTCCCCTGAACACCAGTGACCCGCGTCCCCCCAAATGGGCTGCTCGGGTTTGCAGCTCGGGAACCCTGGATCCGCAGCCGGAAAAATTAAATAAAATGACACCTGTGGCCGATGCCCCCGCTCCCTAAAGACACGTCCCCAAATCCGGTTTATTTTGGACGGGGAGAAAGAAAAAAACAAACAAACAAACAGAAAAGAATGACAGGGCCCGGAGGAGAAGCCGCAGGAGCGCCGGGGCTCAGGGGCGGCCGGTGCCGGGAGGAGTATGTCGCTGCGGGTCGGGAGCGGGTCGGGAGCGCCGGGACTCGGGGCTGCCGGTGCCTGGTGACCTGGGGGGGGGTGCGGCGGGAGCCGGCGGGGTAGCGGCCGCTCGCTTACCTGTGCCGCCTCTTCTTTCGTTTCTTGCTCTGGTTTAGGGAGGATTTGGACATTTTGCGGTCGCTGGAGGAGACATCCTCGGAATCTGCGGAGAGACAGGGACCGGCCGTGGGCTGGGGCTCCCTCCCCGCCGGGGATCCCGGGGCAGGGCCGGGCCCGGCGGCTCCGCTCACTCCGGCGGCTCCGGCCGAAGCTTTCGTTGCGATCGCGCCGCCCGTCGCCGGCCGCTCCCTCCAGCCCGACGCGGCGCCGGCCTCCGCGCTGCTCCCGCTCCCGGCCCCGGTGCCGCTCCCGGTGCGAGGGGCTTGGGGCGATGCACCCCCGCCAGGGAAGGCTCTGGGCAGGGACCGGGCTCTCGCTCTCCCCTCTCCCCCCCGGAGTCGTTTGCTGGGGGCTGCTAAAACGCTGAGCCCGGCGAGCGCAACAAAACCGTAGGAAAATGGGGAAGCTGCAGCCCAGTCCCCGCCGCCGGGCAACCGCAGCCGCCTGCCCCAGCCCGGGGACCCCGGACTTCCCCGCAGAAACACCGGAGCGGGGAGAGAAAAATTGAGGTTTACGGAGCCAGCAGGAAAAAAAAATAATCCCTGAAAAAGACGGTGTGTCTGCCCGTGCTCCCCCCCCCCCCCCCCCCCTCCCCAGGGGTTCCCGGTGCGGGGGGTGTTCAGGGCAGGGCGGCACTGCCTTTGCCCCGAAGGAGCAGCCTGGGGAGAGAACCGGGACCCGCATTTCGATGGGCGCCGCTGTCCCCCCGCGGCGGCTGGGGTCGTCTCCCGCTCTCCAGCCCCGTCCCTGCCCGCACCTCCCCGCCACCCGTGCTGCCCGGCGGGCCGCGCTGCGGGAGAGGGCGGCGGGCATCGCCCGCACCGGGCACTGCGCCGCGCCGGACGGCTCCGGCCGCTCCCGGGAGGAGGCTGGGGGTTGCCCCCGGGGCCGGGCGCTGCTCCCTGACGTCCCGGGGGGACGACGACCCGAGGTGGAATGGGTGCGGGGCCTGCGGGCAGGGTTGCGGTCGGCTGCTGCCGTCTAGGAAAGGGATGCCAAGCGGCCTCTAATTCTCCGGCAACGAATTGGGCCCGCCGGGGCCGCGGGGGGGGCCCTCCGCCGGGGCTCCGCGCATCTCCGGGCCGGGCGCCCCCGGCCGCGCCATCACACCGCGGCTGCAGCCCCGGACGGGGGACGGGGGAGGGATGCGGTCGCGCCCGCCCGCCCTTCTCCTCCTCCTCAGAACCGAAACGAAATCGCCTTCCCGCCGCCGGGCACGGGGCCTCCCGCCGGGTCACCGGGTACCGGCGGCTGGCGGGGGCGGGCGGCGGCGCTGGCGGGGCGCGGCGGGGTCCCCCCGGGGGCTGGCGACGTGCCTACCTGAGCTGGCCGTCTGGCTGCTGTCCAGCTGCCCGGGAGCCCGGGCCAGGGGCTGCAGGTGGACGCTCTGGGGGTCGGAGAGCACCTCCAGGAAGGTGGGCTGGGTGTAGAAGCCGGGGATGCCGCCGGCCCCCAGTAGCCCCATGCCCACGCCGCCTACCCCGGCGGGGCTGAGCACGGAGCGGGCCGCCAGCAGGTGCCCGGCGGGCAGCGAGTCCAGGGCGGCCCGAGGGTGCGACGGCGGCTCCTTGTTCAAGCCCAGGATCTCCTGGATGCCGAAGCCGGTGCAGCGGGGAGGGGTGGGCCCGGAGCCGGGCTTGGCCCCCGCCGCGGGGGGCTGCGGAGGCGGCGGCGGGGCGGCGGGGGCGGCGGCCGCGCCGTCGGGCTTGGGCTTGCCGGGCAGGCTGGGGGCCAGCGCCGCGCCCGCTTTGCCCGTCATCCTGCGGCCGGCGGTCCCTGGTGCCCGCTCCGGGAATGCCTGGGAGCCCCCGGCTCAGGCCCCTTTTATCCGCCCAGCCGGGAGCCCGAGCGGGGTCAGAGCCGCGCAGCCAATCACAGGGGCCAGTCGCGATTAGGGATGCCAAAAAGCCGGCACCGGCGGCGGCGGGGCCGCCGCTCGGCGGGCTGAGGCCGGTGCCCGCCGGCGGGATGGGGCCGCCGCCCGCCCCCGAGCCGGGAAGGGACCCGCTTCGCCTCCAGGCTTGCCGGGGGAGGAGGGGTTAAGGAGGCATCCGTGCTTTGGGAAACGCTGCTCCAGCCTGGCCAGGCAAGGTGCGGGGCACTGGCCCCCGAGGAGAGAAGCCCGGAACGGCCGGGTAGGGAAACACCGGCATCCCCGGCTTTCCCACTCATCCTGCTCTCTGGGATAAATGCAGGGAAATAGGGGTGCTCGGAGGAAATGTAAAGATTAAAGCCAAGCAACGTGCCTCGAACATGTAGAGCTGGAAGCACTGTATGTTGGAGAAACATAAGGCTTCGCACCATCAGAGGCGGTGAAGTAGCTGCTTGGACTTTCTTGCACACCCCTGCCCACGGGTATGGTTTCTGAGCCACAGGGTTCTTTGGTAACTGAGAGCACCTTTCACCACCCACGGGCAAGATACCACCCACCTCATCCCTGCCGGCACTACCCCAACCAAGGACATGAAATTAAGAGAAAGTCTAAGGCATCCCCTCTTTCACTCAACCTGAGGCACAGGCTCCACCACAGTCTTTGACAGTTGTAAATAGTCTACAGTGACTTTAGGTCTGCTCACGGGAGCCAGTTAATCAATGGGACACCAAACTGGGGCTGGGACTGCAGCTCCAGATCAGCACCAAAAGCCCATCTTCCATCTCAGCTCTGAGGGGAAGCATTTCTCCATTTCTCCTCTTCTCAGCTCTACAGGCCTCTGGAGATTCTGCCAGCCAGGGCTCCATCCCACCATGCCTGAGCAAGGCAAGCTGAGTGGTGTGTGGACAGTGGCCGGGACCAGCCACCAGTCCAGCTCACCAGACAAGTCGATGGGGCTGAGAGAGATCCCACTTCAAGCCGGGGAGTCAGGTTCCCAGGTGTGGGCCCAGATGAGTGGGCTGCATGGACAGGTATGGGCATGGCTGCCGTGGGGCTCAGGTAGGAGACAGGGATAATCCTCAGCTTAAAACAGCTGCCAAGTGAAGGAGGGGGGAACCTCTACTGAGGTTCCTTCCAGGTGTTTCCTAACAGCAGCCCCTATTAGTGACCTGGTCTTGAGCATCCAGCTTCACTGCTAGAAGGTGGGGAAGCTGTGCTACAGGTCCCTGACAGGGTCATCTCAAGCCATCCTACCACCTCAAAACTTGGTTGTGTCTTGTCTGTGTTAGATCACAGACTCACAGAACCACCTAGGTTGGAAGGGACCTTTTAAGATCATCTAGTCCAACCAGTGAAAACAAACAAACAAACAAACAAAAACCAACACCAAACAAGCAACAAAACAAAAAAATCCCCAAACAATAAAAAAAACAAACCACAAACAAACAAAAAAACCCACACAAACAACACACCACACCCAAAAAACCACCAGCCCAACACCAATCCATATCTCCGAGCACCATGTCAACTGGTCTCTTGAATACCTTCAGGGATGGTGCCTCAACCACCTCCCTGGGCAGCCCATTCCAATATTTGGCAACCCTGTCAGTAAAGAAATATTATTTCCTAATATCTAACCTGGACCTCCCCTGGCGCAACTAGAAGTCATTCCCCCTTGTCCTACCATCTGTGACTTGGGAGAAGAGGCTGACCCCCGCCTCCCTACAGCCTCCCTTCAGGTAGTTGTAGAGAGTGAGAAGGTCTCCCCTCAGTCTCCTCTTCCCCAGCCTGGACAACCCCAGCTCCTTCAGCCTCTCCTCAGATGGTTTACCCTCTGTCTCACGTCACTGGGGCTCCCCAGGTATGGTACGCAATTTCCTTCCCCAGTGCTCAGCCTGGAGTTACACACACCCTGTCTCAGCATGACTGGGTCTGTTAGGGTAAAAATTCAAGCTATCAGGTTGACAATAAATTATTCAGAACTTTATTCCAATTATTCTTTTAACTCTCAAGCTCTCCAGCAACTGATTCAAATTTCTCCAGAAACATTTCCTCCCCACACATCTCTGGTTCGGCTCTGCGTTATCTGGGTTACATGGTCCCAAGCTGCAGTCGGCTGCAGAACCAAGACCACCAGGTCTGAAACCCTCTGAAATGTTGCAACTACCTCTCTTTGGTTCCAGCATCAGTGTGAGGAGGTGCACGCTGTGGCTCTGCCTAAAGAAATGCCCAGGACTCACACTGGGTGTAGGGATGCACAGGGGCTGCTTCCCAATTTGAGCCCATGTTCTCATTGGTCTTTGTGCACCACTCTTCCTCCCTTTTTTCCTTCAGACCTGGCTCTACCCAAGGACAGGTACAGGGGTGTGGGTTACTTGAGTATGACACCACTTTCTGTCTCAAGTAGTACCGCCACAGAGCCCAACCTGACAAGCCCATCAGAGCTTCCCAGCCTGGGCTCCACTCCACAATGTGTCACCTTTGTCATGTTGTGCCTCCTTGACTGGTAGTTTGAAGCAAGCACCATGGTTCATGCAAAGTTAACACTCTGAGCAGTGCCGGGCTGCAGAGGCACAGACGTAGGGTCTTGCTGATACATACTGGAGTTTCTTGGTGTTTTCATTGCTTTGCTCCAAACACTTTGTCACCTGCCCACTGGGGTGTCTCCCTGGCTTTGCAATGGTGCCCTGCATATCCTCATCTCTGTTTCACCTCTGGGTGCTGGAGGGCTTTCCATTCTCCTGACCATGCCTCCAAAGCTGTGAGGACACCTCTGTCTCCCTCTGTTAAGGTCTTTGTGAATCTCTGGTTGCTGAGCTGCAAAACTCGGTGCTTGGCTGTCTGCTCTTCAGTACACCCTCACTCGTTCCTCTTTGCCTCTCTGCAAGCTTTTGTGATTAGTAAACTGAACTTGTATTTCAATATTTATTTATTTCATTATCTCTGACTAACTTCTGGCAACATTTTCAACCTCTCTTGACCAGAAGAAATCCTGGCTTTATTTGAGCTTTCCTCAACTAAATGGCTCTGATGCTCTCCTGGGGAGAAGAAACTCAGCAACCTCAGATCCTCTCACATTTTCCTGATCCATCTCATCCTTTGCCTTCTTCCATTGTCCTGCTGCGTTATTCTTGTTGACGAACTTTTCTACCTCTTCCATTGTCCTGCTGCGTTATTCTTGTTGATGAACTTTTCTACCTCTCCCATTGCCATTTTCAAATCTTTCCTTCATCCAGGGCATACAGATTGGGCTGACTTGGTTCTTCATTCCATCTTGGCTTTCTCCCAGCCTCCTTCTCTCCTTCTTCTCCTGAATCCCAATGTAATCCCAAGTATGTTTGTAATCACCCCTTCAGTCTGCAAAAAAGTGTCACTTCTCCTCCATTTCTAACACATAAGTGTGTTGCATGTCATTTCTTTCAGCACCGTGTTCAAAAGCTGCCTTGCCCTTTGTTTAGACAAACCTCAGTGGATTCACACCGATAGGTCACAGACCTGATCTCCCTGTGCTCTTCCATCTCCTCCACAATGGCTTTTGGGTCCTTGCAGCACAGCCTCTCTTGTCTTGTCTCCTTTGCACGTTCTCCCAGTAGAAGTGGCCACGCAGCTCCTGCCCATATCTTGCTTATCTCCTTTCAAATCCTATATGGGGAAAAATAATTTGAATAAAAGTCTTTCCCAGTACATTTTTATTTCATCTGTGTTCTTTAACTTTGGGGAGCACTGGTGATCTACTGAAGTTGCAGGCATCGGGCATTTTCACATTATCCTTCCACCATATGTTGCACTGTAGATGGATATAGGACATGATAATGCTAATATGACAAGAACAAACACTTGCTGTATTAATAAAAACTGCTGAGACATAAAGAGTGACGAGAGCTACCCACCCACAGATGCTGTAGATTCTCTCTGTCACATAAAGTCTTCAAATCAAGACTGGAAGTCTTTTCAAGAGATGATCTATAACTCATCCAGCAGCTATTGGCCCGAGCAGAAATTATTTGGTGAAGTTTTGCAGCTTATTTTATGTTGAAGTTCAGGCTAAAAGGTTGTAATGCTGCCCTCAGGCCCTAAAATCTTGGACACCTTGGAGCTCATGTTGTTAGACACGTTCTTTATTTAAAAAAAAAAAAGGTTTCACATATAAGAAGCTTCTAATGTCTATTCCCCTGTCCCGTTGAACATATCTTTTTCTTTAAATGTCAGTGTATTGATTTCTAAATAATCACTGGAGATACAAAGTCCACGATGACAAGGAGATTATGGCACCTGTTGTGCCCATTGCTAAATGCTCTCAGCTGGCAGCTGGTGGCTGAGTTACTGCAGCCCCGAGCAGAGCTCTCTGCTTCTCTCTGCTCTGAATTACCCTGGTAGTTCTGAGCTGCACCTCCTAACCCCTGGGTAAACTCCTCGTCCTACTGAAGTCACCAGGACCTTGGTCACTAGCACTGAACAGAGCTAGGATTTCACTCTGCCCAGCACTTCTTCTGGCATTTTGCTTTTTTCCATTATATACCTGTGTCTCTACCTGACTGAGACACATCCGTATTTCTCCTGTGGTTTCTCTCCTGTGGCTGAGCAGCTCCATTCATGCTACCAGCTGCCTGGACTCAACCCCACCGCACTGGAGGCCGTTCTTCTGTCCTGCAGTCTTACTGTGGCAAGGACAGGGCAACTCATGACACGTTTCCTCTGACATCTTTCAGCTCGAGATACTGGGCAGCTCTGGCCAGCTCAGGACAAGGGGTTAGACAACGTCTTTTCTGCATGGGGCTGATGAGGTGCAAGAGCTGGGCACCAAGGCTTTCTGTCAGCTGAGTGTATCAGCTACTCCCAGTTACCTGTGAATCAGAGGGGAAAAATTTAACCCTTTGGCTATTTTGCAGTGGGTACTGCACGTCAGCGCCCTGTCACGTGTGATCCCACCTCCTCTCTGTGACAGCAGCAGTGCTGGATGGGGCAACACCAAAAGTTCCTTGCCACTCTTTCCCATCCCCTAAAATAGAAGAGGATAATACACAATGAATAAATATTTCTATCTCCTTTTGAAAGAAGTTTACTAAAAGTGATTTTATACCAAGCTAGACCAATGGTTTAGACATGCTTTTAATTGTTCTGGAGCAACCAAGCTTATTTTTGTTCAACCAGTTTCAAGTGCTTCTGGTGCTGATTCATCAAAAAGTAACAGAGCAAACAGATGTGGGCTGTACCAGGGTGCAAACAAGTGGAATAAAAATTGTGTGGACTAAAAAGAGAGAACCTTAAAGCCAGCTAAAATGTGACATAGGAAAGTAATGATGCAGGACATCCCAAACAAAGTTACCATGAATGTATATAAAGATTAGCTTGATCCACTGTGACTGTTGGCCACCTCATTACCCATTTAATTCTAATATTAACTTTTGGGTGAGGATGTCCTGCTCAGTTCTAAATAATATTTTGGCATTTAAGTACCACAGGTAAATTATACGCTGTGCCAAAGGATTTTCTCTGATGCGTTGTTCTTCAGCTATTAAGTGTTCCCTTTTCTTGGTTTGTGAGAAAAAGGAAATTTGGGAATCACTTTGATGTCCTTTCCCATCATCAGGTGACAAAATTTTCTGCCTTGCTTAAAGAAAAGCAAGGAAGGGGCTGGGGAGGAATCCAGGGAGATCTGGTTTTGTTCCAGGTCATGGAGCCTTTAAGGAAATATATAGGAAGATATTATTAGACCCAGCTTCTGCCTGTAGGTGAGTATCCATATTGATGAACAGTATAAAAGGTAAAGGCAAGTATCTGAAGCACCTTTCTAGTCTATGGTCTGCTCTACCTGTTCTGGATACTGAGTGTCAGGACAGATCTTATCTATAGAATTGCATCAAAAATCTTAAAATTACAAAGTGAACATAAAATGGTGCTCTTATTCATGTCACACATTGCTAACGGGGACAGTTCAAATTCCAGTCTCTTTCACTTTCTCACTTCGGAAACAAGTTTATATTTCATAGTGGAAGGAGAAACCTGAGCAGGTAAAAGCTTGTTCCTATGGATTTACCAGATGTCTTTCATGAAGTAAAGACTTTCTTGTCTTTCATGTGAGAGAATTCAGTATCTTCCCAGCTTTGGCAAATGTGCTTGGCTATAACCCATTGTCAACAGCACCTTGCCTGGGAGTGTCCCGTGGGCTGGATTTAACTCGTGGCTGTAGCATCGGGAAGAAGTATATCATGGTGGGAATTTTTCCTCCTGTGCACCCACAAATAAGTTGGGTTTTCCAAAGCTGGGGCACATAGACAATATAACGAAGTGGTGGGACCAGCTGCAACCTTCCTCCCTGCAGCTGGTGCCTATGGGGACCCTGTTCAAGGCAGCAGGGTGCTGTGGTGGTGCTGCCCTTTCCCACATCCATGGCTCTGCCATGAGGTCCTGCCCCATCCTGTGGGGCCAGAGCACAGGTCATGTCTGAGAGCTGCTTTCCCACGTGCAGGGTGTGAAGCTGTGGGTAGGGACACTGTGGCCAGGACATTGAGTCCTGGCTTGAGAGGGCAGCGTGCCCCAGCAGCACTGGTGGCAGGTTTCCTCTCTGCCTTGCTCCACTCCTTTGGAGCTCCTCAGGTAGCAGAAAAAGAGAAGAAACTCACAGCTCCCAAACCTCTACTTGGAGTTTCTGTGGTCAACATAACCACCCTGTGTCCATCTCTTCCTTGCAAGGTGGAGAAAGCTGGGTTTCCAGGCCACGCAGATGGCTTTGCCCAAGGAGGCCAGCGGTGTGAGCTCCTCAGGAACCCTTCTTCCCAACAGGATGCTCCCATAGATGAACACTATGCAGGTCTCAAGCTAGGCACCCTGCCATGCCCAGAATGAGTGCAGGAACGAGTGCACTGCAAGCTGCCACAGCATGTTACAAACTCTGGACCACGGGGGAATCCTGCATCCAAAATCAAGATTGTGGGTGGATCAGAGACGTCCCGGGCCCCTGGCATCAGCTGGGGCAGGGATGCTGAGGCCAGAAGCAATTATTTGGAAGACGAGGGCTGGTGTAATCTCAGATGCACATGGGTTTGGAGTTGCAGTGCTGGGCCATGGTAAGACATTGGCAAAAACTGCTTCTGGGAGGTGGGGTCAGGAGCAGCTACACCGCAGCGCAGCCTGCCTTCCCCCGAGTCCAGAGAGGCTGCATAAACCCCTGCGTACCAAGAAGGACCAAGACTGTCCAGTGGCCTCCTTACTCAGAACCCTTTTAGGAGGGATTTTAATTCGTGTAAATGAGTGTTTTTAATTTGTTATACTGGCCTTTATCTCTATTACCATCTCATTTGCTTTTAAACCTAGTTTTGCCATCCTGACTGAATTCCATTTGATGCATTAGGAGTAATTCTCTTCCCAAAGGGTTAGACATTTTCTCTCCACATAAAAGTCGCTTATTTTGGATAAAGAGACGATTAGATTTATCTTTAATATTTTAATGGCAGCCAGGATTATTGGGTGGGCAGCCCCGGGTTCGGTTGTTGTTGGGGGATTAGACTCTAATAAACTCTTCAGATTGGGATTTTTTTTTTCTGTTTTGCACAAAGTACTTGTATTTATTTAAAAAAATTCACTTCTTTTTGAGTCATAAATTCCATTTGCTGTTTCCTATTAGTATTAAATCAAGTTGATTAAATTCGTAGTGACTATTTGCACATATATCTTTTTAATTTTAACATCCACAACATAAAATCTTTAATGGTGCAATTTGAAATACCTGCAACATACATTGCTGTTGCTGTTTAAACAGATGGAAATGAGGATCCAGAGGGAGGGGGGAGGGAGAGGGGAAGGGATGGGGAGATGGACAGACAGACTGATGCTGAAAAGAGGCTGAACTGTCTCTCCCCATCACATGTATTGTTAAATATTTGGGGGATTATAGAGAGATCGAATTTGGAAAGAGCTCTCTTTCTCCCCCCCAAATCACCAGCATCTCTGGTGAGCAAAAGGAGCTCGCAGCCCTCCCAGGGCCCCAAGCCCAGCTCATCTCGCAGCCCTTCCAGCGCCAGGAGCCAGGCAGCCCCTGGAAGGTGGCATTGGCTCAGAGCTGATGCTTGCGGGGCTGGGCGGGTACAGACTCAAAGAGCGGGCGCCCCTTGCCCCCCGGGGCTCCGCACCCTGCCTTGGCTGTCATGGATCCCAGTTTAGGCTAATCGGAAACTTGGTAATAGAATAAAATGTCAGCAAAGTAGAAATCAATAAGTGTTAATGCTCCAGGACTTTCACTGCTGGGCTCCCCTCTCGGGCTCCCCCCCTCCCGCACCATCCTGTCCCTTTGATTTCAGTCCCTTCTCTAATCCCCACCTCATCAGCTCCGGGAAGGGCTGATCTGCAGCAGAAAATCCCTCATTCGGGGCAAAATCAGCTTAATTTGCAGCAATTTGTAGCAGGTCTTTGCTGGGATTTGAGTCTCAAAATTATCCCGCGGGTGGGGGGCTGCAGCCCCGTGCAATATGGGCAGAGATTTCCCCCGCTCCTCTTGTTTGCAGAGATTTGTCTGGGGAGTAATTACAGCCGGGGGCGCAGCCCGCCCCCCCCTACCTCCCCGGGCTCCCCCCGGGGCCGCCGCTGCGCCCCCTCCGCCCGCGGGGCCTGGCACCGGGCGAGCGGCCGAACACGCAGCCGCCCGGATTAGCAGCATTAGCAGCCAGCGCCGAGCAACAATTAATCATTTGCTGGTAAATACAAGCGGGAGCCTCCCCCCCACCACTCCCCCCCATTCCTCCTCCTCCACCCCCCCACCCCTCCCCGGGGCTGGCGGGTAGAGGAGGGGCGAGAAGGGGAGAAGGGGGCGGCCGCCCCGTCGTGCGCTGGGGCCGGGAGGAAAGGGAAGGGATGGAGGGATGGAGGCACCCGGGGACCTTGTGGCCTCGGGAGGGGAGATCAGAGCAGGCAACTTTCCTTCCGCTTAATGCCGCTAATTACAGGCGGCAGCTCCGGCGTCGGCCGAGGAGGGGATCCCCAGGCACGGGGACTCCCGGTTCCCCCCCGGGCAGGGTGCCGCCGGCAGCAGCTCCCCCCCACCCCGCATCGCCGGCCGCCCGCCCGCAGCTTCTTCGCCCGCGCCCCCGGGGCTCGCGCCTTCCCGCGGGGCCGACCCCCGGGCGAGCCCCCCCGCGGAGCCGGAGCAGCTCCCGGCGGCTGCGGTGCCGCTTCGCACGGTGCCCCGCTCCACGATCCCGGTAATCCCGGGGGATGCGCTCCCCTCGGGGAACACTGCGGGGAGCCCGGCGTGTTTCCCGGGAGAGAAAAGCCGTCGCTGGGGAGGTCGCTGGTGTCGGGGCGCGTTCAGGGCGCTTCGGCCGTGACCACCTGGGTGAAAAAATTAGCTTGAGGTGAAATCGGCATCACACACGTTAAATGAATTAAAACCCGACTAATTACAGGTTCTGAACGGTTCAGCAGGGAACCATCCGCCGGCAGAGAAGTTTTGAGGATGGGTTGCCCAGAGATGGGTTCTCGGTCCGTACCGTGTGCGATCTCGGTGGCGACTCGGGAGAGAATGCGAAATCAATGCTGGTAATGATTTCTGCTGGACATAAAAATTGGTGGAGTGATAAATAATGATGGGAGCAGGTCAGTTACACCGAGCAATCTGGATCACTTGGCAGGCTCTGCTCATTGGAACAATATGTGATTTTAATATAGCCAAATGCAAGATCATATATCTCAGAGCAGAAAATGAAGGTCACAGGATGCTGTCATGGGAAGCAGTGGCGTTGAGGAGGATGGAGGAGATGTGACAGATAATAAAAACTAAACGTGGATTTTTGGTGTAATCTGCTCTACCAGAGCTATGCAGTTTTTGGATGTGTTGGCAAGAAAATAATAACTAGCAGGATGAGGATGGTCTTGGCATCCCAAGGCATCCCAAGACAGATACATATTGTGTCCACTTTTGGTGTCTGCATTTCCAAAAATAACACTGGAGAACTGGAAACTATTCAGACAAGAGCTTCAGGAACAACCCATGAGCTGGAAAACCTGTCATACAGTGAGAATTAAGAAGCTCAATCTATTCAGCTTGTTAGGGAGAAAATTAGGAGGTGGCTTGGTCACCCTCTGTAAGTAGTTAGGAGAGTGGAAGGTTCTTTAATTTATTAAACAAAGGCATAACAGGATTCAGCACCGGAAGGTCAAGCTAACTAATTCATAATTAAATGAATTAATTTAATTAAATATAAGTATTAATATAAGGCCTGGATTTTTCACAGTGAGGATAATTAGTAGAGTAGGCAACACGTTTTTAAAGGAGCTTCCTGCTGGAAAAAAGCTGTTTTGACGGAAATGTTTGGGGGTTTGACAGAAAAATAGTTGCTTACAGAAATTCCTACAGCAATATATTTTGAAAGTTTGTTTTACAATATTGTTCTGAAATGTATTTTTTCATGTTAATTTATGCATTTTCATTTTATATTATTGTACCATTATCACATTATATCATGAAAAATCATTGAAATCTATTTTCATTTTAATTTTCAAAGTAGGTACATTTCCTATACAGTACTGAGTGAATATGAAATTGATGGAAAATACTTTCATTATAACACAGCAGAGAATCTTCACGCTGCCAAAAGTATGACATATTTCATGTGCCGTGAAGTTTCTGATGATCTTAATGATTTTAAAATATAAAATAGGAATCACCATCTCTGTTGTCAGTCACGGTGTGTTGCCAGCAAAAGGCGTGTGCATCCTGCAGGCAGTGCTCGCTGTCGGCTGTTGCTGATGACCCATAAGAATAGAAGGAAAAAAAATGAGATGAAGTTGCAAAACAGCATTTTAGAATTACGACGTGAAATCTCCATGGAAAGAAAATCCTTTAAAATGTTAGAATTTCCCACGGTAGGAGAAAACCTGATTTACAGCCACCTCTAATATTCCAGTGTTAAAACTGTTTACCTGAGAAATGGTCTTTCCTGCTTCAACCTTCCCCACTGTGTGCTCCAGCCCTGACAGAGGTTATGGCACAGGTCAGGCTCCAAACTGTGTGCTCCAGCACTTGGCACAGGTCAGACTCAGCAACTAATGAGTCTCTCTCTGCACCGAACATGGCTTTTGGATCCCGACCGCACTCCGGATGCGAAGATCCCTATCACTTCCATCGTTGCACTTTGTATTGCACAGGAGCCTCTGGAGAAGCAACCTGGTGGCCTTCCGGATGAAACAGTGTGGGGAAGATGATGCGGTACGAGCCCCTGTCCCCAGCACCCTTCAGCTGCAAATGGGTTCTCAGTCCGTGGCACCAGAGAAGAGCTAATCCAAAGAAATCGCCTCAAACTTCTACAGTGGAGGTGCCAAGTCCTCAGCACCAACTGTCATTAGTGTCTCCTGGCCTCCCCTAATGATTTAATAACCTGCAGGACAGACAGAGCCATGAAACCTCCAACCAAAATCATGGAGCCAACAGAGAGTCTGCCCCACCTTGGGGTTGCTTGGGATAGGTCCATGGTTTATGAATGCTCCCGGGCCTCTTTCTCATCTTACATCCTTGCACAATATCTTCCAATATGCAGCCCATTCTGTTGGAAAACATGTCCTGTTCTGTTGGAAAATAGCCTCTATTTAGTAATGCGTCTCTGCCTTCATTCTTGCGTGAAGCTGAGCAGCCAACCTTCAGGTCAGCATGTATTTCTGAAAATGCCACAGTCTCACTCCCCAGGCTCTTTACAACCCAACCTAGAAGACTTAAAAGAGCATTTAGACAGCCTGGAACAGGGGAAAGCTCTGAGTGCTGCTGCTCTGGTGTGGTGGAGCACGGGCAAGGCTGGCTCACAGCCATCTACCAGAGGTTTGGTTTGCGAAGCAGAGGTGGAGCCCAGGGGAAGGAGACAGGATACAGGCATGGGGTATCTACAATGGTAGATGGGGACAGGTTAAAGAGAGATGGAGGTACATTGGACTGAACTAGGGTGTTTGGAGGCTCTGGAAGGAAAGCGGTGATTGCTCCTCAGGGGTGAGGCTGGGTGGAGCCAATGGCACAGGATGGTGCCACTGCCTCTCCCTGGTAGTGTGCAGGAATATCAGCTGGAAAAGGTCCTGTACATGAGGTAGCCTGGAAAAGTCCTGGGTTTGGGGTGCTAAAAGCCACTGTCTTCTGATGAAGTTAGGGTAGACCTGGACTCAGAGCTCCTGGTCCCTCTGTTCATGCCGTGGCACTGCCCTTCATCTTCAGACTCCTAACAAAAGCTACACAGACAAATACAGCTAAATATCATGCAGGGCATTGAAATATGTTCTTAGATTTGTTGTAAATGAATATTTTTTCCCTGAAAACTTGCATAACAACCATCAATAAAAACAGCTTCAAACTGAGGTTCCTCCAGGGGTTAATAACCATTAGAAAAGCAGATACTGAAACCCTGATGGAAATAATGCAAAAAAAAAAAAAAAGAAAAGGGAGAATTAAAAGGTATCATGTGCTAAGGGTTTGATTATGCTTCCAGTTCACACATCCCCTAACATAAATGTAAACCTGGGAAAATTAATGGTATAGAAACATTTCAGTAATCCCTTTAACTTTGAATCTCTGCAGAATCAGAAATACCAAGGTGTATAACGCTTTCATGTGGGCTTCAGAGATGGATTTATAAAACAGAACAAAATACTTTTTTCAAAACATAAAGCATTAATATACCTTCAGTAACTATGGCTTGTCTTGCATTAACCTAAGGGGCAGATTTGCTACCTCTCCTCGTATTATCATATTGAATAATACCCATAGAAGCCAATGAAACTACTTGTGAGTAAAATATTACTCAAAAAGGTAAGACTATCAAAGCCAAATCATATGTAAATAATATCCTTCAAAGTCTGCTGAACACGTCTTCTAGCCACAGAGCGCTAACATTTTAATTATCAAAATATAAAAATGCTCAGTGCAAAAGCCCAAGAGACCAAAGTTTTTGAATTAAGTCCATAAAAAATAAATATATTAGGTTGAAAATTATGGAAGGCTTTAAATAATGTATTAAGCTTCTTTTTTTGAGCATTAGAATGGCTGCAGTTGGTGTTGTCAAACCTTTTGCAGTGGTGGTGGAGACACTTCTTAATAAAAGCTGAAATTTTCTTGTAATCTCTTGATTCTTAGAGGTCTTTGTGAAAACAACCAATATGGTGAGATGCAAGGTAACATCATAAAATATGGCAACAACATAGGAATTACAATTAATGAATTCTTTTGCTTCCAGTGACCTGTAAAGGAAACATGTTACCTTAACAGGGTCTTGATCAGCTTCCATTAGAACTGCTGGTCCTTCCTGGAGTTACCAACTAAACAGGGAATAAATATGACCCCTCTGCTTCCAGCACTTACACAGAACAAGCTCACTAGAGTAAAACCTTCATAAATATTTTTGAAGAACAGGGTGGGCTTTCCTCAGGAAAAGCAAGATAATTGACCCAGACTGCGTATTAGGAATGACAAAGTAAATCTTCACATTTATGCTTGTGCTAATGAAAGGGGTTGAATGGCAGTGTAATCAAAACTGTACACATTTTGTAGTAATTAATTTCCACTACTTTTAAAGCGTTGCGGATTTTTGATGCCAACGTTCATAGAATCATAGAATCTTATGGGGTTGGAAGGGACCTCTGGAGATGATCTAGTCCAACCCTCCCACCAAAGCAGGTCTACACAGAGCAGGTTGCACAGGAACTTGTCCAGGCAGGTTTTGAATGTCTCCAGAGAAGGAGACTCCACCGCCTCTGGGCACCTCTTCCAGTGCTCCACCACTCTCACAATAAAGAAGTTCCTCCTCATATTCCTCTCAAAACTTATGTTGTGAAACATTTGCTGCTTGTTGGTGTATAGAAATACACTTCTATTTTAAAGAAATAAAAGATGCATTAAAGGGTAAAATAACCACCATCTGCCATCACAGTGTCATTCGTGACCTCAGTGAAATGGTCTGCAGCTCAGTAAGTCATATGTTAAGTTTTCTCTCTGGGCTTCAGACCTTGGGTCTTGCTGATCTCTGCTCCTCCTTGGTGGAGCCACCAGAGGTAATGTTCTCCGGCTTCACAGAGCCAGGCTGGGTACCTCAAAGGTACCTGTAAGGATGGCAGTGCAGTCTGATCACCACTGATCACCTCCTAAGCTGAGGAATAACAAAAAAGGCAGAGAACTGATCACCATGGCAGTAAAACAAATTCCTCTTTAAAATTTTCCTTGACTATGCGGTGTAGAAGATAACAAAAGCACCAAGAAGCAGAGCTTTATTTATATCAAATGGTTTGTACTGAATTGCATTCACAGGTTGCTCAGACGTTGTGGTAATGAACACAGCATAAAAGCCTAGATTAGACACTTCAAATAGATGTTTGTGAATAATATTATCTGTACATATTTCCATGCAGAACACTGCTGCACCTGAACCTTTTGGAGCCTGAGCCATGCGTGGTCCTTCTCCTCTCTGCAGCAAAGCCAAGGTCCCCAAAGAGAAGGCTCTGCAAGCGCTGAGCCTCAGTTGATCCCACCCACGTCAATGACACAGGATAGATTTCAGCACAGGCACAGCTTGGGAACATGGATTTAAACTGACACTGGAGGAACACACAAGCTGGTTCAGCTGACTTTCCAAACACTGCAGTTTGTCCCTGAGAGATGGAGCAGCCATTTATGGACCAGTTTTGAGGGAAGGGATATGGACTGCAGATGGCTTAGCGCTTAGAAGAGGGAAAGGTGGACCTGCTGCTGTGAGACTGGTAAGACATCTCTTACCAGTGAGGTCTGAAGGAGGAGCAGAGCTGGAAAAGCCTGGCCATTCTTCTCCAGAGAGAGACACCATGGAGGAGGGGGAGAGGTTGGGGGGATGCCAGGGACTTGCTGCTGGTTCTTCCTGGTGCAAGAGGAGGAGCCAGAGCCTCTGCACTGCTTATGATTTTATTACATCCAACTTAATGTAGAAATTGCTCTGCACGACTCTGAAAGACACAGAGAGGGAAACTTGAAAAAGAGTCTGGCTTAGGACTTCGTGGAAAAGCAAAGCAATTCCAGAAATGTTTAGCAGAAAAGTGAGAGTATAAAGACACCATCATTACCATGGCTTGAAAGACAGGATGTTAATGCAGCCGAACGCTCTTGGTGGTCAGACCTGCCAGAACATCCCCAGCTACACGGGTATATCAGCAGCTTTGACTCTGTGGATGTAGGTACATATAATCAGGAGGAGAAAGTGGAGAGAAGGCCCAGCAGGGACAGAGACCAAGAAATGAAAAAGAAAGAAGAGAGAGGGAAGAAAGGACAGAGAGAAAAGGGAAAAGGAGAAAGAGAGAAAAGCGGGGGGGGGGGGGGGGGGGGAGGAGAGAAGGGAGGGAGAAGAGAAATGGGGAAGGCGAGCAAGCGAGACTGTATTTCTATAATTACTGTGGATTGGCTCGGATTAAGGGCAACTAGCTATCTCTTGGTTTTTCCTTTTTATATAACAACTAATCTCCCTCTAATCAGTTATTATTAAATTATATTCCATTTTTAATTCATTCACAGATCATTGGTGGCACAATTCGGACATCTGGACAGATAATTGAATAGAGATAATTTATGTAAATGAGGAACAGTTGTGTACAGAGGTGGGGGAGGGGAGATTTCGGCTCCTGAGGCCAGTGACCTAATGAGGAGTCTCCAAAAGCTGCCCTTGCTCCCTGGGAGGACTCAGGTGTGAAGGGGGATGCTGAGGATATTTGGGTATTGTGTGCTGGATATTAACACGCGTACAAGGGGCCATCAAGCCTGAGCTGTCTCACTTGACCCAAGGGACCAACCTATATAGAACATCATTTCTCTCCAGGCTGAAGACACTGGCTAAATCAGCATCTGAAGATGCCCCTTTCCTCCCAGGAAGAGGTTGTTTCTAACCCAGATCTTTGCACCACCCCAATTTAGAGTGCAATGCCCCAGCACTGCATTGACATGTCTATGGGGCAGCAGCGTGGGAGCTACCCCATCTCAGTTGTCCCAGGTAGAGCCCAGCAGCCTGAGGAAAGGCCCTGGGTGATGATGGTCTCTTCGGGGGTGTGAGCCCCCAGCTCAGCCCACCTGGGAGAAGCTGGGTGCCCTGAGCCAGGGCAGGCTTGGCACAGGCGCAGGCACACCAGGCTACATAAGCGAGTGAGTGTCATTTCACTGTGACCAGGGGCCCGCTGTCTCACAAAATTAAAATCTCTCAACACCTAGCCATCTGCCACCAGCACTGCTGGGTGGATGAACACCAGCCGGCTGCCAAGCCTAGTACCTTGTGCAGGCCCGATCTTAACCCTGGGGACTACTTCTTACTCTTCAAAAACGCCTCTGTGCTTTTTGACAGATGTGGTCTAATCCCTCATTGCTTGTCCCAAACCTTGAATTTGTGAATCAGGCGAAACTTAGATAGGCAGGTTTCAAAGAGAGCCTTCATGAGGAAAGGCAATAGCTGAGCACCACGGAGAATCTGGACTAAACTATTGTGTTAGCAGCAATAAGAAAAAACTTCCTCAAAATTCACACTTACTGACATCTATGTGGGAATTATCAAAATGAGCGAATAGATATCTGCAGTCAAATAACAGCCAGAGAGAGAACACAATGTGACAATGGGAGCCATCAGACCCAGCATGAACATCTAGAGTGTAGGCAATCTACGTTGACCCCCTTCCCATTGTAGCCAGAGTGCTCTGGTCAGTAGGCTCAATAGAGCCCAGGACACAGTTCATCTTCTCTTGAAACAGTCGTCCGCACCGGACTAGAGGAATTGCATCTCCATTGACCTTATTGACAAGATTGATATTGACTAAAAAGCAGCCCTTGACTCTCTCATGTGTAGGCATCTAAAGTCAGGCGAGATGGATCCCACTCTAAGGGAGACAAGGTACTATTCTCCTTTTGCAGTAATGGAACAGCAAAAATGTAGATTCCCCTGCCTCACAAGAGCGAAGATTAAAAATAAGTCCTTGTTCTGGGCTGTGGTTGTATTATTTTTCTGCTATGTTTGGATGCCACAGAGCTAGGTGCTGAAGAAAGAAGGATGATAGATAAATTTATCTTCCAAAGAGGGAAAGATTGCTAGACTCAATTGCTATGGCAAAAATCTAATTTCCATCACTCTATCACAACAGAAGGAATTTTTCTGTGCATACTGAATTGTCTTAGCATTATGGAACTGTTAGAGGAAGGGAACACCACAGATGCATTCAATGTGTGGGAAAACTACTCACAAGATTTGTTTCTCAAAATAAATTCAGGTTGAATTGCCAAGGCCACAATCCAAATGAAATGAAGCTGGTTCAAGTGACCTTCTTGCCTGGTGTCAGAAATACACTGGGCTTTGTTCGGCTCTTTGGTTTATTTTGTTGATTAAAAAAATTCCCTTTTCAGATCTGTTCTTGAGGTCCTAACTAGCAAAATGCAAAATTGCTACTGGAAATATCATTGTGAATTTTCAGATGGGAGTTATCAATGAAAATTAAAGTGAGTCCAGATGACTGTAAATAATAGGCGCTGAGTGTAAGTGTCAGGCTGGGATAGAAGTTCTCCAGCAAAGGAGAGTTTAAATCTACCCTTCTTCAAGTCTTCATAAACAATGGAGAAAGGAGACCCAGTTGCATATTAATGCCATTTGCAGATAATAGTGAGTTGGAAGAATTTGTGCCCATCAGGCAGAGAGAACTAGAACTCTTCAGTGAAGAGACCATAAGTGGGAGTTAACTCAGCAAACTGCCATAATGAGAAAATCCCAGAGCCAAAAGTATGCCTGAGACAGGCAGACGGACAGTGAGACCAGCTGGAAATAATAGTTTGGTGTTATTGAATGTAAATTTACAATATGACGAAGCTCTGAAATCCTCTGAGTAGGATTGAGATGGCTCCATGTTTAAAACCAGGACATTGTGGAGCAGCACATCAATGCTATATTGCTCTGATGTTGCATTGAAACTCAAATTTTCTGTGCATTTTTGCATGTTTGTTTTTTTAAAGAAATGCTGACAAACTGATCAGTCTAGAGAGGAGGAAAGAAAAGGACTGGGAACTGGTGGTTTTGGTCTGAGAGCCAGGCATACATGTGCCTGGCTTGCTTAAGTGATAACTAACAGGAGGGGAGCAGTAATGCCTCTGATACCAGAAAAGTACAAAATCTGATGAGGAAGACTAAAGATTTAGGGTAGCATCAGGAAGAAGACCGGTAGGCAGTAAGTGAAATGCATGTCATAGATCATCTATGCACAGGATAAAGGTGAGCACTGGGAAGGGATGGATGACATTAGACTGTAGACATCTCCCCAGAGTAACTGGTAGGACCATGGGAGCTCTGTCATGGGGAACATTTAGATGTTTTCACTCTCACACACTTGCCCTCTTACTGGTGGTAGCACACCAGGAGGTGTGCAATGCTGCTGACCCCTTGAAGCCTGCACTCTTGATTTGTATGGAACCTGGTGAAAGCATCTGCATCGCAGGAAACTCCTACACCGGGTACCACATCCTGTCCCAGCCCTCCTCGTCCCCCTCTCCAGTCTTTCTTACGTTTTCCTGCAATCTTCTATACAGTGTGTGTCTTTTCCAATACTGCTCTTCCTTCAGCATTCTGGGGGCTGCTGAATGTCTTAGGGTCTCAACCTTTTTTCCTTATGACCATTAAATTACTTTGGTAACTCCTAATATAGTCTGTTAAGACGGGACTATCATATTTTTGTTTTGTTTTAATCATGCCTTATAATATTAAGCCCTCTTTTCTCTTATAGTAGAAAAGCTTCTTAAGAAAGGGAGCATTGCTGTGTGTCCTAAATGTATCCAATTTGGAGTAGTGTATTTCCTTTGCAAACTTATTTAGTAGCCAAACCTCCTTGACATTTATCTCCATTTCATCTTCAGTTTCCTTCACTTCATCATGGACTTAGTCAACTGCATTTTCCCAAAGGAGCAGGTGGGCCGTGATGAAAATGCAGACTCAGACATAATTGACTCTGAGAGAGCTTCAAAGACCAGAGCTAATATCTTGGCTTGTCAGAAAACACAACTTGAGATTCAGCACCACTGCTGGCACACAAAGGTGAGCTGCTGCAGCCTGAAGAAAGGTGAAGCCTGGAAATGTGTCCCACCTTTCTGGACAAAGGACCATGATCCTCCTGTGGTCTGTTTCTCATCTCAAATGAAAGCATGAAAGGTTTTGTGCTCCTCAGACAGACAAGGATGTGTGGAACATCAAGTGTGATACAAGGGCATGATACAAGCATCCTGGCCTGTATCAGGAATAGCATGGCCAGTAGGACTAGGGAAGTCATCATCCCCCTGTACTCAGCGGTGAGACTGCACCTTGAATACTGTGTTCAGTTTTGGGGCCCTCACTACAAGAAAGACATTGAGGTGTTGGAGTGTGTCCAAAGAAGGGCAATGGAGCTGGTGAAGGTTCTGTAATGAACAGCTGAGGGAACTGGGAGACCTTATCACTCTCTACAATTACCTGAAAGGAGGTTGTAGTGAGATGGGGGTTGGTCTCTTCTCCCAGGTAACAAGGGATAGGATGAAAGGCAATGGCCTCACATGGCTCCAGGGGAGGTTTAGATTGAATATTCAGAAAAATCTCTTTGGAGAAAAGATTATTAAGCATTGGAACAGTCTTGCCAGAGTAGTGGTGGAGTCACCATCCCTGGAGGTATTTAAAAGACATGTAGATGTGGCACTTAGGGACATGTATCAGTGGTCAGCTTCACAGTGTTAGGTTAATGGTGGGACTTGATAACCTTAAAGGTATAAATAACTCTATGATTCTATGCTATGAAAGTGATGCATGGGGCCAAGGAAAGAAACTGACATAGGATAAACATACAGATCGAAAATGGATGGGAATAGAGAAAAAGGGACAAGGAAACAATTTCCAACCTTTACTTGAAACTCCATTACTTGAGGTGGATACTCATTCCAGCCTGATACGTTTCCAACCTCCCAAGATTTCCCCAAGGAAATGATGCAGAAATAGATACTTCTATTAAGGTATATAGAAAGTTTACACTAGGTCTTGAAGTCATTGCTTGTTTTAGATTTCCTAGCAAGGAGGAGCAGTCAGGTCAGTTATCTGGCGGTGATGGAGATGCAATGCTCACACCACTGTTTTAACTCCAAGAGCAATGCTCAGTCAGTCATGAGCTGGTGTGCCAGTGACCTGAATGACATACCCCTTCCCTTTTCTTTTAGCCAGATCCCAGAAGATGTGTGGGCAACACCTTGTCCATCTCAAGGGTTTGGTCAGCTCTTAGGTCTCCATCATCTCTCAGATCTCCATTCTGTCATCATTCCTGGTTAGTGAGCGTACACTGGGGTGTTAGTGAGGAGAGCAGTGAAGTGTGTTCAGCAGAAAAGCGTTCAATGAGTGTTCAATGAACCAGTGACACTTCCTCATGCCTCATCCATCTCTGTGTACATCCATCTCCAATACTACTGAAGGTTAGATGGTGGATGTCAGAAATGATGAGATGGCCTCCTATAAAACTAGGACTGGAAGGGATCCGGAGAGGCTGTCTCTTTCTCCTCTCTGCCTCATGGTGCGATCAGCCATACCTGTCTCATTCTTAACATATGGACAAGCACCTAAGTAATCTCTTCCAGAGTATTCTTTGCAGTCTTCTCCCCCCACTCCCACCCCCCCTTCCAGTGCCTGGAGATTTTCTTTTATCGACTCTTAGTCTTCCCTCTTCAAATTACACACCACCACTTCTTCCAGCTTTTCCTTGCAAGGAGTCATCTCAGATCTGTGATCATTCCCATTGCCTTCACCCTCCAATGGGTCCACATTGAAAGGCAATGCCAACACAGGGCTCAGAACACCAACTAAAGTCCCACCAATGCTGATTAGAAGGAAAGATAATTTCCAGAGATCTGGACAGCTGTAGTCATATTTATTCTTTCAAGTAGGAGGTTTGCTTTTTTGCAACAGGATACTATTTTTGGCAGAGCTTGTAATCCATTCTAACCCCTGGTGGATTTTTGGAAGAATTGCTGCCTAACAAATTATTTTCCAACCCCTGTTTATGCATTACATTTTTTTTGCATCACCGACATTCTTTGCATGGTTTCTTACTGACTTTCATCTATATTTTTTCAACCACTTTTCCAATTTTGAATGCTAAGCCTGTCCTCCAGTGTACTTTAAGTGCCTTCCAGGTCTTCCAGATCTGTGGAAGATGTGCCCACTCTCTCTTGTGTTATCCATGTTGTTAATTAAATCAGTGAGCAGAACCAGACCCCAAACAAATCTTTGTGGAGCTATTCTCAATACATCCTTTTTTTTGATAGTAAACCACTAAGAACTGTGTGCTGAGCACAGTTTTTCAACTCATTTTTTATCCATCTAACAGTGGTTTCTGCTAATTTATATTTCCCTGGTTTTCTTATAAGGACAGCTTCTGAAGGAGCCTAAACAGCTTATTGAAGTAAAGATACTCAACATCTTCTGGTCCTTCCTTATCTACAAGAACTGTTGCCTTGACACAGCAATAAATTAGAGTGACTGGAAGGGACTGATCCTTGATAAATCCACACTGAATGCCATTGATTGCTTCATTTTGCCTTTGATATTTAGAGATAACTTGGTGATTTACACCAGAATTTTCATGGGAATGGCAATTAAGCTGATTGGTCCATAATTACCCATCTCCCTTTCCTTCACTTTTTAAAGAGTGATGCCTACGGTTTTCCTGTATTCCACCACATCTCTACGGGTTCTGGAAGCCAGCCACTACTGACTCTGGGCTGCTGTAGCCAAGTCTCTAAGTACCTAGAATGAAGCTCATTACACCCAATAAATCTGAATGCATCTATCTCAATAACATTACTTCTACTGTACGCTTTCCTTATTCTATGCCAAGATCTTACCTCTTTATCACTGTTATTAGTTTTTCTAATATTATCTTCTGTCAATAATTTTCACTCCCTGTTGAGCAGTGATCTAATATTTTGCTTAGTCTTCTTCTTGCTACTAATGAATTTACAGAAAGATTTCTTGTTTCCTTTGATTAACCTGCTGCTTGCAAACTTATTTTATACTTGGCCATTTTGATTATGTTCCTACATGCCTCTGCTGTTCATCTGTACTCACCTTTTGTGCTCCAACCTACTGCTTATCTTTTGCATTCTAGAAGGTCAATGGGGAATTTGTGAACTGACCAGGTTGTTTTTGAAATATTTTTTCCTACGTTACCAGGAGGCTGCCCCTCCTGGAGCAGAGGAAGATGAGGTTGCTCAGATAAATAAGGCTGTTGCTGCACGATCTTGCTGTTCTGCCATCTCATTCCAGTGGAAGGCTGTCAATTGGATTAGGAGAAGCCAGAGGCAGGGAAATGCAGGAGACCTCTTTTTCCCACAACTGTGTTTGTTGTAAAGCAACTATTTTAAACATTATTAAAGATCATAGCCATAGCTCTAATGACATCTGTTTGAGGACGTGCATCCTTGGACTCTGCAGCCTGAGGTGTTAACCTGCTGCTCCAGCCTGTGTGAAGATGGTCGGTCTGATCCTCAGTCTATTGACTAAGAGCTCTGGGAGTGAGGGGGTTGAGGAGGGAGAGCACAGTGCTGTGCTGCAAGGTGCCCAGGAGCAATACAAGGGCCCCAGTGTGCCCTCAAAGTTTCACCTCTTGATATGCCATCACCAAGCCCTCTTGGGTGACCACCAAGCTCTCCTCCACCATCTCACCTCAATAAAGCCAGGGGATGAGTGTGTGGACAGAGGGCTTAGGGGATGCCAGGGTAAGGTCCTCCTCAGCACCCCATCACATCACCTTGCTGATGCTGCCCTGCACCTGTGTGTTGTCCAGCATTCCAGCACCAGTGTTCTTGTTCCTTTATACCCACTCCTTTTGCCCTGATAACAGTTCCTCCTCTTCCTCCCCCTCCTCCTGGTACCTTGGGGGTCTGCGCAGACAGCTCCCCTCCCTGTGCTCCTCATTAACACCCCTCCAAACCGGCCAGGCGCAGACACCACCAGCAGCTCCTTTCCCCTCCAATCCCCTCCCCTTCCCTTCCATAATCTATCTACATATTAAAATGAGTTTGTCCCTGATTTACATGCGTAAGAAGGGATGTAATAATGAGGACGTAGATTAGAAGATTTAGCACAATCGTTTGTGTAGATTGTGTCCCATCAAAGGGCAGCTCTGACGAGCCGAGATTAAGGAGCAAACAGCTGCCGCTGGAATTCAGTCCATTTGTTTGTTTGCTGTTTTCTCTCTTGACTCCAGCAAACAGTCTCATTAACATGCAAGTGATTTGCCCCTTAAGCCTTTTCCTGTTTATTATTGGGGGAGTTGCTGACGAGGGCTTTGTAGAGTCCCTGGCCCAGTTCTGAGAGATCGACGTGCAAATCAAGATTAAAATGGGAAGTAATTAAAAACAAAGAGGGGGCCATGACACCTTGGTCCCCTCTTCCCTGTGAGAGGTCTTAAAGTTAGGGCACTGGGGAAAGGAGCGGGGTGGGGAGAAAGGGAGGACTGTGTGTCCTGGAGGGTTCCTCTTGGCCACCACAGCCAGCTCTCCCTTTCTCCTGCTCTCCTTCACTCCCCTCTCTGCTTCCCCCCTCCTCAAAATGTCTGGCTGTCTACTAAACTCATTTGCAGCCTTTGCTTCAACGGCCTCCTTTGGCGGCAGCTTCCATATGGTCCCTGCTCGCTCCCCGCCATGGCCTCGGGACGCCGGGCAGCAGGCCCCACACCGGCTGCTGCCTTCCTGAGCGTGGCTTCTAGCCTGGGGCATCCATGCCCTCTGTCCCCTTTGAAGTGATGTCCCCATTCAGTGTCATGACCCCACCAACGGCCCCTTCAGCAACCACCGTGGGTGAGGGACTGGACGTGCAAGAATCCTGCAGCAGCCATACTCATGGGCATGGATGGTGATGCACTGAGGGTTCCTCATGCAAGGATCTCCTGGAGCCTCCCTGGTTGTGAAGGTAGTTCAGGTCACTGGAGCAATGCTGGGAACAAACTGGCACGGTTCCTATCTTTCAGTAGCACTCAGATTCAGCTGGGTAACTCTGCCGTGGCCCTGAGGCAAATGTCACCGGTGCCCTCAGCACCTCTGAGGTGTCGCGGCACCAACCACCGACACTCCATGGGCTGCTCTGCCTCTTTGTGCCAGCCCGGCTGCTGGTGGGAGCCCAGGGACAGCAATGGCACACTCATCCTCCGGCTCCCTGCCGCTGGCTAGGGATGCCACCGTGAGGAACAGCTCGCAGGGTTTCCTGGGCTGAGAGAGAGAGACTGTCACATAAATCCCCTGCAAAGCAAGCAGCCCTTTCTCTTCATTTGTCAGGGCGCCTGCTGTATCCCCTGCAAGACAAGTAAAAACATAACGAAGGCTGGAAACCTGCTCGGGGAAGCAGTAATGGTTATGAAGCGTGTGTCTGCACAGACAGGCAGGGACAGGGGTGGGTTTGTCCTGGCTGGCAGCCGGCTCCAGCCTGGCAGCGTGGAGCTGTGCCGGAGCATCTCCACACCCAACCCACCTGGCCGTTCAACAGGTGCTACCACACGACACTGCACGGGTATGAAATTTGTGACCTCCTTTCACCGTTTTCTTAAGTGCCTGATGTTGGCAGGCTGCTGTGCACCTTTCCATGGGGCGCAGGGACAGCCGGAGCTCCCCCAGCATGATTTTTCGACCTGTTACAACTCAGCCCTGTTGCAATTGATTTTCAGTGGATCATTGAAAGCTGCTCCATCAGTCTAGCCTTAACAGATTTCCACCGCCTGCTTCTCTGTTGGTGGCTGTGGGGTATTTTCCACAAAAATAGAGTTTTGGTTTATAATGGGATAAGGGTTCTGTGTCTTGGGTGCTTAACCTTCATAAACATCTGAGCCCTTTTTGCTCAAACACAGCACAGCCAAAGCAACTGCCGCTTCCTTAGATGGTGATCAGGTCTGGAGAACTTCACACTCCCAGACTGAAAGAGTTATGAGTGATTAAGAAGGCAGCTGATAATAGAAATGCTTAGTCAACCTTGATGTAAGTCATTTGAGTGCTCCAGCTCTAAATGGGAATGAGCTGGTGAAATCAATGTGCACCGGCAGCACGCCTGTAAATAAACAGGGAGCTGCAGGAGAGCACTGCTCACCCAGAGCTCACGTAACCATCCGTGTCACTGCCACACAGAGCATCCCTCCCAAACTGGTCCTTGGGAATGTGCTGATGGACCCCAAATAGCAGGGCAAGTGCCGCAGACAAAGGAAGACACATGATGGAGATGGGGGGGATGGAAGAAAAACACTCAAATTGAGGAACATGAGGATACTGGGGTAGTTCCCAATTCCCCCCCAAAAAAGAGCTGTTCTCTCCAGGAGGGTCTAGAGATTCACCCTGAGATGGCAGGTGCAGGTAACCTCTGGAAAGTGGTGCCTTTGCCAAGGGGACAGAAGGGACACCGAGTCCCCCAGCATCTCATGGGCTCCTGCATTATGTGCACAGAGGGGTCTCTGCCCAAACCTCCTGCTGTGGCAATAAGCACTCGACTGAGAGCAGGGCAGGCAGAAAAAAAAAATAAAAGAGGGGCCTTGTGGGCCCGGCTGCCGTGTGTGCCACCGCGTGAGCCGGGAAGGTGGGGGCATCTCTAATCCCCTGGTGCCAGGCCAGCTGCCAGGATCTGGCTCGTTCCCCAGCATGGCAGCGCCACAGCCCCTCTCTCCTCACCCGATGGCACCCTTTGCAGGACAGGGGCTGCCTGCAGCCTTTCTTCCAGGCACAGAAATGCCACGTTTGATGTGCACCTTCTCTTGAGTGGTCCAGGAAGCTTTCAGGACCTCCAGAGACACTTAGCAGGGTCAAGGTCTCCTAACTTGCCCCTCTAGATGCCGGTTGTTTCATGCACCAACTTTGCCAGACCTGTGCTGGGCTGGTGCTTTTCCTCTCTGTCAGGAATGAAGTATAAAATCATGCTTGTGCACACAACAGAGGGATTTTTAATCAAGGCCACTCCACTGCAAGCAGCTTCTCCCTTCAGAGCAGAGAGATCCGACTCGTCCTCCATCACATCCTTCTTCTCTCGGCTGTGATTATTGTTCCATCACTATTGCTATTATGTCATAAATTGACGTCTTGTGTTCCTGTTTGTTATCCGGGGATTCTGCTCTAATCTTGACGATCGCTAATGCAGTGTAAATCCAGCACACTGGGTGATAATCTGGCTACATTAAAAAAAAAAAAAAAGGACTTTCTAGGCATAATCAAAACCTTTCACTTTAATATTGCACACAATACTTTTCCCGTGAAATTGCATTTCCCTTGGCCCTTCTTCTTCATGGCTCAGGAAGACACCACACTCTGCCCGTGTCTGCTGGGAGTTAGTGTGCAGGATCCATCCCCCGGTGTGGCAGAGACCAGCTTTGCCCCATGCTCCGGTGACACCCGAAAGTTGGCAGGAGCCCCACTCCCACCCCTGCCCTGACAGGGAACATCTCCCCTCTGCCAAACAGCTGTGGAGGATGGAGGCTTTTCTGGGGGGTTGTGTTAATTTCCTTAGAAAATGAATGCAGTATGACTCGTTTCTATAGGTAGTAATTAATATCTGTTGAGGCTCTGTGTTCCATCTACACACCGTTCAGTGGGTGTGTTTATTACTGAGGTGGGCTTTGGTCAGCCAACATGGGGGGGTGTTTTTCTCCCCCTTTTCAGAGAGGCATGAAGAGTATATGAGCGCAGAACGCATGGCAAAGCTGTGAGAGAAAACGGGGAGGGCGAGATGATACATTAAGACACGGTGGCGCCAATTATTAAGCGAGAAAAAAAAATCAAACCCCACCCTAAAACCAAACCATGTTTTTTTTGCAGTCCAGGCCCCCCAGGCGGAACCCCTGGGGGTTGCCCCCAGGCTGCCGGGGGCAGGGAAGCCTCCAGCCCTTGCCCCGGCAGGTCCCCCCATCCCTGCCCCACAGCAGCGGGCCTGGGGGTGGTGGGGGACGGGGCGCCCATGAACGGGGCGGGCGCCCGGGTGTCGGTGACGCGGCGTCCGGGAATGCGCCGCTGATCCTAACCAAGTTTGCCAGCCATGCTTTTCTCATGGCTCCCGCACAATGGCCCGTTTTCTGCCCACCTGCCGATTATGCTTAATTAGGCGAGGAGTTGATTAATTTGAGGTAATTGACAGCTAATTACAGGCCTGAGGGCTCATTAACTTGACGTCCTGTCTGAGGGAATCGGCTGGAGGGGGTCAGGTGATGTGCGGCCTCCCTCTGGCACCCGTTCACCTGGGCGGCCCCGGGGATGGGGACAAGCGAGGCCGCCCGGTGGGAGCCGGGATGCTGCGGAGCCATGGCTGCGGGCACCCGGGGAGGACAAACACCCCTGGAGCATGAGGGATGCTGTGGGCTGGGAGGGCTCCCCATGGTGACAAAGCAGGCTCTGGGTGGAGAAGGGTTTGGGAGGTCACTGACAAGGTGGGGACTCGGTGAGAAAACAGCCAAGCACACACCTAGGAGGGGAGGGGGACAGGAAGGGGGCGAGGGCTCCCAAGGCTGCAGCTCCCTGTAGGCTCGTCCAGCCATCCCCTCCATGCCCACGGTCCCAGCATGGCAGAGGGATGCCACAGGTCCATCACCCCAACAGAAGCCCACAGTGGCTGCTGTCGGGCTGCAAGCAGCCACGCTCACCGTACAGCAGGTCATTGCAACTCATCGTTAGTCACTTCATATTTACATCAGAGAATACAATCCACTGATTGAAAACGGATTTTTTTTTTCCAATAAGACTTTTCTCAGTTGCTCTTTACCATGTGCAAATGATGAGACAGCAAGAGAGCTGCTCATCTAACACCCTATACAATCTCCCTTGCTGGAGAATATGGGCAGGTCCTCTGGATTTACAAATTTATCCTTATCTCACCTTTCTGGAGCAGGCAGGATCCCTGCATAGAGAGAGGCTCAATGACATAACCAAGGTCGCATTGAAAATCAAAGATCTAAACCCAGCTTTTTGAGACCTAAACCCAGGCCCCTGACCATGAAACCAGCTTCACCATATTCCTCAAGCACAAGGTAGGTAACATGAACATGACCGACACTTGCCAGAGGTTTGGCCTTACAGGCATTCTTCTCCTGGGGGACAGGCAGCTGCAGAGGAGCACACACAGGTCTCCTATGCTGAGGAGAGGGCAGAGGAGGTTTAAAACTATGTATCTTGCTGCTGTCTAATTATGTCAGGCAGGATGTGACTGAAAATATGTACTTGAAAGGTCACAAAAGGATGAACAAGGTTTGTTGCTGTGGGACTGCTCACCACCCTGAGACTCCAGACTCCATCTTATCTTATGGAAGTCTTGCCCCAGAACAGCTGTGCTCTCCTCCTAGTCTTGGTGTGATCAGAAGAGATGAAAAACAATTAGAGGTGTCTCATCTGCATATTGCTGGATCTTAGGAGCCTGACTAAACAACTCGCTTCGATATCCTGCTATTACATTCCACAGCTAACTTACACACTGCCCCTTATCCCTCTGAAATGCACTAGGGCTTCATTTGCTAAGCTCTCTTGTTTAAATTTCATGGAGTTGGGTAAAGCTGACTGGTCTTTATGGTAATCGTTATTTAATACCCTTCTCCCATTTGTTGTTCCTTCTTTCTACCCTTAAGACACTCAGACTTGGTGATGATTCATGGTACAGGAGCCAAATGGACCCATGTGATGAATAAATTTTGCTCACCTACTAAGAACCTCTCCTGTGTCTGTCTCTTTCAGGAAAAGGTGTCTATAATTTAAGTTGTATTTGACAGGACACCCTAACAACTTTTATTATGGCATTTATCACTTAGAACCTGGGAGAGGAGTTATTTGGAGGAGGCCAGACAGTTAGTTTTCTTCTTTTTCTTTCTAGATCCATTGTTGAAATTGGCTAAACCTCAGCCATTTCTCATCTTGACTATTACAAGGCTGTTGCCTTCTAGTGTGAACACCAAGATTATACACTGGTGCAATGATATTAAGCATTAGGCATAGCACTGGCCTACCCAGTAGTGAATGTCTTCCTCTTTTCTGTATTGACACAGCTTCCATCAATGGTGCATGAGTCTCATAAACAGGGATACATTTAACTACATACGGAGTTCTAGGACTCCAGTAGATGAAGTGGTTGCCCAGGTTTAACGAGATGTCTGTGGTAGATCCAGATATGAAATATGCATTCTCTGTGTTTTAACTCAACTCACCGAACCTTCAGAGCTCTCTCTTGCTATAGGAAGCCTCACCCACTGGGCACCGCACTGTGATGCTGAGTGCCTTTCTGAAGAAGGAATGTTTCCCAGGGACCACAACTTTTCCAAGGCCTAAGCTTTAGAAAAACTAAGCATCACTAGAATCCAGAAGCCCCACTCAACTGAGCCAAGAGCTCCTTCTGTCTATAAGGAAATTGTCCAGGATTAGGGGGTTAGTTCTAGAGGCAGGAAATTTTACACAGCTGTAAGGCTCTGAGTAGGCAGTAACAGATATGATCCTTGAGTGATCCTTGTATCTAACCTCACTGGGATTGTTCCTTCTGATCAATGGATCAGGATGGTGTAGGATCCTTCATTCGAGAAATGGCTCTTCAGAACAATCCACCCTACAGAAGTATATTTTGATTTCAACTGATGTCATCTCAGCTGGAGAGACTGGTTACCAGTATATATTCATGACAATTTATTTGTATTTAAATACAGGTCTCTTGGACATCCAGAATTTTTTTAAATTTAGGCCATCCGCTTTCTATACTAAGTCTATGGATGTGGAAAAAAAAAATTTAAAAGTTACCAGTACTCAAAGAGAAGTGTATAATACTGGTGGTACTGGTTACAGCGGCAGAAGTGCAAGCATTCCCAACATAAACTATGTGTAAGCTTTCAGCAACTTGACAGAATGGAAATTATTGCTGAGATCAAAACCAGGGTAACCTGTTTGAATTTAATTTGCTGTTTATCTCAGAATTTTCGGCTTTGGAATCCTCTGTCTCTTGGGAATCCAAAGAAGAGGGGAAGGTGTCAGCAAATCATTTGTCTGTGGGAGGCAACTGTACCATTTTTGAAAAGCAATCTGAACTTCCAGGAGGTTGGAGTGTTTCAGAGATCTACATATTTCAAGGAAGAGGGTAAGATTCTCCTCCTTGTGATCATTACCTAAGAAGTTGCAAGGATGCAGTGGCTGATGCCCACACCAGCGCAAAATGCTGCATCAGCCATGATGTGAAGCTGTCATTTGTGTGACCTGGATGAGAACTGTGCTCAGAAGTGGACTGGTGACATGGCTTTCTGGGATACCTTTTGCTAGACTTTCCTCTTTGGATGTAGCTCAGGCCCTTTCAGGAGGAAGAGTGTTTGATCTAAAATACTATTATTAGTCTTCATCTGTTCTTCTCTGTTTTGGCAGATGAGAGACGCTGTTCAGCACAAACATCCCTGGACCACACGCCCACCCACAGATGCCCACCTCATAAGTGCATTTGCAGCTGAAGCTGTGCCTATGTGAAACTATTCACAACACTATCTGTAAGCAGCGACTTCTAAAAATTAGCAACCTGCTGATACTCCAATGTCTTAATTTAATTTGGATACCTCCGTGGCATGAGATAATACAACAGGACAAGAGGACTGCTCTGAGCCCAAGAAGTATGACTGTCCAGAAGGAGGGTTTCTTAGGTCTGAATTTTCTTAAATACTTCCATCTCTTTTTCTTACCAAAAATAATTTCTTCTTTTTGGTAACATATGGAGGGCAACCAAAAATAAGCTCTTTCTATTGAGTCTGGCTTCAGAAGTATTTTTTTTTCAGATACACAGGGTTTGTGTGAATTAACAGGAGGCTGTGATGTTAACAACAGCAGCTTGATGAAATGTTACTTTAAAATCCAGATCATACTGACAACGTATGTAACTAGGCTCATGTTTGCACGTACGTATGTACTACATTACAGCCCTACTCTGCAGGGGCTGCAATGACAACTCTCACAGATCAATAAGAAGGCTGGTAGTGGCATCGCTAAATTCTAGGTCAAGATCCTGGTAAACAGCTTCAAAAACTGCCACAACTATCTTCAGTGCATGGTTTCACTAACCAGGTCAACTTCCCAGTTCTGAAGTTCAACCTGGACGTGTTCCAGTGCAACCTGCTCTGGGGGTTGGATTAGATGATCTCCAGAGGTCCCTTCCAACCCCATATCATTCTGTGAAAGGCATTTTTCAGGTGCTGCCTGCACAATCACCATCAAACCAGCCCACATTTTAAGCTTAGGTGAAGCCTCAGGATCAAAATTCTACTCTTCCAAACCAAACACTGTACACAGTGCCCAAATCACTGATACACATGCTTAACTAAATATGCCTGAGAAGCCAGTTAGCAGAAGAGTGTTCACAGGTGCACAGGCCTTTTATACCATTTTGAACATATTTCATCTTGAAGAGTTTTTAAGTAACTATTCTCTATCAATATCTGGGTTTCAGAAGAGAAGCTGCCTGATCGATTGCCTTGCTCAGGAGCAATAGGGTTACTGTAATTATCTTGTTTGCAAGAAAAATAAGAACATTTATCTCATTTTAGGTTAGTAGAGGAAATAGCAATTGTGGAATTTATCATTAGCCCAAATGTATTTTTATTTTGCTGATGAATAAATGTTGAATGACTGACCTTTGTGCTTGTATTTTCCCCCTTATTTCTACAGGAATTTTATATTAAATTTTCCATAAAATGCTGGACTTTTTCAAGACATTTAACTCAAATAAGAACAAACCACCTTATTCTTACATGTCCTGCATTTTAACATTTTGAGGTGAGAGGAGAACCAAACGCCATCAGGGTCCATGCTGTAGAAAATAAAGAATATTTCTGACCACTTAGCTTACATGAGACTGTTAATGTTCATGCACGGAAGTGCTGATCTGTTGCAAACCTCTTTGAATTAAACTGAATGGTCCCAAGGGTGACCTTATGTCTAATTTGTTTGAAGCTGCTGCAAGACAGTGCGAACCACAAGAATCAAAGAGAAGGAAACCTTTCTTTTAAGATCAGCAAATCGCCAGGAAGACTGGCTTCCTAGAGGCCTCAAGAGCGGGTGGTTACCTTGGGAAGAACAAGCCACCAAGACAGTTTCTCCTTCCAAGGATCCACCTCTCTGTAAATCCAAGCGAGGACCGCAAGTCCAGAGTGAAGATGTCACTTTGGTAAACGTGGGACTGGCATGGGGGTATCAAATGATCTGCCATCCAATAGCAGAAGTCAGGCACAAGCAGTACAAGGTTTGCCTGTGCACCATCTTCTGACTAAAGCACTGAGAGCACCTCCTGCAGACCACAGAGATCTGGAGAGACGAGTCTGTGGAAAGGAGCCAGGGACAGCTGATTCAGAGCATCTATACACACCTTCTCCCAAATAAAAGGTATTTTGAAGTTCTGTAGGTGCTAGACATTAAAAGATATCAGATACCCTTCAAAGTACAAATTCTGTTTACTTTGGTATAACTCTGAGTGAGCTGGGAGTTATAACTAATTTAGCAGGACAGCTTCTCAGAATTTAGAGAGGTTCATTATTTTGGCATTAGTTTGATGACTGATCTCCAATCCAGTACTGAGACTAAATTAATTTACTGATCTGATAAGATAGTGTTCTTTTTGTGAGCTTCCCTCAATAATATTTATAGCTTACATATGTATATATAAATATGTATGTAGCTTATTTGGGTGCTATTTTTATTTCATTTTAGTTTAAGACTTTTATGAACAGTATAATAAAAAATATGTACAAATACCCTCTTGATACTTTTTCAGTAGGCAATAACAATTGCCCAAAATGGATATTACCAGGCAAAAAGCCTGACTGTATTCACTTAAGAAGTTTAAGAAGTTAATGGTATCCACAAGTTTGTTTCACTGACAGCGCATTTGGCTCATTGAATATATATCACTTGGCCTGAACATTCAAGTTTTTGGAATGGAGGCTTATGACAGAGACACATCTATCCACCTGCTACAAGGAAAATAGAAAATGTTACTTTTTTTTTTTACCACAGGCAATAATTTTGTTAAGTTACAAAGACTTGAAAGCTGCCAAGAGATTAGAGAAAAGGACTTGTGCCACTGATTATAAAAAAAAAGATGAAATGGCAAATTTAGAGTTCTCAGGAATACTTATTGCCAGTAAAATAATAGAATTAAAAAATGGGGGAAAAGAATCACTAACCACTTAGGGGCAAGAAAACAAGTATCAGCACTAGGGATTTATAGAGAACAAATTGTGCTGGAGAAACCTGATTGCATGTTTTTTTTTAAGAGAATTATAAAATTAGTGGATGAAGAGAACATGATGGATTTGATACATTTGGATTTTAGTAAAAATTTGATACATAAATCCTACTCAAAATTAATTCAAATTGGCTTGGCTACACCATCACTCAGAATGAAAAATTGGCTGGAAACTCACAAATAAAGAATAATGATGCATAAAAGGGTATTGTTTTGGAGGCAGTGGTCTCTCTCTCTCCCTCCCAGAGATCAGCAGTCAGTTCTGTCTTATTTAACGCTTCCTGACGCGACACCTTCTGCCTGGAAATCAGAAAATTCTGTTAAGTGAAATACAGAAGGACATGTGGGATAGATGAGCTGAAAATAAAATGGGGTCCCAGTAAAAATTCAAGTATTATCCAAAGCACAGTATTCAGTCTCTCCTATTGCATGCTGGGGACAAAAGTGCAGTAAGAGATTTTTCTCCCCAGAAACAACCAGTGTGGACACTCACAGTGAAGTTAGCCTTATTTGGGCTTTAAGGGCTTTAAAGGGAGGAGGGCTTTAAGAAGATCCTCATTAATTTAATTTTTTTTTTTTAAATGTAATACCAGGAAAGAAAATGGCAGTAAAGCAAATTAAATGCATTAATAGCAGACATAAATCCCCATTTTCCTAATGTTTTCCCCTTCACTATCACTCACTCAATCCATTTGCAATTTCAGCTACTCACCATCTTATCTTAGCACCCATCCACAGGTGTACGTGGATCTTAGCACCCATCCACAGGTGTACATGGATGCCCCAATGACTTTGGAACCTGTAAGCCAATTCCAGACAATTTTGAGGAACGTGGGTACTGCATTTCTCTATATTTTGTTGCGTTAATTGGCTGACAAAAGAAAGAAATCCAATGACTGCCCTCGCTGAAGTGCAAGCACACCCTCTGCTAGGTATCAGAGAACCCACACATGATGCAATCTTGAGAGACAAATCCACGAGCAAAGCCACACTTCCCTGGCTGTTTCTACTGTTCATGAAACTTCTGCTTTTCTCTGATCTCCTTCTTGCTGAAAACCACTACCTCCTCGTATTTGCTACCATTTTGTTGTGCTTTTTTCACTGTATTTCTTCTTAAACTGCATTTGTAAGTCTGCCACCTTCACTCTTTTGCATTCTCCCCAGCCTCCTGCCCGTGCCTTATTGTCTTCCAACTGTGCTTTCTTACCTCTCTTGGTTGCCTCTCCTGTTTTTAAGTCCTTATTTTTAAATTCTTCTCATTTCCATGTATTTTTCTTTCAGTCTTCCATATCACTCCATCTCTGCAGTCATCCCCCACCAAAATAGCTTACTAATAATATTTTGGTACTCAGTAGTGAAACTCCCAGTAAACCTGACCCAGATATATTAGACTAATGGGGCTCATTAATATTTATTGTAGCAAGTTCTCCCTTTCCAAACTACTGAAGTGAACGAGAGAAGTGATCTCTCTTTTGCTAGTTTTGAGCTCCCTAGAGAGCTGCAGGGACCATTTTAATAATGTTCTCTGCTAAGGCAGGATCAGACCCACAGAGCATCAGTGCAAGAGCAAGGATTTCAACACAGCAGAATTAGGAAAATTACATTTCTCCTGCACTCGTCTATCAGCAAACATTTGGATTGAGCAAGCGTAGAATTACATGAAATCTGGAAAGTAGCACTTACACCCTTTCCACATGAGTGCGAAAGGCTCAGGAAGGTCAGAATAAGTATTCTACATTAGTAAAGATGTTATAATTATTATTAGGTTCTCTGCAATGCTCATAGCTCTCCTAAATGCATGTGTACACCATGCACACTGTGGCAGTTAATAGCACTGTGAGAAACCTTCATTTTAGTGTTCTGTTTTTAAATTCTCAATCTTTAACACTGCATTAAAGTGACTTTTAAAAAAATTTAATTCTCTGTATAGTTCTTACAGGTCTTTTAAAAAAGATTAAAATGACTGGTATTGCACGGTAATTTATTATTACTTAAATTACTAATGCCTGTCAGTTGCTTAGGCGTTGCTTTTTTTTTTTTTTTAAGCCACATCTATTTAATGAAACAACAAGGCAGATGGCAAGCAGTGGAAGGACCACTGGACTGTGGCTAAGAAGTTACAGGGCTTGACCTGTGTTTGCTGGATAACCTCTAACAAGTCTCTTTACATCTTGGTTGTCTCCTTTTCTCCTACTGTTTTACTGCTTCATCTGCTCATAAGCTCCTGAGGACAGAGACCTTCACCTAATTATGTGTTTCTATGCTTCACAGCACAATAAAGTTTTGATATTTGATATTTGAGGTTACTGTGACTTAAATGAGTACTGTAATGCAATTGATAAACTACTAAAGAGATGTCCTCCAAATACTACTCCAGCCCTCCAGGCCGGCTACCATACAATTAGTAAGTGGTATGTGAATAAGAGATCTTAATGAAGGACACAAGAAGCCATTGCACACCTTCACTCCATCACCCGTCTTCACAATATTCTCCAGTGCTGCTAATCTGTATGAAGCATGTTCTTCACCAGAACATCCTCCTCACAAGGACACGTTTTTATACTCAGTCAATCCTTATCTGCACTTGGAAGTGAGAAATTTGGCATGATATTATTAGTACAGCAAGATGACAGGCCAGTAAAACAGAGGTGTAACAAGGACCCTAATACTTCCTTGGGCAAAGAAACTGAGACAAAGGGGGAAAACCAGCAATGTGTCTTCTTGGAGACTTTTCTCCTGGTGGCTGCCAGTGAGTCCTACCTCGTAAGAGAGGCTTGACATCAAAAGTGTCACCAAGTCTTATCCAGGGAGCTCACAACTCCTGAGCTTCCACAGCATGAAAATGGAGGTGGGTACTATGATCTTTAGTTTTCTGCCATTGATTTGGGATGACTCCTTAGACCAAGACTGAAGCACCTGGAAGGCAAGGTTAAGTGGCCACTTAGTGGCCATTTGCAGGCAGTAACAGTAGTTTTTCAGCTTGAGAAACTGCTGTTACAGATCAGTTCTGCTGGGACACCTGAAAACAGTGGTGATGTGGGTTTCACTGTGCATCCACCAGAAACCCTCAGGTCAGTTGTGGCAATTGCATTCAGATGTTTCTCTCTCTGTGCTTTTTGATTCGCGAGGCAGCAAAAAGCTGCCAGCTCACTGTGGTAAGGCAGGAGCAATAAAGCTTTTTGCCTTCCCTCTCTGGGTTTCAGTAAGAGGATTACATATCTCCTCCTTCTAGAATAAACCACTTTGCAGGGAAGATACTTCTCAAGCCCTGTTTGGAGATCAGTCCCTGCATCAAGACTCCTAAGATTCAAGCTAACACAGCAGCCAGTAGGAAATGAACCCTAGTTAAAAGGGAAAGGCTTTTATAGCTCTGCAGGGCTGCAGGGCTAGGACATGGTGCACGTGCTGCCATGGAGAACGGGTCCTTGGCTGGATTCACAGCTATCAGAGATAGAAAAATAAGAAGCATTAAGCACAGAGCTGAGCTCAAGCTCTATCCATGATGACAAGAGATTGATGCTGGAGCCTTGGAAAGACACAGCTGACCCTCTTGCTGGAACAGCTTTACCATCAGGGACAAATAACCCAAGAAATAAAGGTAACTCTTGTAACTTTAACACTTGACCAAATATGTCTGAAAACAGAACCCAAGCATGCATGAGTACATGCAATTAGTACACTGTTAAAACAGAGAAAGCAAATTGAAAGCTTTAAGACATAATTATATATTTTACTACACCTAGCCCAAAGACACTGATTAATTAAGGACCTTTTGAAGGATCATAACACCCAAATCAGACTTAATCACTAATACATTGCCATAACTTTGAAACGCCAACCAACTTCTGCAAATTACTGTGTTCCTTTACAAAAACACTTACGCATTAAAATGAAAGCCTGTGTGACAAGTAAATAAAACTCACCTTCTACTGACCCTTCTCAGCACCCACTGTTCTTCCCTTCTGCTGAGGCTATCTCAGTGGCTGTGACACCAAGGGCCTGCTCTGGCTCCTATTTGGTCTTCCATCTTTCCTGTCACTCTCTCTACTCTCAACTGTAGCAGGTTTAAGGTAATGGCATGAAAGTGCACATTTATTTTGATGTGCTCCTATGGCTTCTTTGGTCACCATCTTCACCTGCCTTACCCTTCATGAATAATTTCAATTTTGCCTAACTGACTGTTTGTGGTAAAAGAAAACATCCTCATAGATATGTATATGTTGCTTCTCACCTCAGACCGTAAGCGTCCCACCATCAGTGTAGAGATGGATAGTTTGATTCACCTCCAGGTCACCTCTTGGCTTTCCAGCTTTCCCCTTCCTGGATGCCCCTGGACCTGTGATGATCACAACTCACTGAAGATACATTTCTTGATGGCACCTGGAGGCCTGGGCAATTCCTCAGGTCTTTCCCTGCTGCCCACCTCCCACCTCTGCAGGGCTGAAGACGACACTTTGCACTCTATGTGAAGGGGCCCTGGCGAGGAGGGGATGCTGGAGCTTGACCGGCTGCTGCTGCAGTGCCGTGCCCTTTCCCTCTCTCTGTTGGCCATTTTAATGGTTCTTCTGCATTTTTGGGTGTTTGATGGACACATCATATATAAATCCCCTTCATACACACAGTGTTTGCCTGGCTCACCCGGAGAGATGGTTGGGTTTTGGAAGCACCAGGTGCAGCTGCTGGGACCACTGGTTGGAGAAACATTTGCCTCCTGAGCCCGTTAATTAGCACAGTAACGGTAACTGTGCTCCATTAGCCAACCCATGTGGTCGAGTCCCCTCCCCGTCCACCAACCTTGCCCTTAATGAGAACTGGAAGGGGGACACTCACAAAACACTGCCTCAGAATAATATTCGGCTTTGTCCACGCCGGTAACGAGAGCTGACAGGATCACTACGTCCATTTCTCTTCTAATTAGCACACTTCCAGCTCGGCCTGAGCCAGCAGCCAGAGAAAAGCGATCGGACAACCGTACCGAATCACAAACACAAAGAGGCCCATTCCCCGTAATTAGGTGAGACAATCCCTCAGTCTTTTCTCGGCTGGAGCTTGCCGGTAAGACTCTCGCTGTTTTGGTAAGTCCCAGCAACACAAGTTACACGTCTCCCCAGGACACTAATAAGCCCCTAATTGTCTTCCGCTTCACACGGCTCGTACCATAGGTCTGACTTGGGGGAATTCTTCTAACGAGCGGCAGCCAGCACTCCCCACGCCGCGGAGGGACGGGGAGCCGCCTCACGGGCACCGGCAGGAAAAGGGGACAGGGAGAAACAGCCAGAAAAGCAGCCCAGGTGCTGGGGCCCAGCTAGATGGCATGGGGCTGGTGGCTGGGCAGCAGCTACCCATCGCTGCCTTCTTCACCCACCGTCCACCAGTCTGGTAGAAAACCCAAGTTGAACTCTCAAGGCCTGCCTCCCCCGTTCTTGTCTCCAGTGCCACACAGAAACACACCATCAAAACCAACCATGATGGAGCAGGTCCAGAGGAGGGCCACAAAAACGATCAGGGGTTTGGAGCACCTCTGCTATGAGGACAGGCTGAGGGAGCTGGGGTTCTTCAGCCTGGAGAAGAGCAGCCTTCCAGTACTTGAAGGGGGCCTACAGGAAAGCTGGGGAGACCCTGTTTACAAAGGCCTGCAGTGACAGGACAAGGGGCAATAGCTTTTAGCTGCAGAAGAGCAGATTTAGATTGGGTATTACGAACAAGTTCTTTACTATGAGGGTGGTGGAGCACTGGAANNGCACTGGAACAGGTTGCCCAGGGAGGTGGTTGAGGTCCCCTCCCTAGAGATATTCAAGGTGAGGCTCAACGAGTCCCTGGGCAACCTGGTCTAGTTGGGGGTGTTCCTGCTGACTCCGGGGGGTCAGACTAGATGACCTTTGGAGGTTCCTTCTGGCCCAGACCATTCTATGATTTGATTTGCCTCAAGTCTGTGCTAAGGCTCATGCGGGCTGTCCTAAGAGAAATGCAGCTCCTGGCATATGCTTTTCTCCAGTGAGGCCACACCTCATGAGCGTGCCTGTAAAGGAGACCCTGTCAGCTCCCATGGAAGGGAACACGTGGCAGGTCTCACAGGACAGGTTTCTACATATGCACACAAAATGATTAAAAACATGAGAACTGCCAGAAGTTGTGAGGTAGAGAGGAAGCCCCTCCTCAAACTCCCTGTCAAAACAAGGCAAAACCAGACATGCGCTCCCTCTAACCTTCAGTCCGACACTTTGCTGGGAAACCATCCTCAACCAAGTATTTTTCAGCAAAACATTCTCCCTGATTTTTGACTACAAGCTCAATTTTGAACAAAACACCTCAGCTGATCCCGTTAAGAATGCTCAGGGCCTGAAGACCCCTTTGCCTCCTGTGCAGCTTAATCAGGTCCCTTGAATCAGGCCAGGGGACCTCGCCAGAAGCACTTAGTCCCCCGTTTTTACACATGCTATTCCACTTTAGTGCGCTAAGAAGGGCAAGAAACCTAAGACAGGGTGACAAAACAACCCATGCAGAGTACAAGAAACATACATATGCCAGTGATTACCTTGAAAGGCAATTTAGGATAATCAATATACATATATAAATTAATCATTTAAAACTAGCTATAACTAATAAGTTACTTTAATACAGGGAGAGAAAACCAAAATAAAGTCCCCCATGCCCACTTGGGTCTCTCTGGGTCTTTTCCCTCGTCTTTTCCCTTTTCCCTGGTCCCTTGTCCCTCGTTCTCATGTAGCTGATGAACCCTCTTCCTGCCTTTTCCGACATAACCTGCTGCGTTTTAGGCTATTGCAGTAAGTGGAAGATGGCAAATTTCTGATGCTTCAGAATTAGCTTTAAACTTCTGTGATTACGAGGAAAATTGTTAGATGTGTCCAGTATTTTGAGAAAGGAATCTTCCCTGGCATCCAAGTGCCTGCAAGCACAAAATTTAATTACCTTATATTGTTACAGCTACTCATCAGCTATTGGACACAGAGCTAGCCTTTCAAGTGATACAGAACCAAGTCAAGTACTTTGTCCCCCCAGAGATCTGGTCAATAAACAAGGTGCAAGGTCATTCTTATTACCCATTTTTTCTACTAGCAATTAAGTAAGGGCTTTCAAGCTCGGTCCTCTTCCTCTTTTCTGTTCCTTCCTGAGGTGTCTATAACAGAGACAGGCAGAGAGCATTCTGGCTTCACTGGTCACTGATCTGTATTATAGGAATCAGCAGGCAAGCCAGAGGTCAACCACACAAACCCAACAAGAAAACGCCTATTCTGTACACGCATCAGCTGCTTGGAGTCAGTCATCCTGCTCAAAGGCACATGAGGGAAAAGGTCAAGTCTAAAAATCAGCAGTTTCAGTGGATGATGAAGTCAAAATACGAAGAGATCCCACCATGCTGAAAATCTAGCACAATCTAAAGAAAAAATGCATTATTGCACATATTCTATGCAGAATGTGATTTACACTCTTTAGAAACCAGATCCATACTTCTCTGGCCACTTGAGCTTTTAAATATCTTTACGTGGACTTCAAATGATTTGCTACAACTGACTTCAGGATTTTGTATTTCAAATGCTCCCAAAAGAAACTCAAAGCACTGATGTAAGGAGTGCTTTGCAGAGATAACATGTCTCTAGAATAGCTTTACTTCCAAGAATCACAGTATCGCATGAAAATAAAGGGATCCAGTCTGTTTCTCTCCTTTTCCTTTCTTTTCAAAATACCAAGATTCCTCTTTTATCAGGTCGATGTATATTTGGCACTAGATATACAGTATCTTTGGAAGTATTTGCCACACTGGCAGACATGTATGCTGGGATGCGCGTGTAGGAACCATCAGTGTTGGTACTTCTGTGGTGGGCCATTTTTACTATAGTGATTATAGAAATGTGTTTATAACATTTGCATTTGTTGTTCTAATCATGTTGATTCAGTTCAGAGTCTGCTGGCCCACGGGATATTTCTGTCCAACTGTGATTTTGCTGGGCTGAAGAGACACAGAGGATCTTCTGGGAAGTTTTCCTTCAGTGAATTATATTCTTCTTCTAGAGACTAAGTATTTACTGACTTTTTAAAAAGTGTCAGTATGGAATGGTATATGAAAATGGGGATACAACATTAAGGAGTAAGGACTATTTTCATGTTATATTAAGTCATGTCATACTCAGCTCACTTAAGAAATGACACATTTCCCCGTTAAGAGTTGGCTGTCTTGCATGTGTACATCCGAAAATTGGTATTAGTTGAGAAGCAGTAGAAACAGAAACGTTTATGCAGTGTTACTCAACTTGTGGTAGGAGAGGAGTTCAGGATATCAGACCATATGGCAACGATGTAACTTGTCTTTTTTATATGTTGCATAGGTTCATGATGGTATTACCCAGTATGTCTTCCTCAGCATGAAGCGGTTGGCATAACCGTCCTGTTCTTCGAGATACTCCAAGCAGGATTTGGCCTACAATGATGTGGGAGAAAACAGCAGAGGAACAAAATATAAACGGTAATTAGTTCTTACCCGCCTCCACAGTACGCTCGCTCGCACACTGAACACTGCAGTTTTGATTATGCTATCTCAGACAGGCTGTAACAGAAGACAGACAATACACATTGTGAACATATGAAAGGTGAACACAACCATGGAACCAAAAACATAACGGAAACTGAAAAATCATGACTAGTGCCCAGACAGCAAAGAAGAAAAAACCCAAACAATTGTTTCTGACAATAAAGTAAATGAAGTGTTCCAAATGGAACTGTAGAGTAAGTATATTTAAAACAATGACACCCACCTTCCCCTCCTCCCTCTTTCTTACAGAAACTTTTAGTCGTATAACTGAATTATGGAACTCACTGTTCAGGGGCATTTTAGAGGAGAGAAGTACAGCAAATCAGGAATAAAAGATACTTATGGAGAGTAGGGTCTTCTGTGGATCAGATTCAACAAAAGCAGATTGCTGGGTAAGTTTCCCTAAAGCAAAAATAACTCTGTGTAAGCCTTTTGTTTATATCCTTCCCTCTGAGTCTACAACTGTTTATAATCAAGGAGAAGATTAAAGATGGGCCTGTGATTTCACTTGTAATAGCACCTTACATTTTTACGTAACATAAAAATCAGTAAGATAAACCAGAATAAGGTTCAAATATTACCTCTAAGTTGGATCAGTCAGTTTTCACTAATCTGTTATTTCTATGTGCCTCATTGAGGGAAACACAAAGCAAAGTTGAGAAATGTGGTTAAAGGATTGTTCCAAAATGGTTTTATAATGGCAAAACAGAGTTAAATGGAACATTACACTCTTCAATTGCCAGTGCAACTAGACTTTTATTTTAATAATGATTAATATAACAAACAAGAATTTTCTCAGTGGGATTAAACAGCAAAGTGTTTGATACTCCAAGACTGAAGCAAACAGCTTTTACAACTGAATATATGTAACACTGGCATTTAAAAGGAACTAAATACATACCAGGTTTATTTCCCAGAACCTCACAGTAACATATAACATACCAACACATAAAACACTTCATAAACCAATGCATTAGCTCAATTAATATTACGAAATCTTGATCTTCTTACACTCTTCATTCCCATCACTTATGAAAACTTTTTGTTTGTTTGTTTCAAAATACATAAGGTTATCAGCAACAAAAAGTCACCCAATTTATCTTGTATAGATAGGTACTGTAGGGATGTCAGAAAGGACATCACTGAGGGAAAAAAACAGGATTCAAAAGAGTAAGAAAACCCTTAGTACCATTTGAATATTGCCTAATATTTATTTACTGATGGGAACGGATCATCCACGGGCCAAACCCTGGGGTGGTGGCATGCAGAGGTGTGTAAAAAAAAAGCCCACGGAAGAATATGGCCTAGGTGGCTAAGCAAAAGCTTTTGCATCTCAAAGGGCTGTTTTGGAAACCCAGATGAATCTCTGAGCTTTGCATTTGTTTATTATCAAACTACAAAGCAATAACAGACAGATTACAATTCTCTGGCTAACACACAAAAATACATATAAATATTACCAATAAAAAAATACATCTCTGACTCATCTCTACAGATGACAAGTACAAAGCCAATAAATATCACAATTCTAAAGCATATGTTACTGGCTGCCCTGTAGAAGGTGGTACGTACTGTATATAGTAAAATACTATTTTTTGTTCCTTTTTTCTTTAAAACACATGTATGTTACTAAAAACTACCTAGAGTTTGAAATTCCTTAGTGAACATATCAGAAAATATACATATAGTTCCATGCCAGGCTTTCATGTCTTCTCCTATATTCCTTCTCCTTTCAGATCTCAATTTCTTAATGCGTTGAATCACAAACAGCTATAAAATGCACAAACTCATATTGGTGATACAGATGAAGTATCCCATTATGTCAAATATATGTATATATATAAAGTGTATCATATAAAAACTTTAAATTGCATTCAAAATGTATAATTTAATACTCAAAGCTACATCAAAATCAGTTTGCACCAGCAGGCTTTTTCTCTGTTTCTCTGAATTACCAGTTTTAGCTTCTCGTCACATTCATCTGTCTTAACTCTTCTATTCTCAAAGGATGGCGTTCCTGATAAGCTTAGCCCTGCCTAAACTGTGAAGTACAGAAATCAATCCATTAAGTTTAAAAATCACACTCCTGACAGTCTTAAATATACAGTATCTGTGCAGGGTCTTTCTGGGACATGGGTTTTAACTGCTTGCACTCGGGTAGCAGGAGCTGTCCAGAACGAGCCCAGTTCTAACCAGTAAGAAGACCACAGACTGCATATTGAAAGGCCACCAGCTTTTTAGCAAAAATTCAGAGAAGTCTATCCCATTAAAAAAAAATACTTCCTCTTCTTTATTGCACATGCATCTGAAAAGAGTCTCCTCTCTCTGCAAAGACAGAAAAATGCAAGGCTCTAAGGACAGCCTATTTCCAAGTCATTTCTTCTCTCACATGTGACTGCAGCCTAGGAAATAACAAGTTTTGAAAAGCCTGCAAGCTAAAAATACCATTTCTAAATGCAGGAAAAAAAACCCTGCTCTTCATCTAATATTCCAATATTATTTTGCAACCTAGAAAGGACATATTTACTAATACTTAAAATGTTGTTTCTATGAAAAGGAAAAAGGATGACATGGAAAAAATTCTTCTCTTAAATAGAAGTCTGAACATGCTCCTTACCTCTGCTCAGGGGTGAACATGCAGAAGTACATTAACAGAAGGAAAAGACATTAAACAGTAAGATGAATAAAGGCCAAAACTGCATGCTGAAAGAGACCAGGTCATAAAAAATTCTGCCTTAAAAACTGTGGTTTTTTAGGGGAAGAAAATTTTGAGGTTGCTGTTTTATAAATAATTAATAATACCACAAAATGTTATGTTCAGAATTGTTAAGATTCTGTATTAGCAGACCATCCCTGCAATATGGCTAACAATCCTATTGCTCTTTCTTGGAGCACCAACTGAAAATATTACTGCCTTTCCATTTTATAGCTTCCTTCAGTTTCTAGCTCTGTAAGAAGCAGAGTTGCAGTGGACCAACAAAGCTGCTTCCTTGTGTGCTGACTGAAGCTTCTGTAGGGATATTTTCCTTCATAATATAGTAACACCTCTTATCCCCTGTGGTCTGTAAGTCTTGATTTCACTAGAGAACCATTTAGTGGTGAGATGAAGCTCCTGGTACACCAAAGGTCTGGAGGTTGTTCTCAGAGATGCTTCTCTGAGGGCAGCGAGTAACTGGAATCTAATGCACAGATTGGACTCAACTTCTTCACTGAAAGCATATTCTCCTGCTGAACCAGTGATCTGGGTCAATCCACACCCCAAACTCTGCTCAAACCTTTCAGCACATGGGAAATCAATGCATCTAAGACCAAAGACACATGAAAAGGTCAATGCCTCATGGTGCACACTGGCCGACATCAGATCTGCTGTGTGCTTCTAACAGGTGCTGCCACCGAGAGCAAGGGGATAAGGACAGTATGGCTCTTCACTCTGCATGTCTGATTAGGACAGGTAAGTTTCCCACAGCACGTCAAGGCCGAGTCCTCCTGTTGGACATTTTATGGTCAGATGAAGCTAATTCCAACACAACCAACTGCAATCCCTGTGACCTGTGCATGCAACACGTCTCCCTCGTAAAGAGATGAGCTGTAGAAGCAAAAAGAGATCTTTGCTTCTGAAGGTCTAGAGCGAGAGCTTTGTACTTCTTAGAAGTTCTGGGGTTCTTCTGGATCCACAGTATGCAAAGTGATCTAGTTGGGGTATTTTTGTCCATCCTCCAGATGTGGCAGCTACTTTTTGGGTTTCTCTAGGATGTTCAGGAATTTCCCTCGAGTCATTTCTCTAGCTGAAATCACAAGGAAGGAAAAAGATTAATATTATTTTAAAAGCCAAGAACCCCAAACAATTGTATAATTTACAGACTTTAACCATAGGATAAGAAATTAATTTAGATTTATGCTTCTAGCAATAGTAAGGATTATTTTATTTAAATTATTTTAAGTGGAAAATAAAAAAACTGCATTCCAGCTTGAATTCCTGGCATCCTAGAAATGCAGGCAAGGCCTGGAATCTTCTGAACTCAGCAATAATTCCCACATGCTGTCTCATTACATACAATCTATGCTTTCTATTCCTGCTGTGTTACGCTCTCGCAGCATCTCCTTTTCTCTGTACTATCCATCTCTGAATGGTGTAATCCAGATCTCCATCACTCTGTCTCAGAGCAATTGTTCCTGGATGTTATAATCCGTCAGAGATTATGGAACTCTCTCTTTCTCCATTTCAGGATTATTGGTCCCTGGATGCTATGATCTTCAACAGAAATTAGACAGCATTTTCCCTCTCTCAGCAGTGTCAGTCCCTGGATGCTGTAATATAATGGGGTTTATATTCCTTCAATGCAGTTCATCTATGGATGGTGTAATAAAGTAAGGTTTATAGAGCTTTGGTCTTCTCTCTCTCTCTGCATTGTCAGTCCTTCGATGTTTAATACAGCAAGGCAAGGTTTATATGTCTCTCTCTCACTCCTGGCACCATCAATCTCTGGTAGTTGTATTACAGCAGGGTTTACACAGCCACTTTTCTGCACGAGACATTTCTGACTTGTGAGCCCATAAGCTCCTAGGCTGGCAGAGCAGCCCTAATGCTATCTTTGTCTTGCAATGACAATACAATGCATCAAAGACAACATGATTAGCAATTGAGTCCTGGAGAAAGACAATTTTCCCACCAGCGCTTCCCTTCATTTCTTTTAAATAAAGGTGAAAGCTTTGTGCTGGACTGGCAGGCATCAAAACACGGAGGATTTTATTCGCAGGATTGATGAAAGCACGCATGTTTCCCACACCTAGCCCAGAGAGACTCTGGAAGGAGATGGGAATTCATTTTCTGTTTTATCCATTCAATTCCTGACCTCTCTACTGAGAGGAACAACAGAAGTGACAATTAGCATAAGAACTGGAGGTGGGTTTGTTGCTGATGTTGGGTTTTCTTTTGACATTACTGATTTTCTGTTAGAACAGAACTAAAATGTAATAAAAATGTTCCACTTAAAATACTCAATACTCACCCTCAGGTAGAGGCATTTTGTTATTCCTTACCTAAATGTTAGAATTTGTGCCTAAAAGGCTCTCCTTTGAATTACTACATTCTAATTTGCCTAGCCCAAATTGTACCACAAGGTATTGTCATCAACAAGATCCCTGTAAAACAATTAGTGCTATTATGAACTGTCTGGTATGTATTGATATTCTTAGGCTGCAGAGCCTCCCCTGCCCTGTGTGGAACATGCTTCAGACTGGCTGCAGATTCAAGCAGATCCCTGCAGTATTCCCTTGGTTTGTGCCTCCAGCTGTGAGTTATATCATCTGGGATCCATTCCCAATTCTGCTTCTGATTCACAGCCCGAACTATCACAGAGGTACTCATTTGTACCCCCACCTCCCCACCCACGAGACAGCCTGTGTCTCTTAAAGGCTGCTGAAGTGACACACGGATAGAAGGTGCTGCAGAAGGGCAGGAGAGGGGTTGTTATTTTATCAGGAACTACGTCTTTACGCACAAAGAGCACAATTAAAAATGCACGTTTTTAAAAATTTCATCTAGGAAGAGATTTTCAGCACCAGTTCTTTGACACTGCCCTGCCTTGCACCGTCAGCAGCTCATGGCTTTAAAACCCTCTTAACGGAGAAAGCACAACGCTGAACTGTAGTTGATAGAGTGGAAAGTTTTCCAGAGTGCAAGTCCCATATAGGAGATATACGAACGCGTGACAATTCTGTTCCCCCAAAGAGGGCTGCACCCTATAAATCAGGCAGAGAGCATAGACTCCTTCTGCGCGCTGAGTGAAATTACTGTGGGTTGGGGGTTGCTCCAGAGCACGTGCCCTCCTGTTCACTTGTCATCGGAGATGTTAACATTTCTGATTAATTCACAGACCTCTCATTTTATTCTTCATTCCTTTATCCTTGCTATCCTGTTCTGCTGCAGCTTAAAGATTCTTACCGACCTGCTACAATAATCACCACCCGCTTCCCCCCCCAACCTGGTGAAATTGTTTAGTGATGCCAACCGCGCTTTTAATTTGCAAGACATCAGACACAGAGGTAATTTATACCAACATCTGTTCATTTCTGACTTCTGAAACAAACTCGCACATGCTGCTACAAAATCCCATTAGGAGCAGGAGACAGCCTTCTGCTATTCTGTATTCCTCTTCTCCTCACATATTCGGGCTTGTATCGGGGCTTTATTTTTAAAGAGAGGATGCCAAACTGAAAGAAAGGACCTTACATCTTTGTATATGTATGAAAACGGACAGGAAATAACATCCTCGTATCACAAAAAAAAATCCCAGCCAAACTAAGGGCAAGTTTCCACAAACATTAACAATCTTGTTTTCCCTGCTTCAGCTGCTTCCCTCATCTGCCCAAGAACCACAGTTCAACGTATTCCTGGTAAACACAGGCCAAATACATATTACATGGTAGTGCCTTCAAATGTCTTGGCTATTCCTTCTCCTTTGTTCCTCTTTAATCTGCACTGGAGTATGATTTGAGCTTGGGTTTTGCACAGAAAAGCCTCTAATATTAAACTGACTCCTCTGCTCAATATTGCTTCTGATAAATGAATTCTTAATAATGGGAATATAATTTCCAATGGGGCCTTCTGGAGCTTGCTGGCGTGAGGGAAGAGCTTGTGAATGAAGAAACCATCACCCACATTCTAAATCTGATTGCAGTCTAAGAGAGATGGCAAAATCTGCCTTAAGCAACTCCCCAAGGGACCAGCAGAAGCCAGTTGCGTAGTAGAGGTGGATTTTTTAATTAAAAGGTTGGACAAAACTGTAGTGAAAACCTTAGGGATTTTTTCTTTAACATGGTTGCTTTAACCATGGGCTTCAAGTGAAGAGAGGGCTTGAGTGCAGGTTTCATTGTAGCAGCAAACAGGCACTACAGAGTCTGTGCAGCATGAAAGAGGAACGTGAACCTCTGTGTCAAGTCACAATTTACAACCTTGCCTACACTGTGCATCTACTACAATAGAAAAGTCAACAATGGACACGATTGCAATAGCCTGGATGCAAATTAATCTCACCTACTAGGGAGGAGGCAGAGGATACAGTGGTTTTCCTATGGTTTTCAGTAAGACATTACCAGCACTGGTTACAATGGAAGTTGAGTGCTTGAATAGACTCTTTCAGAGAAATGTATTGAAAATGGTATCAGGCTATTATAATTAACCAGAGAATGCTGGTACTAAGTTTGCTGCCCCACAAGATCTGCCAAGCAGATCTCACGAACAGGTACTGGGTAAGAAAGGCTGGGGCTGTAAGAAGGGGGGGATATTTTCACTTGATAGGGGAGCAGAATAAGGTTTAATATAATCTCCTCTTTAGAACTTCAATCCCTCAATCCCGCATTTAGCCTTGTTGCTTGGGGCTCCTTTTCTACTACAATTGTCCCCAAGCTGCCTCTCTGCAGTAAATTTTGTGGTTGCTGGTTGAAAAGATTCAGTAGTACAGATTGATTTCCTACAAGTGAGGAGATGAGGGATTACCAAAAGCAGTCCTGGTTAACAAGATTGGGTGCAGAATCTCCTGCTAGAGCAGCCCACTCTGCCAGTGTTTTGCATCCTTTCACTATGACATATGGGTTTCATTACACAAAGATTTTCCTGATTTTAACTTGGAGGCGATTACATTGGAAACTCAGAGCTATCTTTACATCTGTAGCAATTTAAAGGTTAAGTAACTTTTAATCAAATGACAAAGACTCATAATGTTTTTTCCTCGATTGAAAATGAAAACTGCTGTTCCGGATATTCCTTCCGGTGACAATTTAATTAGAAAAAAACCCCACTGCACTGGAGATTGGGGTCCAGTGTGATTGCTCCCCGTAAAAAGCCTTCTCACATGTATGACAGCACAGGACATACTGTGTCATAAGGTCTGGATAGCCAGGAAATAATGGAAGGATTTACTGCTACAAAATCAGCAATGAAAACAGTGATTTACACTTATATAAGCAACTTTCATCCAGGAGAATCCCTAAGCAATGCGCATATGCACGTGCTTTCTGAACATAATATACACTTAAATGCAAAAGCACAACACACTTAATGATAAAGTCTATGTGAAAGATAAGTGACAAACTGTATTTATCGGGCATTTATCATAATTATTATACCTTCCACTGTTTACTGCTCCTGGGCTTACCTAAAAATGTCAAAACAAAGCCTGTAAGCATCTTCAAATCACAGTTGTCACCCACTAAAGCAGCATTTCTCTGTGTCTCCCCCCTGATGTCCAACTTAAGGGACAAATTGGGCTGTATTCCTCTTCTGACCTGAAACTGTAGCAGTGTTGAGATCTACACATCTTGCTACTAAAAGGAACTGGAAATACAATTAATGCCCTGTGAACAGAAAATGGATTTAGCCCCGAAATGTCTCATAGTAGCACACTTTGAATGCTACATTCTTGACTACAAAAAGGTTATTTTAGGCACTGTCATACTTTGTTAGCTTATCGGTTATTCCTCCCATTCAGTTGTATTTACGGTAACTAAAGAACTTGTTTTTTAACATGGAAGGATTCCTTTAAAGTACTAATCATGCACTCCCAAACTACTGCTGTGTCTTAGGACTATACAGAACACAAAACTGAAAGGCTTTATTTCTGAAGAACTATCAGTGGAAATTACCAGTACAGGGCAAAGACCATTAATTGCGGAGAGACAACAGAACACTCCTCTGATTTTAACCCTTCTACCACAAGAGTCTGTTGCATCAGAAATTATTTCTTTTGTCTTAAGACATAACGTTAGGATAAGAAGACACAACCATTTTTTTCCTTGTTGGTAGGACATAAAAAAGGGTTAGAGAAATCTGCCTGTGAATAACTGTGGAAGTCTTGCTTGACTGGACTTGTGAAAGCCAGTGGCAAAGCCACATCTTTTGGCTGGGCTCAACTAATATTACAATTGGAAAGGAAATTAAGAAAACAATCACGGGGGTGGGGGAAGTGAAGGCAAGAAGATAATGTAAAACCAGAAAAAATATTAAAGATTGACATCAGTACTACAGCCCTCAAAGAAAAAAGAACCTTATTTCAGACAAGACCAACTGAGTATTATTACCCAGCCAAGACAATCTGAATTTCTGTCACAGAGAGAGATCTGTACGAACCACTTTCTATCTCGAGATCAGATCCACAAAATCCTGCCAACACCTGGATGCCTGCTGCCACCAGCATAAAAAGAGCTCCAATTACTCTGCTAACTGCCTACTTTCTTAACATAATTGTCAAATGAACTGCTACTTGATGACTGTGGGCCTTTGACAAATACTTATTAGTGACTGCTACACCAAGCCTAATTTCATAAAGAGCTGGAACTGCCATCTCAGGAGAGCTGTGGTTAGCAAAACCAAAGTCAGTCCCCTTTACTGAAGGTGGAACAAGCACATGCAGACACTCAGATCTGAGCTCCTGGGACTGTTACATTTACACTGGAGACCAGCCTAATCACCTAGCACTCCTGAAACACATTTTTCAGGTAAGACGACAGAATCAGCATAAACCTCCAGGTGGAATAAGCTTGCATTACTGTGGCATCTTTCAATAATCAATATCAAAGCACTTGCAAAGTTTATCAGGCTTCACAGTATTCTCAAGACATGCAGTGATTTAATTCCCATCTTACAGATGGGGTCACAGCCTCAGTAAGGAGTGATGTACAGATGTATACTAAAGGAGTCAGCAACCGTGCTAGAACTCAGGCTCTGAAAGATGAGTTCTGTCAAGTCTTGCTGCAGCATTTTAAAATATTAACACCACCCTTGGTACAAAACATCATCATCCTTCCCTTGGCGAATGAGACAGCAGAATCTGCCCTTACTTCAGCTCTAGTTCAGTCTGGCAAAACTTGTTTTGGAAATGCCAAAGAAGGTGGGGACCTGCACAAAACCAGGCTGTGAACCAGAGCAGGTGAGGCACATGGACCACATATTGGCGACTGCACTGGGTAAATGACTCCACTTTGGGACAACGCTTCCAACTGTCTCTAAAAGATCGTACCACCTCTGTCAGAGAAGTGGTAAATAGCTGAGACTGACACAATTTTAAACAGCAACAGTTCAGTGAGTGTTACCTAGAGCCTTAAGAATTCGAATCGAATACCTAATGCTTCCCTGAATCATGGAATCCTCATGTGACCTCTTTCCACCTCGTTTTTCTCCACCCACAGTAGTGGGGTTTTATCATATACCTGATAAGAGATCTCAGAGATCATTCAGGATTGCTCAGAATGGTGATAACAGATCTGCTACAGATTAAGGTATCCTCAAAAATGTTATTGTTGCTATCAATAAATACTAAAATTAAATTGTCTCTAAAAAAAAAATAAAATTAGATTCCTTCTCTACAGAATAATTTACCTTGTTCTCCAAATCAGATTTCCCTACCCTGCAAGGCAGCACCATTCAGGTTGTGCTCAGTTGCAAACACTGATGTTCACAGAGCTGCAAATGCAAACACTCCAATTCACTCACCTACAGATGGGCAAAGCCCGTCAGTGACAAACACTCGAAGCAAGGGGCAGTGACATCCCTGCCCATGCCCAGGGAGCTACTAAACTTCCAGGTCACGAATATTAGGATGTACAGATATTTTGCCCCAAGTGACCCCCATATCAAAGGAAACTCTTATGGTACCTCCCACTTCTAGAAGCCGCCTGTGGCCAACATCCTGTGGGGCCAAAGACCTGATCCCTTTGACCCCCAAAGCAGGGAAAGAGTTACATCTTCTCTCTGCAAAGCCAATAAAAACCTCTCTTGATTATAATTTAGATAAGAGCCACTGGATTGAATAATAATGTCTGAAACTCCCCTGGCTGTTTCACCTTGAGACGTCCATCACTGGGTTAAACATGATGCTAATTGCATTTGGATTGATTAATTTCTCTCACTCCTGTCTATTCGAATAATGCTTAACAAAATAATCACAGCACCCAGAGCCAAATCTTCTCCGTCAAAGGAATGAAGCCATCAGAACCAGCAGAGATGAAAGAAATGAAGATGACCCGTAATTACTGCTACGGTGATATCATTACCATATTATAGAAAATGAGTGTATGTGGGGGGAGCGGGGGCTGCGATTATTATTTATTTTTTAATGGAACCTCACATCCCAAGAATACAGATCTGACACAGGGGATACAGAAATACAGAACTAAAAAATTATTGTGCATTAAATTATTAAATCGCAAAATACAGTGAACACTGGAACTCTTAGATGCATCGAGTGTCGTGTACTGTGAGCTGCTGTTTATTCACTATTTTTTCATTGCAATAATACTTTGTATATGGCTAGTAAAGAGAATTAAGATACCTACCTTTCCAAAAAGATGGTCAAGTATCTGCAACACAACTTGCCCATAATCTGGATGCTAAAGCCATTTTTATTATCATTACAAGTCATATTTCTTTGAACACCAGCATTATGATTTTTAAACCAGAAGATCTAACCTGATGCTCAAAGAAAAGCTAGCATGCAGGACATTTTTTTTTTCTTAAATGCTGATTCCTCCCTGAAGGCAGTTGTAAATTCCCTCACCAGCAGCAGATGAACACTTTCAACCATTAATTACGCTTTTTCTTTAAAGATATCAAACATATCAAGTCTGTAAGAATTTAAACCAGGATTTAAAAAAAAAAAAATTAAAAAAACTCAACCACAACCCTAACATCCAAAAGGAAGGCCTTCTGCTCCCTTTATTCTCCAAAATACACTCCCAAAGCCCCTCTCATTTGAGAAACAAATAGCTTGGCAATTGTATAAGATCTTCAGACACCTGTGCACTGCAATTCTAATTGTGGTTTATACAGTTCACTTCTCTCCGTGCTGCTTATGTCTGCCCCCTAGTCTCAGACCGAAGACAAAAAAGCCACACAGAACTAGCAGCTTAAAATATTTATTCTGGAATAAAGCCAAGGTCAAATACACACAAAAATTTCACACGGCAAAAATGTCAAGACCTAAGATCAGACGCTGACTCATGAAGCTAATTAAACACAGAAAAATGATGTTCAAGGATTTCACAGGGCTTAAAGAAAGAAATGCAAGATATATTTCTAATATTAAAAGCAGCATGAAAGGCAATTTTATATCAAAGTTGGGGATATTTTCGGGCATACGTGAATGGGGCTTCACCAGCATAATGTATCACTGGAACAGCTACAGGTTGGGAGAACTTTGATCACCAAGTCCTGCAGATGTTGGATGCAATTAGTGAAATAGAAATGTGTCATGTTTTAACAAGTGCTCTAAAGAGGTTTTTTCCACCTGCTTGTACTAAAAGAAAAATAATCTCTTCCTGGCTTCCAACCCCTGCAGAGGACCAAGAGTTCTTGATAATTTAAGTTTTCTCACCACAGTATCTCAAAAAGGAATCTTCTTTATCGAACAACGTGGAGAAATGAGATCAAAACTGTTTGCTCAAAACTCTCAAATAACTCATGAAAGCAGCTCAGCGGAGGGGTCTGCACTGAATATATGCACACAGACAGGTATGAAAGGTCTCTGGAGGTGAAGCGACCCTTCTCAGAAGGTACGTGGGCAGAAGCGCTGCCTGAGCCCACCGGGATGCGGTGCCCCAGCCTACACTGGGGGGCAGGTATTTACCAGTTGGGAGTAAAGCAGGTGAACCTTGAAAGTAGCAATTTTTTCTAGTCTTATCAGTGGCTGGGACACACAGGCCATGGCAAAATCTGAGCTCAGGAGCCAATGGGAACAAAGGGATTAAGAGTTATTAGGAGTAGAGAGAATTACATATTTACAGTACAGTTACTGAAAAATAATCGTGTAATGATTATGTAAGTCCCTATACTCCCTTTGGCTAATCATGTTGGGATACAAGCGCCCTGGTTATGCAAGCCAGGGCACACAAATCCAATCAGACAACATCAAGGAATATTTGTGGGGAGGTCTGCAGCTCTGGTTCACGAATCCTTACACTGCCTTGACCTCCAAAAGGCAGCCCCTGTTGGTAGGTTAGCTAATAGCCCCAGCTGTCAAGCAGAACTGAATTTTTAAATTTAACTTCTCTCAACAAGCTTCATGGGAAGAGATATCTGGATGAAAGAAGCTCATACTGTGGCAGTCTGTATTTATTTGTCCAAAGATATGTTTGTCCTTTAAAAGGCAGGCTAAATGTTTAAAATTTAGATTTTTTTAATCCCAAGATTCCTCATTGAAACATTTTTCCATGTAGAAGACTGCAGCCCTTAACATGACAACAAATTATCAATACCAAAGATTCATGCTTTTTATGATTGAACAATATTACTTGATTTACACATGAAGTAAACTAGTATTCCTTTTGCCATTAGTATGATAGAACACATGAAACTATACAAAGGATTTCTATAATTTCAAAAAATCCAAGTAAAAATGCTGTATGAGAACACACAAGTAAATAATTGTAATCTCAGTGTTCCAAGGCCATAGTCTCAACCTCAGTTAAACCAGCATTACAGAAGAACAGCAATAGGCAGTTTGCAGGCTGCAGAAGAAAACCTTCACAACTGTCTCCATCATTTTATTCTTTCCTCCACATGAATCAAACATACTTTCTTTAACGACTACCTTTATCCTTATCTTTCCCAGTATATTCACTGCTTTAGTCCAGCTTTTTCAGTTATACTACTGACTAGTTTCATGCACTTTGCCTACCACAATACTCTTCTGGCAACAATATCCTGAGCTAAGGAATGTTTGAGAGTCCAGAAGAGAGTTCAGGGAATTCAAAACCATCTTTACCAACTCCAAGCGGTCACAAGACATCTAAGGAAATGCACTGATTTAGAAGTGTTACCATTTTTACAGCATCCAAATGCTACCAGAATCTATTTCAGATTAATAGAGAAAAAAAATGCGTATTTGGAAGAGTTGAAAAAAAATCACAGGAAAATTTTTGTTATAGAAACTATCACTAGTTTTAATCTGACCTACTTAATAACAAAATTGTTATACCAATCAGGGCTATTTGGAAAAGAAGTTATAAACAATGCAGGCTCTGCTACAATTACTACAATTTAGCTGTTAATGAGCTCAAAGGCAACTAGACAAGGCCCAGTTGTATAGGCAGATGTAGCAGCTGCACCCAAAAATAAACCCTCCCAGACTCATGAAAAAACATGAGAACATTTTTCATCCATTGGTTTTGAAGAAAAGCTTAGAGACATGATTCAAATACAAGAAATGTAGAGGTATCAGAATCTGCAGGTACCTCCTGAGGGTAGCAACCAGAGGAAACTCCAGTTTCTTGAAACTCATTTAAGCATAAGCAGAAATTAAGCATACTAGCCTACTGTCATTCCTAAAAAGAACCCAAACAAACCAACAAAAAACCCACAAACCAAAAATCCAAACAAAACCAAGCCAAAACAAACAAAACAGCATTATATTTCACTCCAGAAGGTCTACTGAGATCATCCCAGTAAGCTTTGGTACTCTTTTGCTTCCAAAACTCTCTATGTTTATTCCCAGTCCATGCATATCACTGGTCTGAGGCCATGTCTACCATTACTTTCTTCTCTTATGAAAGCTGAATACCATGCCACAGCTCTCTTCTAACGAGCAGACCAGCGTTATTCTTCCATTACCGGAAGCCAAGAACAGAGGCGCTGTAGTAAAGCAGAAAGCAAACCACCTACGAGATAGCTCAGAAAGTAGAGCAGAAAGTAAAGATGGCCACAAGAAGTCTCCACAGATTTAGTGACTAGTGAGACAGCTCTGAAGGTTCAGTGGCACTGAAGAAACTTTGAAATCCAGAACACAGAAGACTCCATGATGCAGTGATAATGGGGCTATCAGACATATTTGGAGGTAGAAAGGAGGAGTGGAGTAGAAGAGGTATAAGTAAAGAGAGAATACAAGGAAAAAAGTGAAGAGCGAAGAAAATTCAACCTACAAGAACAGATCATATGATCGGGTATACAGTACAACATTCTAGGAGGAAAAATTACAGGGAATCAGAGAATCATTCAGATTTGAAAAGACCTTGGCAGATCTCCAGCTGAGCTTCTGTTCAGAACAGACAGGCTGTTCAGGGTTTTAGCCTGTCAGGTCTTGTCTCCTGTCCCCCCACCATGCAGGCCTGACTATCTTCTCAATAACCTCCTTGCAGGCAGCTATCATGTCTTTGTGAAGTCACCTCTTCCCCAGGCCGAACAAGCCCCATTCTCTCAGCTTCTGTTCACAGGGCAAGTGCTCCAACCCCCTGATCATCTTGGTGTCCCTCTGCTGAACTCACTCCAATTTACCATGCTGGGGCACAGAGGACACCACTGACATTGCAGATACAATCTAATGACTGCTAAGTAGACATGGACAATCATCTCTCTCAACCTGATAGCCATGCTTCTCTCAAGAGATGTATATACAATCCTACATTCCTTTCCCAAATATATGGGTGAAAATATGCTATATTCCTGTTTAACACCTCCCTCCTAGCTGCCTAGCATCCTAGCCTCCAACCCACCACCCAGCCACTGCTTGGCTTACTGTTCCAGGACACTCAAGCACTATAACGAAGAAACCATGAGCTTTGTGCCCTGAGATAGAGGAGGAACCGTTTTCTCCTCAAAGGTTTTTATGCATATGTTAGTAAACAGAAATTGTAAACCTTTCTGTAAATTAATATGTTGTCTATTTTCAAGTAAGCCAGCATGAAAATCTTGAGGCAAACCAGAGAACTACCTTTTGAAAACTGAATGACAGCTTGGCCTGCTACCCAGAAACATCCATCACCCAGCCCTTTTCTGTTGGGATTTTTGTTGAATGAGTCTTCTGCAGGTTAACAATTAGTTTTTAGCATAAGAGTCTTGTGTCATCACCATCATCTCCCCAGGAGAGAGAAACAGGCTGACTGATTTTTAGATTATATGCTCTGATAAGACACAGGCTCCTGACTCCCTGTGTGCTTGTGCCATGCAGGCCACCTGCTCTATGGAACTGCCACTGGGGACACTCTCAAAAAGGTTTAATAATAGTGTTCTCTCTAGAGATGTAACTCAGAGCATGCTCTGAATTTACATTCTATATCACCACCCAAAATCTTGTATATAAAATCCTATCAATAGATAGGATCTAAGACTAGTCACTAAAAAAGAGTAATACAGTATATTTTAGAAACGTTAATTTCTATTAAACAAGAATCTGTCAGGTTTGTAGCCATAAAAACTGCAAGTGAAGACAGGAATTGACAGAGCAGGGCAGATCAGTGATTTACCCAGACAGGTATCCTGTTTGACTGCACCCAATATCAGAAACATTATAGGAAAAAAAAAGCAAGGAACCCCATTATGAAGACATAAAATAATAGTGTGAAAGATTCCTCCTCTTCCTAAGTTCTTGTTTTATATCCTAAGCAGCTGATATTTCCTACTTAATTTTATATTTTATTCTGCTGTAAGTAGAAATGTTCTCATCATCCATTTAATTGCCTGTTCCTTTTCAATAGCTGCTAAGTACTTGGTCTAAAAAAAAAAATAAATCCCAGTGTGGCAGAAAGTTCCACATCAAATTATTCATTGTGTAAAAAGCATTCCTTTTTGCTACTTTTAATCTGACTGGATTCCATTACTTTTTTTTCTAAATTCCCCCCTACCTCTTCTTCTCAAGGTTGGGAGTCAATAGGAATTTTCAATTTATCTTCTCAGTTGTAGAGATGTAAAATAACAACTGCACTACCTTTCAAAATCAGAGATTCACTTTTTTCCCCTCCACATTCTCATGAAGAAATCTCTTGATTTATAAGCATCTCTCTAGAAGTAAATGGTGTATTTCACACTATCTCAAAATTATTCCTACCAAAAGACTGCCTGAAGTGACAGAGCATCCGAAGTTACAAAGAGAGAATGAAACTTACTTCCTTTCTTGGAAAAGCTTATGAAAACTTATGCAGAAATATGTGGTGTAAAGCGCAAGTGATTATTCAAGTCAAGCAGAAGAGGTGGGAAACAGCACAATAATTTGCTGTGTCTTGGGAGCTTTACTCAAGCCTGAAGACATACAGGGGAAGAGAAATCCCCTTTGCTTCTCCACAGCAGGGAGGGACTGTGCTTTCTTCTGGTTGTTCTGGACCATCCCAGGAGCTCAGGAGGCTTCATGGGTACGTGCAAAACAAGGTTAAATGCTGTCACTCTCATCAGCTGCACACAAACTCCAATTAGTTTGTCTAACTAAATTCTCTGGCAAGTATAGGTAGATTCGTCTTGAAAACTCTACCAAACAGCAAGTTGTTAGTTAAGAAACACCAAAATGCTATTATAAACCCAACATACATAATATCAGAACAATTTAGCATAATTATCCTTATCAGTCCAAGTATAAAGAGTTGTCAAGTGAAATTGGCCCAGGTAAAGATCCTTGTGTCACTACTTTATATCCAACTCAAGTCATGCTGATTATTTTGAAATCTACTCTTTACAAACGCAAAGTGACAAACCTTCAAGGAAAAAAATATCAGTATCGTTTAACTAAAACTTTGTGATTACAAATGCACACAAAGATCATACTTAATTTGTTAATTTTCTCAGAATCACCTAACTAGAAGTAACAACAAATTACAATTACTTTAGAACTTATTGAAAAGAATTTGCTATTTACATACATGACATAAAAGATACCACGGCCCTTCAAGCAGCCTGCAATTTATACAGAAAGTGATGCAAACAACAAGTTTTACTCCACTCTCTTCTTTCTACTTTATATAGAAGAAAAATCAAGGCTGTGACTAATTGTTGCCACATTTGTATTTCAAGAATGTCCTCTTATGTTTCTGGTAGTAGTTCTGAATGATAGTTCCACGCAACATGGGCGACAAACAGGGGAGCTGGAAGGCACCGTGCAGCTAGAAAGCTACAACCTAGCTGCCATTACTGAAATTTAATGTGACAGATCTCATGACTGAAGCGTGGCTATGGATGGCTATAGGCTATTCAGAAAGGACAGGCAAGATGTTGCCTTTTACATCAAGAATGGGAAGCATCTGTTGTCTTTCTCTTAATGGATAACATATGTAAGATAAAGCACACAAAAAACCCACAGAGAGAGAGAGGTGGTTTGAAACAATACCTAAGTACATGGAGAAGTGTATGTAGACCTTAATCACAGTCAAAAGGATGAGCTCACCTTTGTGAGTAGACCAAGATTTGCTAAGAGCAGAGTAAAAGATTCTAGAAAAGGTGTAATATTGTAAGAACTCAGGTGTGAATTGATAGGAATGGTTTTATTCCATAGATATTACATAGAAAAATGGAAGATGTAGGTTATAGCTTGGAGAGTGAAGCACTGTACTTGGTCACAAGGCTAAATGAGGGACAAAACAGCAGCAGTGTTCTGTACTATCTTCACACATTGTAAGGATTTTTCACCTCTGGGTTTCGTTTCCACAGCCAGTTACCATTTGAAGCATTACACTACATCTGCATCCCACAGTCTTCGTGATTTAATTAGAAGCTGAGTGATACCCCCTCTAAGTATCATCAACATCCACAATCTCTCCTCCTTACAGTGATGCAGACAAACCTACAAACTCTGTCACCAGCCTGGAAAAAATGCCCCTCACTGGGACAGATGCTTGAAGGAACTTGTACCCTCTCTGGGAATCCAGCAGTAGGTCTGAGCTGGTGAGTATCACCACGGGACTACTCAAAATGGTAAGTGCTTAACATTGCCTTTGGTGCTAGGCTTATTGAAAGATCACTGCTTATTTGCCCACATGACACAAATACCGAGATGACTGGCAGACAAGCAGATGGACAGACAAACAATGTAAGTCAGGAAAGGGAAGACTACTAATAGGGTTTCCCAAATGCTAAGTATCTTTAAAGGAATACTTTGAAATCCTGAAAACTGATTTTGTAGCAGGGTACAGCACACCAGTCTTAAATTCCATTCTCATTAATCCATGGATGTGTTGGCTTTGGGTTTTTTTAACCCTCTAGGCAGGGGGCACTCAAAATCCTTATTAGGCAGTGATCTGCAGCTATGCACCAGAGAAAAAGGAAGACTGCAGCCTCTAGGATTTCAGATTTCAGTTAAGTCACTGCTTAACAAGAAGAGAGCACAGCAGGTAAATTTTCAATGCCATCTGCTGGATAAGATGGACAACTCTAATAAAGATCAGAAACCACTGCTTTCCATCTATCATCACCAACACATAGCAACAGTTCCCTCCTCTTCCTACCTTACCTAAACAGAGATCAAAATTGAAGTTGTCTACATAAGCACATCACATTTCTCACACTCTGTCATTGCATCCAAGCAAACAAATAAGCCAATAGTTATGAAGAAGTTCAGATCTTTAAAAATGACTGCATACTATTCCCTGCTGAGAAACCAGGGGGTTCCGACAGTGGAAAATATCTTAATTTACATTTGATGAGAGGAGCCTGATGTCTAGGTTGCAAAACATGCTTCTGCACTGGGCCCATCCCATTACCCATCCTAGAACAGCTAATACTTTCTGAAGACAGAAATTAAAAAGTCACAAAACAGGAAGGTTTTTTACTTCTTGCCTGAATGGTATTTTTCCCAGTGGAAAGACCAACAACTGCCAGTGTCCACTCAGCTAAAGGAGTGGAAACAGACTTGTGTGTCACAGTAAAATGGAACAGACAACTACTCTGAAAAGGCAGGTAACTTCTACTGCTTACAACACAGAAAATATTCTACATTCTGAGAATGAGTATTTATTAGAACAGAGTGAACAAAAGGCTGGGTTGATCTTCAAGATGAAGAACAATTTTCTGACTTCTGTGAATTGTAACTTACATTCTGGTTGTTCAAATAGCAAAGCTTCATTAAGTTTGTCTCCAATGATTGCAGAAACCACTGATGTTACAGTTATCTATAATTTATCACAAAGGGCATATGGACATATTCCTCTTGTGATAGCATAACCAAAGAACTTCTGGAGACTCTGGTGGAATGTCCCTCTTGGTCTATCATGCTATTTAGACAGCCTATTGGATCACCTGGATTCAGTAAAAAAAGAAGGATAGACATGAAACGGGGTCTGTCATGAGGTTGATATAATTCATGTAAGAGATGCAGCAACAGATTGCACTCCCAGGACCTCAAACACAAAAGTCACACTCACCGACGTGAAAAAAACAACAATTGTTAATAAACAGATATTCTGCTCTTCAACACTCCATATGGCGAGCTGATGGATTAAACACCAGCAGAGTGTTGATCACTCTAAAAGCTCATATTGAGATGATCTGGAAAATCTGTCTATCTACAATTTACGAATTCTGGTTAATTTAATTAAAATGCTGCATCACTAAGTGCCTTAATATGTGGAAAGCCATAAGCTTGTGAGGTTCCTGGCACATGCCTATTTTAAGAAGAAGCAACAGAACAAACTACTAGGAGCATTTTTTAAAATTCAGGATATACAAAGAAGGACTCCCGAGCTACAAAATCAGTTTAAGTTTACACGCAGGGAGAAGAGAGCAAAAAAATCTCCAAAACAGGCTGACGGACATGTGATAACAGTAAGGCTAAGGATGCCAATAGCATGAGAGAAACAAGGACACAGGCTGTCAAGGTATTGGTGACTTCTTTGAAAGTGACCAGCCAAGGTTAAAGGAAACTAGATGGGTTATTGTTAGCAGACTGAGAAATGGAGAGAGGGATGGGGTTCAGGAGAGGAACTGTCCCCTTGCAAGGGGACAAAGGCCAGGAAGTCCCAAGAGAGAAGGAGCCTGTGACCAAGATGCTTGGCCAAAGGTAAACCCAATGCTGTAATTTACCTTTACAAAGGCTTGAGATCTGGCTTCTTCTTAAACTGAGACAGGCTACAGCACATGCACAACCAGTTACTGCAATTCAGCTAAGGAGTGCTGCCTGTTCGTTTTCAATCCTTGAGGCTAAGTCAGCTTAGAATTTTTTTTCCTTGCTAAAAACATGGCTGGATGAAAGAATACATGATATTCCCAACCCCAAAACCCTCTGACAAGAGATGAATAAACTGCTGGGATGTGGAAGCAGGTGACAGTTTGGGAAACAGATGGAAAACCTTTTCCACATCTGCAGCAGCTCTGAGCTAAAGGAAGCCAAGGCATTCCTGGTATGCTCATTACTGTCTCTGGAATAGACCCATGTATATGAATACTTTCCTTACACTTAATAGCTACTTTTGTTCTTCCTAAACCAATGATTATGATGCTGGGTTAGTTCTCAGCAGCTGAAGCTGAGGTTGCAGCATCAGGGGTTCTCAAGGCATGGCTGCTAAAATTTGAGAGGAGTTGGAAAAGAGGAAAGTGATGTTATCAGGAAGATGTCATGGAAGAACAGATGGAAGCACCCATGTTTCTACCCAGTCCAGTATAATTCAACAGAGTATAAATACCTTTTTTTTCCTCTTTGCATTCTCAAAACTATCTAAAGAGAAAAATTTCTAGAAGGAAGGAACAACAATTTTCCCCAAGAACACATTAGTTTAGGCTCATTTTTTTTTGCTATGAAACTTTAAATAGAAACAATTTTGGATTTTGTTCTGCAGAATAACCATCTGATTTGAAAAAAGAGAAGTCTCTCTAGTACGGCAGCAATTGGTCCCCTACTTTTGCAGGCAGAACCTCACCTGCCTGTACAACCAAGGAGGCTCTCCCAGGAGGAGGCCACATGAAGTTGTGAAGAAGGCCTGATTGTGTTCTACATCTAGCACGGTATTATAAAGGAAAGCCCGTTAAAGGCCACTTCATCTGTGTTTCTACAATTCATTGCATGACAAGAAAGAATACTGACATTTTACAATGCACACTCCTATACTAATCCTTCCTATCATGGCAGAACTCAGAAAAATTGATCTGGAGTAAATAAAAAACAAAGCCATGTGCTTTGAGAATAAAATCCATTTGAAAAGAGCCCAATCACATTTACATTTCACTCTCCGGTATCATCTCTATGCTTCCTCTAGACTATTTCCAAATACTTTTCAGGACATGTGACTGAGCATGCTGGAGCCAAAGTTAATTATTTCCATATTCAAATGCAAGAGTACTGATCTATACTATTACAAGCCTAAGAGCCAAGAAAAAGTGCCTGTGACAGAAAGCAAGGTGGGAAAAAAACCCCTTCCTTCCCTTAAGTCTTCTCTGCTTCAGAGAGACCAAGCAGGCTGGCTTCAAAACAAGAGCAAGTGATATAACCAAACAAAAGCAGATCTGAAAGGTGAGCAAACCCCACAAGCCACACAGTCATTATTACGGTGTCGACAGCACACTTGTTAAAAATGTATATTTTAATTTTCTATATTGCTAAAGGTCCCAATTTGCCCAGGGATCTAGCTAAGCTGCCATTTTCTACCACGACAGAGTCTAATCTTTATTTAATGGATTTAGCATCTATCTTCACTAGAGTGGTCTCTAAGGGAAAGGGGAGGGGAGTATGAAGGGGCATGAAGAGATGATCAGAGCCCCCCTCTCCTTCATCCATCCGGCGCTCATGTTTGTGTTCAAAATTCAATTACCTCCTTATTGATACTTCACAGAGATATTTAAGCTGCAAACATGAAGCCCTGATTTCCCAGGGGGCCATGCCCCTCTCTATTTCACTGCTCTGCTTCCCCCAGGGTGAATTCCTGAGGCGTCCATATTAATAGGTAATCAGTCACAATTCATTTATTAAACAGCTAGCAAGGTTTATCAGCCTGCCCTGATTAGCCGGAAGAAGCCACTGAATTCCTAATTTATTTATGGAAATGTAAGTGTCTTTTTGAATTCCATTCATGAAAGACAGGGGTACCGAGGGCCTGGCAAGCTGAATTCTAACAGGGAAGCAGCAGGCAAACCAGAGAGCTAGGACTTTGCAACTTCATCCCAGGAAATGCACTACAGTGACCCCAGGGTGATCCATGGATTTAGGGCCAGAACCTCACACATGCACTCACGAGGCAGCTCGTCGGAGAGAAGGCATTGCCACCCTCTGCAACTAGGGAATTGCCATCCGGACGGCTCAGGGTGTGGGTTGGCTGACCAAAGTTCCCTAAACAGAGCAGGTGATGTGGTGAAACAGGGTCAAAATAATAAAGAAAACACAGAAGGATTTTTTTGAAGTTCCAATGAAATATTCAGGTTGCGCTGGAGACAACTGCCAGGTAACACTAACATACACATCTACACATAAAGGTCAGCTTTTTGAAAACTGCAGATTATTACAACCTTCAAACTATTTTTGCTATAATAGTTTCAGCTGGACTGGCTTTAAAAATGCAACAAACAGTGTCACTGTGCTTTCAAACTCTGACAGAGAAGCTCAGTGATGCAGCTGGATTACCAGGAAGGGAAAATGGCCAAAAAAAAAAACCAAACCCAAGAAAAAAGGAACCTCTCTGTTGTTTTAAACAGAGGAACAGAGGACTCCATGAAAAGTAGACCTTGAAGTGAAAAGACTTACACATGCACTTAATACATCTTAAGGCAATTAAGGTACAGCTTCAGATAACATAAAGCTTATATACAGTCCTCTGAAGGTTCAAGGCCACCACTGGTGACAAACACTTTCTTTTTATCCCTTTCAGGTGTGTAGTAATATCTGAAAATCATTCAGCTGAATTTTACCCACCATAGTGATTTAACCATAAAACAACTAGGAATGGAAGACTATAGAAAACACTTTCACTGATCCCTCTTCTGCATGTAGTGATTTTTCTGAAGAGCTCAACTGGGAATTAAACATAGGGATTGTATTTTTAAATCCTGAACAAGGAGGATGTCCCTCAGGTAGATGCAGTAGCCAAAAGGGTATTTTTAATTCATTTTTTTTCCTAAATTATTTAGATCTCAAAAATGACAGTGTTTAACAATGTACAGAGTTACAGGGAATACAGACAGAAGCATTTTTTATACATATTGAGAGCATTTCTCATATGTTGTTACCAGACATTTTGTTCAGTGACTTCATTACTCTCATATGATCATTAACTGACTAGGAAAGTATTCAAAACTAAGCAGCATAAAAATAATGGAGGATGCAGATATCACTCCACATTAGTGTATCTCACAGAAGTTATTTCAGTTCAATCACTGACATCTTTCAATTACTTGAAAATATATTTCAAATAACAATCCAAAATCCTATGTAGTGTAAAACTGGCTACACTGATGTTTAGCCTCTGAATTTACAAGCACAAGTTCAATACTTTTATACAATGTTTTTAATTTGCTTAAGATCTCATTACACAAAAATTTCATTAGTGTATTAAAACAGATATAAAATCCCCACTTCAACTAAACTAGGACAACCCATACCCTTAAATAAAAAAAGATATGATTTCCTCTCAAATTACAGTGGTCAGACATGAAAAGATGTAGTACATGCAATAAATACATCCAAAACGCTAGGAGGAATGAGCATTTAAATTCATCTACAACCAGGACTGTTGTGTTGCAGGTGTTTGTAGTCAGGGATGGAATGGGGAAACAACCCTTGGAAATAGCATTTTTTAACTGCCAAAAATAGTAATCAATAGCTTAATTGTCATCAGTTTGTGGTTTAGGCAGAAAAGAGTAATTCAGCATATTTTTCCTACTATGAAAAGTAGGTCTTAAAGGAAAGAACTGAATTTACAGGAAAGATTTCTCAATACCTTTTCTCCCCTGCATAAGGAGGATTTCACACTGGCATGATCAGCAGACATCACAACATTTTACAAACAGACCCAAACATCTAATCAAGATCTGGCTCTCGACAGACAGTTTCTCTGGCCCTCATTGCTTGGGGAACTGCAAATGCCACTGAATAAAACAGCCTGTTCCCTCCCTGAATCTAGCCATACTTCACCTTTTCTCTCTTCAGCAGTAAATTCACAACTGTGATTTCAAGCAAGGGTTTTGCAGAATACACAAAACAGGACTCACCACAGAGCAGGTAAAGCAGGACACCTGTGTGTGTGTATTCTACCACTGAGCATCAAACTCAACATTATTTTCACACCCTCAATATATATAAGCTCCTTATCATACATCCATAACAGACATCCAACCCACGCTGGAGAATGTCAGCTGTAAGCATGTTGCAGTTATTCCTAGTCTTCACAGATGTTTCTAGTTCTAGAGTCTTCACAGCTTTCAAAACACAACTGAGTAAAAGCAATGCAGCACTGGCACTTTGAAACCAAGAAATATTGTTCCAGGAGATGCAAACTGTTGTCGTTCATCTCAGTAAACTCCTTGGCTGTGTTAAAAACACCAGCTTTAGCACCGAAATTATTACACACTGCTGCTTATGTCAGTGCACACACCCAACAAAAGGGCTTCCCTACACAACTGCCTTGCACTTACCCACATCAGCCCCCCCAGATGTCACCAGCTTCCCATGCCAATGCATGTCAGCAAAAAGCATGTACATGGAAAACCAAACCTACAGAACTGTAAGAGAATGGAGATTAGTACTACAACAGAGAACACAGCATTATAATCTTTAACTGCTTGACTAATTTTTAACTACCCATTTTAAAGTCCATTTTAATGTAATCAAGTCTGATACAGAATACCCAGTGTAGCCCAGCATGATCCCCAGTACTGGGATTCACATCCCTCTGTAACACCCAAAGGGTTTGCAAATAAAAGCAAAAAGTATTACATAGGTATTACTTCCTTTCTAAATGCCACTCGATATACCTTGATGACAAATGCCTACTACTCTGCTGGAAATTACTTTCATTCTGTCTCATCTAGTCATCCATCTTATACATTTATTTCTAATGCTCCCGTAACAATGCCCATATATATCTAAGGTTACTGCAGTAATGAACTGCATGGTTACAACAAAGGCTGGGATAATTATTTCCCGACTTTTTTGCATGTCTAGTCAGTGCTGATAACCTCACTTCTAGCGACCTGGGCAAGGAGCTTCACCAACCTCATAGGAAAAAAAATTATTTCCTACGCTTCTTAATGCTGCAACTTAAGTGACAGTCATTTACACACAGAGCAGAACACAGTCCAGAATAAAAACAAGATTCTCTAATTGACACTGGAGAAAATTAGATTCTAATTGCATATGCTGTATTTTGCTGATGACAATGAGGTTGGCATTCACCAAAAAAAAGAAAAGCATTATGAGTTCTTTGATGACCAACAGGTTATTAAGACCTTTGTCATATAATTCATTGGAAATGCTAGATTTCCAACAGCAGGGAGCCCTCTAGAGCTACCACGGGATAACAGTTCAGCAGCCCACGGGGAGAAGGGCACCAACACCACTTACTGCAACACCTGGGCTCTGCACGGGTCCCCCTCCAGCTACTGACCAAACACGATTTTACCTGGCTCAGTAAAACAGAGATTAAACCCCAGAGCAAGAAAACAGATGTCAAAGTATCAATTTGAAGAAAATGGGAGCTACTATTTGTTGAATTGCTGCTGAACGTAGAAAGCTTTAAAATGTAATAATAGGTTTTGGGGTCATTGAGCAAGTAGTTAGATGAAAGACATATTATAATACAGCTGTTATAAAACACCAAACATCTGGAAAGCAAGATCTTACATGACAGCATGTACTGGCACAAAAGCAATTGGCACTTTGTGCAGTTTAAACAGCATGTGGATATATGCCTTATAGCACAGAAAGCTCTCCATACAGAAATGCCCTATCAATGTAAAATAATATCTACATAGAAACTACATTCTGCTGAACTTTATTACAGTAAACTTCATTAGCCTTCACTAAAACAGCACTCAAAACAACACACAAGCAAAATCTACTTAATTGGTTATTATATGCTTTTCAATTACCTCCACTCTTGTGCTGTAGCAACCAATAGATAAAAACATCTCCTCAAAATTAAATTATGAACTAAAAATCTCTACTTACACAGCATGGAGTTTCCTATTCCCATCTCCCCAATTACAGTAAAAAGTTGTAAGATAAATCTCAGGAAAATAAACAAACTGTATCCTTTAGCTTTACTGTTAAGACTTGCAACTGGGAAAGCAGTAAATGCAATTTTATTCTTTCCTCATTGTGAACAAAAATTTCTGCGAGGATAAAATTTCTGAAAGAATAAACCCACCCATTTTCTCAGAACCAAAACCCATCAATACATAACATTTTGGAACTGACAACTGAAGTACAGCACACCAACCACAGCTTTGGTTCCACATTTTAAGACCCTGAGTTAACCACTGACCGTTACGAGCTCAACTTTCTGTGTGTTAATTCATCAGTCTTAATTATGACATGAGCTTGCAGCGTGCTCAGGGAACAACAAACTCTTGGACACTTTAAAGAATCCACAAACAGCCTTCAAACATGCTTTCACGGGCAAGTATAAAGTAATGTTTTATTACCAAAATAAATTTCTAAGAGCCAGCACTTCACTGGAAGGGGGAGGTGAAGAACAAACTTGCGATGAATATGATGAGAAGAGGTAGCACACTTACTCTGCTGGAAATGGCATTCAGCACCCTTTTTTGATCTCCAGATAGAACTCAAAAAGCCACAGCAAAACCCTCCTGTACAGATAGAGACAATTCAAAATGTCTCAGCACTCAGACTTCACATTGGGATAAAAAGTTGTATTTTTAATAGAGAAATATGCAATAGGTATGTAGTAAACTCTCCATAATTTGTTTCATAATTTGTTTTATTGAGACAGGATTTTTTTTTCTCCCCTAAAAAAGCCCAATTTTTAAACAAGGGAATTCGGGTAAGAAATTAATTCAAAGAAGCCTCCGAGCCACATGATAAAATTTTTTCATGTGACATTTAAACTGCACCTCTTTCCCACCGCTCAGGCTATGTCTCTTTTACAAGCTCCACTTCCCAAAATAACCTTTTAGGATGCTCTAAAGGAGTTGGAGAGAAGTGCAGTCTTTAAATGCCCCGGGCCTGAAACCAGGAAGACCTACTCATACTAACTCATTTGCTTGTTAGTGAATGAGTTAGTATGAACTATTTTAAATTGGCCTGAATTTATTAAGATACCTCACATTGACTTCAGATTGGGCTGAACTGAGTCACCTAAAGCCAGAGACAAAATGAAAATGAGATTTAGTACCAAAAAATTAGGCTCATTCTCTTCCCCTCCCTGCACATTTCTGTCTTATTGTCTGACCTTGTACATCTGTTCCATAGTCTCATGATGGATCTGGTATTAAAAACCCTACTTTCAGCCAGTCTGTCCTTTTATCTCTCAGTATTACACAACTGGTAGGTATCTGGCGAATATATCCTTCCAAGCACCCTCAACAACCAGGGTGAAGAAAACGCTTTCCATTTGGCAAGGTCTCCCCTTTTCTATCTCTTTTCCAAGCTCCCCCTCTGGGTCACTCAGCTTTGTGAATAAATCCATTCTCTCCTCACAGCTTCCTCTAGTAACAACATGAATTTCATTCTTCTTCTGTCAAAGCCAGCACCAAGACAGAGGAGGCCTGTGATTTTCACTCTGTAGACTCTCAGAAAAGACCATCCTTATAAATAGCAAAGTAAGCCATAGGAGCTCTCAGTCCAGTACAACAGTATGACAACAGATCCAATTAATTCACACATGAGAAGCCCTTTTATATCCATTAAAGTTAGATTTGTTTAGTGAAAACAAACTGTATAGAACTTTAAAAAAAACCAGAGGAACAATAATAAAATCAGTCTAAAGAAATCTGTAAGAAGAAACAAAAGCAATGCAAAATCTCCAAGGAGACAAAGTTTTACATTACTATACTAACGCACATAGCTGGGGGGAAAGTGTAAGTTTTCATGCACTCAAGTTATTAGCTCTTTAATTAAATATCATATATTGTTAAATTTAACAAGATCTTGAAGAAGTATTTCATAAAGTGTAGAAATAGGTAATTTTTCAATAGATAAAGTGATTGAAGCTCCAGGTTTCAGGGAATACACCAACTGCTGTTGGGAAGGGTTGGCAAGAAACCTCCCTTTGCCTGCTCCTCTGCAGCTGTGGGAGAACAGCGAGGAGCTGAGGAGCTCTTCACACTGACAAATCCACTGTTGGGGACAAGATATTATAAATGCACTGGTCTGAGTATGGCAATTCTCATGGTCCTGTTAGTTGTTTCCCGAACTAATCCCATGTTGTGATCTATGCTGTTACTGGCAGAAAACCTTCATTTAACCCAATTAGTCTCATTTGCCAATCCCAACAAAAAATCAACAACAAAAAACCACATCCCAGGACTTCCTGTCCTGGGAGTCAGGAGCACAGTTCCTCATTCCAGTTGTTTTTAATCTCAATTCCACTGCTATGTTCAACGATGCGTTTCTAAAGGAGAAAGTTTTTAGAAAAAAAGAAATCCCTCTGTTTTATATAGATTGGTCACTTCTCCATCCTAAATCCCCAGAAGCTCATGGCCATAAACTCTTGGGACATGTGGATATATTACCTTTTTACAAGATCTCATCCAGTTTTCAATGCCTAACAAAATGCAAATAGCTATCACTACTTCACACTATTACTACCAGTGATCCTTTGATATTCTGTAATAAAGTTACTGCCTTCTTTTATAATCAAGCACAATCTCCATGCATCAAGGATCGATATTGCAGAAGACAGGGCTTAAGACACAGAACAAAAGGTATGTTCAGGTGAAATTGGTTGTACACACCTGATCCACACCAAGAGCAGAGGGGAACAAGAACACACAACCACCCTCATTAGAAACACATCAGGGTAGTAAACTCTATGTGTAAACTGAGGGTCACAGCAGAGTCCTCAGCTTCTTTTCCCTCCCCCCATAAAATGTATATTTCTGCAGGAGATATATGGGAACTAGTTATGAAAGTCAAGCAATTAAAAAGCATTTCTGAGCTATTCATGGGACCGTACCAGCCACAAGTGCCTGACAGCTCTGCGCGTGTGCAAGTCCCTGGAGAGCCATCACACTTCAATTACTATCACTAACATTAGTCATTATCAGGCTGGCTTCGGTCCCTGGGGAAGGCAGCTTGTGATGACAATATCCAGCCTCTCCTTGTAAAACAATTCATTAGGCAAAGCAGAACAGCTGGGGCAGCCACGTGGAGGTCTGCAGAGTGGCCACCCCAGCAGGACCTCCAGCCCCCCTTTTCCTTTCGGAGAGGGGCAGCCACCGCCCCCATGACAGCTGTAAAAGCCTCTGGGGACACTTCAGGTTTAATCAGTGCTCCTTATTCTCAAGGGAAGCATTTGATTGCAAACTTAAACTAATGGCACTCAGAAGGTTACAACAATCATCAGATAAGAAGCTTTAGGGCATTTTTTATCTTGTTCTAATGCTCACAAGTTAATGAGGCAATAAGATAGTATCAGACTTTGTCTAGCAACACTATACAGACAGGATGTTCAGAGCTGCATTTACTGGAGATGCAAGAGGTAAGATGGCAAGTCCATTATTGATGTTACAGAAGACTTCATGCTCAGAACAACTGAAACCACTCAATAAAGCAACCAAGTGCTGGATTTTTCACATAGCCTTGCATGCATTGTCACCTGATCCAAAACAGAGAAAACTGAAAAGGAACACAGGAATATAGCAATACCATATGTTCAGTCTATTTGAAAAAGACACTGTATTTCCTTTCTCAAAGCACAACTACTGGCTGAACAGTGAGACCGATCCTTACATACCAAGTAATGCCACAGCTTCCGAGCTTGCAGGGCAAACGTGCCACCAAATAGGCAAATAATCCCTGATATTAGTATGGATTTATACTAATTATTTCTTAACGTTTTTGTTGCTTGCAAATAGAATTTTTTACATCATGTCTGTAAACAGCTGAGAATAGGCTTGGTTTTCTTAGTTACCTTGCTTGGGTCATAGGCTGAAGAGCATTTGGTGTTAGAATCCGTTTCATCACCAGAATCTCACTTTACTTGTCCTGACAATATACACAGCATTCTAATGATGCCTGCCTGGGGCACAAAACAGCAAGCAGAGGAGAACAACAAACAGTACAGGACACTTAAAAAAACATGATGTAAAGCCTTTATTGTTAAAATCCCTTATTTTTCCAATGTCTTGCAAAAGAAACTTAACAGGAACTCCACCTTGCAGTGGTGGAAGTCTCCTTCCACATGAGGAACATGTGAGGAGGCAAATAAACCGACCAAGCAGAACAGTGGTAATGCCAGAAACTGAACCAAGGTCTCCAAAGTCACACTCTAATGCAGTTTTCACAAGGATCAGCTGCTGCGCTGCCAATAGGTCCAGCTACATATACTGAGGAACAAGATTCCCTTCTTTACTACTGCCAAGAGAAAAAAATTTACAGGAAAACATTTCCAACAGGAGTATTACAGGGATAATCTTTCCAGTATTTGTAAATACTGAGGAAATATTCTATTAACACCGAAGAAGTAGAAAAGTTTTAATTGGATACAGGAATAGACAGTAAAAGAATTTTCAATCATAGATATAGACCAGTTGCAAAGGTTTGAGAGTCCCTGCCAGAGCATCTCCCGAGATTTGTTTGGCATTTTTGTGTTTTTAAACGGTAATGGAAAAATGCACATAACCTTATGCTTGATCAAACTTTTCCCCATCCTCAATTCCTCCACTGACAGTAGTCTACAAGTTATCCTGTCAGAATGAGAGTAGCAAAAAATAGGCTTCTGACAGTATAATGTAAGAACATTTTGTTTGTAGTCATGTTTCTTTCTGTGCCAAGCATGTGGCAGGTAGAAATGCTTTAATGTGACAGCCCATTCCTTTACTTCTGTGGCTAAAAGCTCTTCAGTCAAGCCCCATTGACCCCCTGCTTGTCTAGACAGATGATGGTCATTTCACTGCTCATTTGAGCAGAGACACACAAGAACCTCTGGGTGCACTGAAGACCATTGCCTTCCTCTGCTTAAAGACTGATACTAAATGGACTGTACCTCCCTACACAGAAAAACAGGTTCCCCAATCCAAGTTGCATGGGCTCATAATCAGCTCTGTGGATTGAAGTATTTGGAAGTGCATTCATAATCCCCCAAAAGCATGAAAACCATCACTATGATACAAGAATCCCTAGGTTTCTTGTTTTTATCAGGCTGCTCACAGGAAGGCAAACAGAGCTGCATCTGAGATCTCCTGCTCAGAGCTCATGAGCTAAACAGGCTGCCTAGTGCTGTGTCCAGCTGAGCTCAGGGAACACAGGCTTTGGACTAGCTTCCTTCTAGAAATCTTAGATTGCAGCATCCTCAAATCACTGGATTATCTGGGTTACAAGGGCTCAGGAAGTCTCCTACTCAAAGTAGAGTCAATTATGGGGTCAGGTCATGTTGCTTCAGCTTTTATTCAGTCGGGACTGGAAAACCTCTAAGAGCAGAGGCTGCACAACCACCCTTGTAGTAGCACAACATGTTCCACTGTTTTACTGACCAAAGCTAATAGTCCAGATGTCCTCACAAAACACAAATTAGTGCTTTGAGTAGCATACCAAAAATTCTGCAAAAGCTAATGGCGATGGATCAGATAAACAATTACACAGTCTTCAAAGCAGTTTGGTCAGCCACTCTCCAGATTGATCAGGTTTCTTCCTCCTCCCCCCCACTGACACTGAAAAGGGTTCCTTTTCTTAACCACACGAAGTATCTAGATCAACCTTCATACTATCAACAAAACTCAACAACTGTCTTCCAGAAAGGATCAAACTATTGCAGCATTTCTTCATACTAGCAAACTAGAAATTCTCAATATGTAAATATCAATAGGCATCAAAGAAAAACTAAAGCAAAGATAAATTACAGGACTTTGAACTTTTGACACATGTAGGAGAGTTTTAAGAGATTGTTCCCCTTTTCTCAAACTCCAATGATATCCATGTCCTTCTGCAGCAAGCAGAGTCACCAATGCCTAGAGACCAGGATGCTGTATTAGTACTTGCCATCAAAATCCACAAGAGTGGTTTTCCCTCGGAGTAAGGGAGAGGGAAGAAGGCGACGATGCAGAAATTTCTTGAAGCTTAGAGAGATATTTATTCTACTTCACCAGCAGACAGAAAACACCCTAAGGATCCATGCAGTATTTTTTTCATGTGTGACAGTTACCTAGATACAGCATTTGTTTTATGGTAAGAATGCACAATTTATGCATATGGGTAGCATCACATTTGCTATTATCAGTAGACTGTATCTCCCTGATTTTGTATTTAAGAAGAGTCTGGACCCGCTTTTTTTTTTTCTGCACATAGAGGGCAACTCAACCACACACCCACTTATTTGAAAAAAAACAATAGCAGCCAAGGTCCAGACTATTTCCATCCTCACCATCGCAACCCAATCTCCTGGCAAGTTAATGCAAATCAAAGCGAACGCTTCTCTGACACTGGTAGCAAAGCGTGTTCCTCTCCCAAGAGAGACCTGTAAAACAGGACAGTCACTGACAGCAGTACAATTACTGACACAGATACAGACTTTATGGACATGTTTATCTCTGCTGTAAATCCACACTCTCTCTCCACTCCGATTCATGAGTCATAAAGAAATTGCAGATAATGAAAAAGTTGGAGAAATTTACAGCATGTCGGAAACCTCAGACAGCCAGAAGAAATTAAAGAGCTGACTGAGGATAAATCACACAGGTACAATTAAAACTTCCTATACCTTCTTCACTTCCAAACTGGGGCACAAGCCAATGGAGATGATGAAAAGTTGAGGTCGTGACTCCTCTGACTGTAATCATTTCTTAACTACCTACATGTCAAAATTAGCCAATTCACAGATCATACATGAATGCCAATTTCAAGCCAGCATCCTGATCTCTCACTCTTCCAACAGGAACTGCCCCAGAAGAATCCTGCCTGTAAATAAGCCACCCAGTGAACAGTATAAGGAGAGGTGATTTCCTCGTCCCTCTGCAGAAGCAGAGCATCTCTTACCACAGCTCTGTGCATTAAAATGAGGAAGCAGATCTACAGTATGGGAGGAAGGTATAAAGAGAATTAGGAAAAAGGCCAAGGTTTCACATGGAAATCATAGCAGCTTGGACATCACGGTGACAGGGCCATATAAACACATTAGCAGACAACGTAAGTGTTCTTTTCACCACTCTGAAACAATCGAGCAAGGACCAAGAATCACGATCAATATAAACTGAAAACAGCCTCCAGATTTTTTCCTACTGAGGAAAGCAAACCAAACCATTCCAATTGTGTCATTCCAGAAAAACTCTGTGATCACCTCCTAATCCACAACTGAACCTTCCAAAATGTGAAACAGTTTCTGGGAGAGGTCTACTCACTCTGCTAAGTAAATCCTTACGCTAACTGCATTTTACACAAATCCAGTGTCCAAAGAACATAATTTTGTTGTCCTGCTATAAAAGTACCTTCAAGTGTTGAAGCACATGAAGTACATTATGTCACATAAAGTCCCTGCCAAAGACAGTACTAAATAACAAAATAAGGGAGAAATATGCTTTCAGGCAAAACTGAAACACAATGAAGATTCATTCAGCGAGGCAGGGGATGTAGAAACCAACCAAGAAAAAAAGCAGTTGCTACAAAGAAAATTCTAAGCAGAGCAGAAAAGTACATGCACCTCAAACTGCTTCCTCCTATGCAGGACAGCTCACCTTGCAAGAGTAAATAAACTGTGCATTTTTAAGTTTAAGGACATAATGACCACTAGGATAAAAATGTTTTATACCAAGGTAAGTCCAATATTTATTTAGAATAATGCAGGCAATTCCAAAGCATATCTATACCAATTGACTCTGGACTAAAGGAAAAGTGGTTATAGTCAGGGAATACTTTGATCAATGACACCATTGATATAAGCCTGCTTGGAGGAGGGCAGGTGTTTTGCACGAGGCCTACATGCTACATGTTGGTAAGTAACACATGTAGACACTCTGGAAAAGATGATCCAATACAGAAAATGAAAGAGATGTTTCATTAAGAGAATGCATTGTCCTCCTTCCTTTCATTACTTTCATTCAAGTTCAACTACTTAAAGTTCAAGTTTAGTAACTGTCATACCCTGTTTTTCAGTTTAATAGATAATACAAGCTCAGTCCACCAAAGATGGAGCCCCTGATTTAAACACATCCTACCTACAACCAGCATCAAAAAAGGAAATACAAAAAAAAAAAAATCAATAAAACAACTCATGAGTGAATTCACATTCAACCATGCAGGGAACAGCTATCCAAGCTTTGAAATTATGTATGTCAAGTAACCTGAACTCAGTATAATTGTTTCAAAATATGCTACAGTTAAATCCGACTCTACCTCCAACCTCCAAAAAAGCCAAACTTGCAGCCAGGAGATCACAATAGACAGCATTTATCTGAGAGAAATGAAAAAGCAAAGACCACCAATCTGGGAAAGAGTGGCAATCTGTAAATAGCTTGGAGTTCAGAAAGACTCCTTGATGATTTACCAGAAATTTCAGATGTTGGAGAGGACTACAATTCACAATCAAGGACAGCTTAACTCGGGACCAAATTAACTATCATGCAGTCTACAGTCCAGTCTATTACAAAGGTCCTTCCAAGCCACCACCCTGACTCTCACATGCCAATGGCTAATGCCTATTGAAGAGCATAAGATCAGGGAAGCACACAGCTGTACTCACCTAGTCATCTCTCCCAGCTTTCTGCATCTCCAAGATTTCCAAGACACTGGTGACTTTTCTGGGATCAGACACCTTTAATGTATTTATCTTCCAATAACCTGTCTAGTTTATTGAGCGAGATAAACTCCATGCCCACAGCCTCCCTCAGCAATGAGTTCTGATTTCAACGCACAGCACAAGTATCTCCTCGTGTCAGTCCTGACACGCTGTTTTATTCTGACTCCCATACTATGGGAAATAGTGAAGTCACTCCCCATTCACACTTTCTCTGCATTAATCAATTTACAGATCTTTTCTGCATACCCTCCAGTCTAGAAAATCCTAATCATTTATTCATTCTTCATATTAAGAAAAACTGTCACTGACTGAATGAACCCTGGCACTTTTCTTCATCAGCCTGTGGTGCTACGTGACAGTCAACTTTTTGGTGTTCACTTAACGTCCCCCAGGTCACCTAGGCCTAATTCTTGGGCTTTTGATGGCTAGTACCAAACAGCTTTTCCACTATATGCTTGGGATTTAATTTGCTTAATCATATATGGAAAATAAATCAGCATCACAAAGAAAGCAGGAGCAGAGTTGCCAGAATCCAGTGAAAGCCAGGGCACACAAAACCATGAGGGACCACGGTTTATCGTGTTCAGTAACTGTCTCTTTGCTCTTGAATCCACACACTTGAAGGATACAAGTGTGAGAATTTGACACTGGATAATAGAGTCATTGTTACGTTCCTAATTTTACAGGATGAAGAGGACAAAACAGCTTCATCTCCAAATAAAAATTTAACCTAAGAGAGAAAACTAGTAAAAAAAGTCACTGTTAGGGAAACTGTAAATGGTATTCACATCTGTGGGGTCAGTTATCCCACATTTTCTAATAATTAAGGCAGATACGGCACAAAAGCACCATCACCTCCACAAATGTATTAGGGCTTAAAAAGAATAGGCTTTTTCTGGAAATCTTGCACTAGCAGGTATCACTGAAGCCATACTGATTGCATGCAGATAATCTCTCTGGCATCAGTCAGATCTTATAAACATGGTGATGGTACCAGGTTTGTATATATATTTTAGGACTTCTTAACCATCATAGCAGGTGTTATCTGTAAAATATCAAAGATTCAGAGAGAAGCAACAGCAGGGTCTTCAGAAAGTCCTTGGACAACCACATTTCCTTCAGCGACATGGTAGGATGCAGAAGTAGGAAAAGCCCCAATCTGTTACTTTTACACATAAGTTTGTTCCAAAGTTCGGGGGAAAAATTTTTTTTTGGTATTTTACTTAATTTAAATTTCTTCTTTTAGAAAAACATATTCTTTCCTCTGTGTATGCAGTTTTCAGATATACCTCTCTGTGTTCCAAACATATGTTCAAAAGGATGACAGGGCAGATCTTTAAAGATAATTGTAATCAAAAGTCTCTTAACACCAAGTTTGCTTCCTAGCAACGCAAGCACTTCCCAGAGCTGCTACCTCATGAAAACAAGACTTTAAAGTATATTCTGAAGTCAATTTTGACTCTGTTGCTCTGAAAGCTGTAATGGGTCATACAGTGGCAAAATGGAGCTAGGTATCTAAATTTGCCATCATTTACACAAACTGCTGTGAAACTTGCTGCTTTGGGGGCCTGAGTCAGGACCTGTAACTGGTTTCCCAGAGAAGTACTACCTCCCTCCTGCTTGCCACATCAGCTGGGGTCACCTCGTTCTGTGGTGCTCACTACCCCACTCCAAGCAAAGCTGGAGGGACACCAGGGGGGAAGGAGGAAGCCCATAATGAGGCAATATATTTATGCCTTTGTTGGGTTTTTTCCCCCCAGACATCAGAGCAGAGATGAGACTCGCTCACTGGCTGCAGCTCACAATCAGCCGTGACACTGTGCCTCCCAAAGTCACCCTAACTACATGAACAATTAAAAGTAGGTGTGTTCATTGAGCCCTGTTCCTCCTCCCTTACAATACTCACATTAACAGCAAAATTCACACAAAGCAGGATTTTTAATGCTAAAAATGGCTTCAGTGTATTCTAACCAATAAAATAACTCTTTAATAGAAGGAAAACAAAATTCTGTGAGAGAATTGAAACAAAAAGAAAAAAGCAGTAACAAGTGAGAGGATGAAGTATGATTTTACATAGCTTAAAAAGGAGGCAAGGAAACAATCTAAAACCTCAGAAGAGGTGTTTAAAAATAATTTATTTTTAAAAGCTTTTATTATTATTGATACTAGGCCCTGAGCCTAGAAGCTGCTGGAAAACTCCAGAACCACCTTGTACCAAAGTCTAAATACACAAGAGACCTAAGGACAGCATATCCTTTAAGAGGAGAGTAAAAATAAAATTAAATCATTCCTGCTACAAAAATCCTGCTTCATTCAAGGAAAAGTATCCTTTAGGTGAATTCTGTGCTAAGAAAGGGAAGAATACTCAGCAAAAACACAGACATGAGTGAGCAAGAATCCACCTACTAGCATGCTAGGAGAGCTGTAGAAGAGATTCCTCATGATCACCTTGGGGATCCTCTCTGATTCACAGGAAAGATCTTCAATGTAAGTCATCAGCAAATTAAATGGTGCAAATAAGAAATTCTGAATTATGGAAAATAACTTATCTTTTATTGGCAGTTTAACAGCCTGCACCTTAATAAAAGAGAAATGCATGTACAGGAGATCACGCAGCCAGAAGTCAGAAATATCTTTTAAAAAGCAAGGTGCTCACTTATCTATATGGCCACGTAAAATACCATATGGAAGCTCTGTTAGAGTTATTCCAGCCTGAATGACATTCACTGTATCTCTGACCTCTAACAGTAAAAGTCACCTCTGAAGTTTCTAGTTGACTGTTCCTTGAACTTACTGTTACAATTCAAGCAGGGCAAGTCTATTTAGTTTCACCTGATAAAGAAAAACTTTCACAGAAGTGAAACCCAGATAATAGTATTCAACTATTCCTACGTGAAAACAGTGAGATGGACAAAGTATTCAATACATTTGCTCCAAATTTATCAAGAAAGCCTGCTTATATAGACAAAATAGTAAGACATTCATATGAATTTAAGAAACAAGGCATGTAACTTAGTAATTATTAATTTATCAAGCTACATCATGTCAAATCAATTGCCCAGAAGTCAATTTTAGTATTGCAATAGCACCTTGACAAATACATTTTTCAAAAGGTACCCAGTCCCACGTCACTTTACTTAATGCATTTTGTTGCAAAATTAACATGAAGTATCCTCTGAGCTGGTTCAGTAACAGGCCTCACAACATAACTACAAAGTCACTTAATAGATATATTTGTCATGGTGTGCTGCAGGAATCTCTTTGGTCCTGCACAGTGTTTTATCAGTAACTTGAAGACAGAAGTCTTTGAAAATATATAGGATTTGAGACGCAATGTAGAAGATGAGAGTTGGGAGGAAATGCTGCTAACACAATGAAGCACACTCTCACACTCAATACAGACAAAGTGTTTGAAAATACTGTAAAAAAAAAAGCGGTGCACATTCACAACAGGAAACGTGTCACACACACAAAAAAAACCCAACGATATTGGGAAGAACTTCAAATCATGACTGAAACAGTACAGTTTTATAAAAAAAAAATAATCAAGATTTCTATGGAAAGCCTCATGCTGCCATCTAGAGGGGACTGGTCAGAAGCAGTTTTAATCCTGATTGCGATAGCCAGCTTCAATTAACAGTCAAGTCAAAAGGGGACTAAATTTCAATACACAAAAATATAATCAAATCCAATACTCTAGACCAAAACCACAGTAGCTTTAATGAACAGATAGTTTGGATTTTCCTTCTTGTTCTCTCACTTACCTAAGCCCATAAGATAAAAACTTAAAACAGTATGAGGAAAAACTGTCCTGAAAAGCTCTGTGCAAACTCCACACCTAATTTTCCGTGAAAATTTTCCTAAGATACACATAAATTATGACACAAAAAGCATTCAATGTTTTATAGCCTAAAGGAAAATAGACTTCAGTGATAAGAAGTTACAAACATGGAAAGCTTTAATAAAGCTTTAAAATTCAAGAATTCAGATACTGTAGACTAAAGGTTAGCTCTGCTGGACCTCAGATATTTCATTGTTCACTCACTTTGTCTTCTTTCTATATTTATTTGTTTTCATAAAAATAAATGGAAACACATGCAACAAATATTGCTACAGAAACAACCACCTTGTTAGCTTTAGTGTAACTCAGGCTCTGCTTAAACTCCATTGAGCAAGACAAAGCTAGCCAACATTTAAGCCCACAGCTAAACTGAGAAAGCCAGTCATGAGCCAATCTTTGTATTTGACTCAGTTTTACATTGTTAAACTTCTACTTCACTAAATGCTTTACAGAGTCTTAACAGAGGTCAGCAATGAAAGCAAAATTAACTTGCAGGAAGTGTGTTAACATGTTAATGATGTGTTAATTAGAAAGCATTAGGATATCCTAGGTTTAGCCCATGCAGGTAGGCTGAAGTTGGAAGACATTAAGCTCACTCTCTCATCCTGTTTTGGAAGGTCACTAACTGTGACTGTCAGACACTTGCAAAATCTGCAAATACACTATTCCAGCTACAAATGTACCGTTACCCCAGGTTTTAGAGGGAAGACTGGCAATGCAGTCAGTCACATCTGCATACAGCACTTACATTCATCCAGTCCCAACTGATAGGCCAGGTTCTGCAGGCCACGAACCTTCTCCATCAGGTTAGCTGTAGTGAGGCTCCCCAACTCTACAATGAGAGAAAACTCTGAATTTTAACTCCGTTTATAGCCCTCTAGTGAGAGCTTACTTGTTTACTACTTCACAGACTTTCAAGTCATACTTCTGACAATATCTATTTCTAGTAACCAAGGCATGTTCAAAATTCAAGCTGATGCCATCCTTAATTTTAAAATGTCAAGAAAAGACCATCTTTTTCTCTGCTGGAAAAAACAACCAAAGATCTGCCTCATACTGCAATGAGCAACTTGCCCCGTGTTTTAGAAGTTTCTGTAAGTTCAGATTGCTACATGAACAAGCTTCAAGAGACTATGCAGTGGAATGGACTTACTATACATTAATAATGCGTGTTTAGCACATTTCTTGTGGCAAGTTGAAGTTATTTCATACCACTTCCACTTTGGAACAGTTTATCTGGAGTTCATGTTACCGGTAGAGCATGCTCAAGGATGTTTACTGCAAACCAACAGCTGTAAGATGCAGCACGTCTCTAGCCCTTCTGTAACTTGCCTCACCTTTTGATTAGAGATCTCAGATCTATGAGTAGCAGAGTAAGCAGAGATGCTTAGAGCATCTCTGAACAAGTCAAGCAACAAGTCTAAGCTGCTCAGCAAGTCTGATCAGATGAGGGCCATTAAAAAATTCACGCCACTTCTCAGAGTACAGGAGAAAGCCACAATATTCATACAGTAAGAGACTGGGAAGCAAGGTAACTGAAATTCATACAGTGTTATGCTGCTTCAACTAGTTCTTGCATGCTTGTTTAGAGAAAAAAAAAAAGAAAAAAAAATCAGTCTGCCACTGAAATCTGGATATTCTCTTGGAGACAGTGATATATATTTTTCATTAGTCCAATTAGCAAGGTAAATAGACTCCCAAGCTGGGAGGAACTACTAATGTGGTTCCTGCCTTCAGAAATGAGACAAATCAACAGTATAATTAAAAAAAAAAACCAAAACAAAACCACAAACACACAAGCATTTGGGCATCCAGGACAAAAAAAAAAGCCTCTGAAATAAGTATTGAGCAACACAAAAGGACTACTGTCAACTCCTTCACCACCAAAATGTTCAAAGAAAAAGTGTTCTTTAAAGCCTCTTAAGTCCTGAATTCCCGTCTGCTTTGGCAACCTTACTTCCTACACAAAATGCCCATACTCACCCTTTAACATATCGATATCATCGTTTTCTAATTCAGCCATCCACTTGGGAGGAGAACTTGTAATAGGCTGTTTTGAAAAAAAGTAAAAGTTCATACACAGACAAGTGCATTTTTAAAAGCCTACAAAAAACAATAATCCAATCTCATATTGAAAAATAGTTACACTGACAGCAAAGATACAAATTCCTTGTGCTTACAGAGATATTGTTATGTTTAATCTTGTTTTCTAGCTTTCCCCGGACTTTTTAAAGTTAGAAAAAGCACACTACCAAGAACAACCCAAAGTCAGTAAGAAAAGTGGGATTTTGAGGCCACATCTCAAATATTGTGCTCAGTTTTGAGCCCCTCATTACAAGACAGACATTGAGATTCTGAAGCACATCCAATGGAGAGCAAAGAAGCTGGTGAACAAGCCCTATGCTTGTTCTCTAGACCTCCTCTCTAGCTGAGGGAGCTGGGGTTGCTCAGAAAAGGAGGCTGAGGGGAGACCTCTACAATTTCCTGAAAGGAGGGTGTAGTGAGGTGGAGGTCAGTCCCTTCTCCCAGGTAACAAGCAATAGGACAGGATGATAAAGTCTCAAGTTGTGCCAGGGGAGGTTTAGGTGGGATATCACTAAGTTTCTCTTCACCAAAACGGTTACTGAACATGGGAACAGGCTGCCCTGGGAAGTGGTTGAATGACCATCCCTGGAGGTCTTTATAAGCCAGGTCGCTGCAGTGCTGAGGTGAGCGGTTGAGTTGTGGTTTGGGTAGCAGGACGTTAGTGATCGCACTCAAATTCTTTATAACTCAGAGGTGTAACTCTCATTCACAGTAAGTTCCACGAGCTTATATAAAAGAAACATTGAAACCAAAAGGATTGCTCTAACATATACCGAAACAAGACTTGTGGCATCAAGACCCACCCCCACGAGCGCACAGCGGACCCGCCACCGGAGGGGAAGGGGGGGGGGGGGGGGGGGGGGGGGGGGAGCGGAAGGCAGAGCCGCGCTGACTCACGCTTTTGAAGGAGGCGGCGAACTCAGCAACGCCAGGCACTGCGAAGAGACAACCAAGGGAGGCGGGGGGTGAGGGCGGCAGCACCACACAGCCCCCACCCCACCCTCGCCGAGCTCCCCCGCCCGCCCCGGCGACAGAGGGCGGCGGGGCTACCGGACTTACGCTGCTCGGGCCACAGGTCCGGGGAGGCGCGGTCCAGCTTCTCGAAGCTCAGCAGCGAGGCCTCCAGGTCGGCGCCTGTAACAGTGAGGGGAGGAAGAGAAGGGATGAGGCATCACCCGGGCCCCGCCGGCGGGACGGGAAGCGGAGCGGCGGCACCGCCCGGCCTTCGCGCCTTACCGTCCGCGGGAGCCGCCATCTTGCCCGCCTCACGTGACGCGCCGCCGCTGCTGCTCGCGGGACACCTCACGGCCGAGCCCGAGCGGGAGCGGAAAAAACAAACCACCACCCTCCCCTCAGCACCACGTGCCCGCACTTTCGCCGCCGCCAGGAGTCGTCGCCGTGAGGCGGTGCTCGGCCAATCCGAGCGCTTGACGGCCAGTAGGCGGCTTCGGCGGAGCAGCCAATCCGCAGCCCGGTACGGGGGGCGGTGGGGATGGAAGGGGCGGGGAGAAGAGATAGCTGGCGGCGATTGGCTGTCAGCCGCCGGGGCACCACCGGAGGATGGAGGGGCTGCTGAGCGGGCGGGGCCGCTGGGCCGAGAGCTAATGAGAACAGGGGAGGCGAGGCCTCGGGAGGGCGAGGGCGGGTCGAGGGGCGCCGTCGGGGCCCGGGGTGCAGCGACCCTCGGCCGGGATGGCGGTGGCAGCAGCGGTGGCGCGCGGCGCCTGGGGCGGGCGGCGGCGCGTGGCGCTGAGGGTGAGGCGGCGGCCCCACGGCTCCGGGGCGGTGTTTGAGGGAGGGCGATGGAGGTAGGGGGTCGCGGCCCACCCGGCCCCGGAACCCCGTGGGTGGGGCGGTCTCGACCGGGGAGTAGCCGATGGCGGTCCCGGTGGGGGGTGGTGGGTGACAGCCGCGGAGGGGAAGGGGCTGTCGGGAGCCTCGCGGAACCGGACTGGTCTGTGCTTCCCCTCCCATCCAGCTGGCGCGGAGAGACGGTGCCCCCTGGATCGCCTCGGCCGCCGCCTCCTTCTCCTCTTCCTCAGTGGTGAGTGCCCGTCCCGCGGAGTGGGGGAGGCCGCGGGGGTGGGGGGGCGCGGGAAAGCCCCGGGCGCCGCCGCCGGCTGGAGGGTTCCCTGGGGTCTGGTCTTATAAGGTCGTTTCTGCTCTCTCGGCACAGCCCGGCTGCCCTCCCCCGGGCGCCGGGTCGGTATTTCTGGAATAAAACACTCGGTGCCCCTGCGCCGCCGGAGGGGAGGGAAAACAAGTTCAATGTCAGATGGGTTTGAGGCCGGCGCGGGTCCCTCCGCTCCGGGGACCCCCCCACCGGCCCAGCAGGTGCCCCCAAGGGCGATACCTCAGAGCAGTGGGTCGCCCCCGTGTTCCGAAGGCAGCACAGGTGGTACCAAAGAGACACCAGCCTGTGTGACACCGCTCCAGGGAGACTGGCAAAAACGGATAGAGAATATATATAACTAATGATAACTCGTGGAAAAAAAAAAATACTGTTTCAAGCTGTGTGACTGGCCACGTCTATTTATGTCGGGGAGAGGATCTGATTTCCCCTGGGCAGCATCGAAGAACTTTAACTGTTACAGCGCCTTTTTTCTCCCGGTATCCGTGACACCATGCTCCCCAACTTCAGAACAGCTAAATCATCATTTTCCAAATACCCTGCTTTACAGCAGCCCTTGCTCCCACAGTGGGCTCATTCTCTGCAGAAAAAAAAAAGGTGGTGATCTTATAGAAAAAGTACATTCAATCTTAATTCAGCTTTTCCTAGCTTCCTTAAAATATTTTTTCTTTGTATTTGTGTTGTTCTAGATATCCCTTTTAAGCAATTTGTAAAAAACATAAATTCTATTGCACTGAAGTCCATGTGGGTCATAAAACTCTAGAGCTTGTAGATCCACATGGCACTTGGGCTAATAGAGTGACTGATAGCAATAGAGTTTGTCATTCGTTAGACCAGCACTAGAAGACCTTTTCTGTCAATCAGGAAACCAGGAACTCAGATTTCTTGTGCTTCCTTCCAGGTTCTAGAAGGGATTGTGTTTTTGTAGGCACAGACTTCTGCCTCTTCTTTCCCAAGTGTAATTCCAGCTACGTAATCACCTGCTCCATTTTTTTTTTTTTTACCCACTCCTGGTGTTACCTCCCAAATCAATAGGTCTTGCTTTTCCATTAACGGTCTAACTTTAAACTTCTCACCCTAGTCCCGCTTTCTCAGTTTATTCCAACTTTCACTGCTGTTCACTTTTTCACAGCCATCACTTGTCCAGCCATCCCCATGTGTTTTCCTTATTTTTCCTCTGATCTCTCTCCCTTCAATACACTTTGGATAGCATCTCAAGCCTCATTTCCCTCTCATAATTACACATCCTAATTTCTTCACACTGCTTCCTGATACATTTGTGGAAACAGCACAAATCGCACCATATTATATTCCTAAGTAATTTATTCTAATTAAAAGTTATTTATGCTAAACAGCCAATACTCCTTAACATCAATCTGTTTTCCTGCATGCTACAGTTTTATTGTCTATCCAGTGCTAGTTACAGCTTCTATCCCAGCTTTTTCTTTAGTCCTACACTTGCCTGTAGGACTACAGAAAGTCCAAACTTTCTTTTTCTCTCCTTTGCATCTGTGTTGGGAAGTTCTGTTCTCCATGCTGCTGGCCAGGACAATCACTGTGAACTCAGCAGGTGCAGGTTCCTTGCTCTTAGTTGCAGGGAGCAGGGAAAGCCCTTCATGCTTGTAGCTATGAGCTGGAGAGGTGAACCTACTTAGTGGCTTGCTGGGACGGAAACACATAGTGCAGTGTGTGCTGGGCACTTGGATTTCTCACAATGTGAATATTAATTGTTTCTTTTGAACATTTATGAATTCAGTTTTCTAACTTAGTAAAACATTGGGTGAGTAGATTAAAATAGTTCTGAACATAAGCACGGCAATATACTTTTGCTATAACTGTTTTTAGAAATAATTTTGGCCATTTTGGTGTAAAGCAAGAGAAGAATGGGTCAGAGAGCTTGAAAACTTTCAGCCTAAGCAGTTAGCTGGGTCTTGCCATAAATTCTGGATCTGGACTCTCTAATGGGCACCATAGCGGTAAATGATGAAGACTTGCATGTAATAAGGCACACTGGTGGCTGGGCATCTTGAGACAAAGATCTCACACTGGCCAATATTTTGTCCTCCACAGCCAACAACCAAACTCTTCATTGATGGGAAGTTTGTTGAGTCCAAAAGTACTGAATGGATTGATATCCACAACCCGGTAAGTGAAATGGCCTCACCTCACAGAGTAGCGATCACTGTGCAACAAGAATCTCTGCCTCAGTTCCAGCGTTTGGCAAAAGGGGAAAGTACATCAATTTCTTGAGAAAGAGCTTAAGATGGAATTGCTTCTCAATTTCTTTTTCACATGAAATGTCAGTCTTAGGAAAATGATGACTTCCTTTATCTTCCCTGTTGAGTAAAATCTTGATCTCTGGAAAGGAAGCTTAAACCCCGCTCACATTTTTTTTGCTCATAGAAAGGCTCTGTGATCAATATGTCAAATTTCTGAACGGTTCCTTTCACCCTGTATGTGAAATCAACCTGCTGTGATTTGATGCCAGATGAATGTGAAGTCCTGATAGAGGCTGATTTCACTCTCAGACCAAGGTAAAAAATCCTGACAGCTGAAGCTTCTCTCCTTTCAGAGAGCTTCCATCTGTGAGCCACAGCATTCACAGTGAATTTAGAGGCTGGATGCTATGCAGTGCAAGGTAATCTTAGATTAGTAGCACTTGTACTTGTCTGAGTCCTCCACCTCAATTCTTGCACTCAGAATTCTGACCCTTCTGATCCCCCTAGAAAGCATTTGGTTGGCAGTTTCTAAAACTTTTCTCTGTGAAGCCCTATTTTGATTTGCTTTGTGGAAGTGATCAGAGCACCAAGCCATGCTCATGAAGCTCATTTGGTCTGTATGTGGTGAACCATGTTCATGCTTAATTTTCTTTCTCTTGAGTAGTTTATCTGTTGGTGATGTACCTTATGTTTTTATTACGTCAAAGCAGACTTAATTTTTAAGAATTTATTAATTCAGTTTTCTAACTTCTAAAAAATTAATTTAAATTTTTGAGTGCATTAGAAGGAGGTTAAACTGTCAAAGACAAGCTTTCAAAGTTAAAATACAGTAGAACTAAGGTTGCATGTAAAAATCTTACTTTGGCCTAATGGTCTAGGTAAACTAACAGCAGTGCCAATTGCACAGTCACTGACTGCTTTTTCCAACGGAACTTTGCCTCATTTAATGCACAAGAAGGACAGCAGTGAGCCAAGATGAGGCAGAGGGAAAAGACCATAGTCCACATAAACCTTTGCCTTTTACTCTCCAGAAGCTGCAAGACGTCCAACTTGGAAATGGGCATGGCATTTGCAGTTTTCTGAGATATATACAGTGCAGATTTTCAGAACTATTCCAGAACTATTTCAGGCCTTTTGTATTCACCAAGGAAGGAATCTTTTTTGTGCTCTCCCCTCAGAAGTACGGCTCCTTGTAGAACAAGAATATTAGGTGTGTGGTGTGAAAGGACCGTTGAATGGTTGTCAGGGACAGCTGGAAAAAGATGAGTTTTGATGCAGTCTTTTTCCCTCAGGCCACAAATGAAGTGGTTGGCCGTGTACCAAAAGCCACAGCCAGTGAGATGGAGGCAGCCGTGGCTTCTTGCAAGAAGGCTTTTTGGAACTGGTCAGAAACATCTGTTCTGAGTCGCCAGCAAATCTTCCTGCGTTATCAACAACTCATCAAAGACAATCTGGTGAGACATCATGACTGTGTGTGATGGCTGTTGCTCAATGCACTGCAGTTGACTATAGGAATTAAATTGAGAGGCTCAGGGTTTACTGTGTTCTGGACACTGATGAGGCATCGTTGCTATGATTGAGGAGCCCACTGGGACGCTGTCATTGAGAGGTGTAGCAAAGCACTCTCCAAGTGAAGAAGAGTGCTTCTCTGCACTCTCCAAGAGAAGAAGATTGCTAAGAAGAGTGCTTCTTAGCCAGTATTAGTCTGCATTTCTTCCTTTACCAAAAGACCATGAGAGAAACTTTCACCCTTGATGGAGAATGTGCCAGTTGGCAAAGACAAGTGGGACAAGAATGTTACTGTGACTTTAGATTCCCCATATTGCTTTTTCTGTGTGTCTGTGGTGTTACACATGAAAGCTGTAGAATATGAGCCAACCATGGTCGACTTTGCTAAAATGTCACCTGTGTGCCTTACTGGCTTCTTATATACAGGGGGCAAATCATTCAGCATAGCCTTGCCCAGGTTCTACTCAGTTGTCACTGTGATGTTCATCTCTCTCTTAAACTCTCTTATCTCTGCACCCTGTTCCGTGGGCAGGCACTTTTCTAATGTTCATAAACTTCCTCTTTTCTATTTGCAGAAAGAAATTTCAAAACTCATCACCTTTGAGCAAGGGAAGACCTTGGCTGATGCTGAGGGAGATGTGTTCCGAGGCCTCCGTAAGCTGCTGTCTCCCCTTTTAAAAAAGGGTCTTTGAGAACCTCTGGGAAAGGAGGAGGATTCCTGAGCAACTGATTGCTCTGGGAGTCTGTACATGAGGCTCCCTTCACAGCCTTCTGCTGAAAGAGGGCGATTGTAACTAACCTGGAAAGTTTCCCTTAGATTGAGTTACCCGAAATCACTTACAAGTTGTTAGATCCTTCCTTTTCCTAGAAGTGATTACAATTTGCTATAAAGAGATAAGAACTTCTCACTTGTGCTCAGATGTCTAAGGGTGAGGCCTAGGTGGTACAGTAATACTATTCCTGTGCTGCTTCTGCTGGGGTTGTTGTGTTTGTGCTCCTATTGCAGTGATGTAAAATACACTCAAAAGAGAACCCATTCACAGTGAGGTCATTGGCAGAGCAAAGGTGTTTTCTGGAGCACAGTGAGTTTTAAGCTGTGGGAAAGGAGGCTGGAAGAAAGACTTAGGTCAAGGCAGTGGTGAGAAGGGAGTTTGGGGACTGGTTGTTAACAGATCATCCAGTGGCATATTGCCCTTTCTGCTGCAGAGGTGGTTGAACATGCTTGCAGTGTGACATCCCTCATACTGGGAGAGACCATGCCCTCCATCACTAAAGACATGGACACTTATACCTACCGTCTGCCTCTCGGTGTGTGTGCTGGGATTGCACCATTCAATTTCCCAGCCATGATTCCTCTTTGGATGTTCCCCATGGCTATGGTATGTGGAAACACCTTCTTGATGAAACCATCTGAGCGTGTACCAGGAGCACTCATGTTCCTTGCCAAGCTGTTTCAGGATGCTGGTGCCCCCGATGGGACCCTGAATATCATTCATGGACAGCATGAAGGTAATAACAGCCCTTGGGAGATGGCTGGAGGGGTGTAAGTGTTGTTGTGTGTGTTCAGCAGAGATATGAAAAAAATTGGAAAGTCTGTTTCTACTGCTATTAGGTAGGTTTGGACAGATGCTTCACCCCTCTTGATGGAGGGAAGGTGACTGGGAGATTTGCTGCCATCTTGCACTAAATCTTTCAGGACATATGGTGGACAGAAATTGGGGGGCTGGGGTCAGAGTTCCCAAGACATGTAAGTGCTCAAATTCTATTTAGCCACCTAAGGTCCAACTGATGTCAGCAGATAAATCATCATGATTCCACAAGGAAGCCTAAACAAGAATTAAATGCTTCACAGAATATGTAGTGGATGCCAGTATTTTAGCTTCTAATGTGGTATTTTCCATAGCACGCAAGTACCCTTGGAACTCAAGGATACAAACAGACAAACAGCAGCTTCGCTTCACCATCACTCAGGTACCTTGAGAGATGCCCAGAGCGTGAAGAGGTGGCAGAGAGCTGGGTGTATGAGCACAGGGGCAGGACTATAAAGTTAGTGGAGAGATGCATGGACAGACAGTAGGGCAACTCAAATGTAGGAACACAGAGGCAGGGATTTTGATAAGAAGAAAGATACACGGATTTAGCACTGTGGGGATGGGGACAAAGGGAAGCATTTGTGCACCATGGTCTATAATATATTATTTCCTATTTGAAGCTGTGAATTTCATTTGTGACCATCCGGATATCAGAGCAATCAGCTTTGTGGGATCTAATCAGGCTGGCGAGTACATCTATGAGAGAGGATCCCGGAATGGCAAGAGAGTCCAGGCCAACATGGTAATGCCTCTGAATGGAGCACACTTCAGCACATAGACTGCCTCTGTCTTCTGTGAATGTTAAGAGAGACCACGCCACTCAGCAGCAGAAGCTGACTTTGCTACTGATAGTTAAGTGAGGAGGCTGCCCTTCTTGCCAGCCTGTTGGTAGCAGAGTCACAGCTACTATATCAACAAGTTGCCAGAGAACTAGAGAAGAGGTGGGCTGGGGTGGCTAATAATGAGAGACTGTATGTGGTACATTTCAGGGAGCCAAGAACCATGGTGTGGTGATGCCCGATGCCAATAAAGAGAACACCTTGAACCAGCTGGTTGGAGCTGCTTTTGGAGCAGCCGGCCAACGCTGCATGGCCCTGTCTACAGCAATTCTAGTGGGAGAAGCTCAGAAATGGCTGCCTGAGCTTGTGGAGCGAGCCAAAAATCTACGTGTAAATGCAGGTACAGACGGTGATAATTTCTTACAAGGTACTTCTGTGCCACTCTGGCTTTTAAGGTGGTATCTGCCATACAATGGTGTGTCCCTTGGAGCTGTTGGCACCATAGGTTTGCTGTGTGGGGGTAAGAGCTAGCAGATTATCTGGATTGGGAAACACAGCCCTAGAGCTGGAGCTAGGAATATGTAGGAAGGCTTGGCAGTGTGACTGTGATGCAAACTTTACAGGATCAGTCTTGTTTTAACTGGAGCTTTGAGGTTATGTCCTATGTTTAACTCAAACCTACCATTTATATAGCAATGTCACTTAGAGATCCTTCCAATTTATAATAAGTATGCAATTAAATGGAAAAATGGAAACACGTACTTTGGAAAAACTAGACTGTTAATAACTCTAGGAGAATTATCTTTTGTTTATGTTCAATAAAGTCCTGCAAAGGGGAAAAGTTTATGAGAAAAATCAGATTCTTGGTGATCTAAAATGATATTTAATTTTTCTTATTCTTATTTGTTGATTCTGCGAATTGCAGGCTATCACTCCTGTTCATTAATGTGTCAAATCTGTGTATTCCATGTCTCAGAAACATCATGATTTTCAGATTTTTCCTGCCAGTGTAGCTATCTTCATGATGCCTATGAAGAGAAAGCTGTCAGGGCTAAAAACTTGACGTCTCTGCCTCTTCACAGGAGACCAGCCTGGAGCAGACCTAGGGCCTCTAATCAGTCCTCAAGCTAAGGAACGGGTTTGCCATTTGATTGAGAAAGGAGTAAAAGAAGGTGCCAGCCTTCTTCTGGATGGACGTAATATCAAAGTGAAGGGCTATGAAAATGGCAATTTTGTTGGACCAACGATCCTTGCCAAGGTCAAGGTAAGATGACCAAATCCCGTGCTTGATGCTGTATGTTGCAGAATTGTTTGAAAAATGGGTTTCCCAACTCAGCCAGTAATCAATAATCACCAGGTTTTAATAATAATCACCACCAAAAAAGCCCATGAATGGCTCAGCCTTCCTTTGCACAATTCTAATGAAGTGCTCGTTGTAATGCTGTTGTGGAGGTGAGAGAAGAGTTTGCAGTAGTGCAGCAGACTCTGAAGGGAGTTAATGATCTTAGCAGAATGCAGCCAATTAAAATATGTGCAGTTTGTACAGTGTTAAACTAAATGTCCATCGAGTGTAGTGTACTATCTGTAGTAATGGCCTTAAGGATATGCTTAAGGAGGAGTGTGAGGAAGAGCCAAAGTTGGCTCCATTATACGTTCCTGTTCCTCCATTATACGTTCCTGCAGTTTTCAATTTAAGGGCTTGCAGAAACAAAAGTTAAACATTTGTGGAAATCTTCACAAGAATAATATAAGGTACAAAATCTTTTTGTTGTTGAAATATATTCACAAGTTTGTTGAGTCAACCTCTCAATTTAATGTATGGTGTGCAAGACATGAACACTACTGTGGGGGAATATTCTTTACCAGGTACAAATCCACATGAGTTTTCATACCTAAATTCATTCTTTTATGTTTATGCAATTAGCTGGTATGATTTCCTTATTATGTAAGTATTCAATTATTTTTGGTGACTGATTCCATTATAGGAAGCCAATCTTGATAATTCTGCTATTGTACTTCTCATCCTTAGGATTTTATAATTCAGGCTTTTGATCTATCTCAGAATTTCCTTGCCCTGTTTTCATTAAACATCTTAAAATACTTCAGTTTCCTGTATTGTGTCATAAATAGTTAGGTATTCAAAAGTAAAAGTTTCACTGAGATTTTGTGTTTCATAGTTTTCTTATACAGTGGTTAGTACTGTGGTAAACCACATCAAACTTAAAATTTGTCAAATGAAGGTTTTGTAGTTTGCTGTATTAGCTATTAGTGATTGAAGTACCCTCCAACTGGTGTTTTTGTATTTGTCAGATGTTGCTAATTATCACACATAAATCCTGGACACGGAGTTGGAGAGGATAGCAGGTTCTAGTCACTTTGCCAGCAAGAACTGAAGTAAACTATCCTGAATTAATCCCGGTCTTAATCAGGTTGGTCAGAGTAGACCTGTAAGTGAGGTTAGGGAGGTAGTAAAAGCAGAAAGCACTCTGGAAGTGAAAAGTCCACCGTAGTGGACTAGGTAGAGGGCAGGGCATGGGAAATGGTGAACAGGCAAGGAGGACTGAAGGATGGCCTGTGGCAATGCCATATGATGGGTGATCCTAGGGATATCCTGAGTGTTATCAGCATCTGTGTTTATTATATCCTATTTCTTAGAATATTTTTGTTAGATAATGTTTATTATTGTATCCTATTTCCTAGGATATTTTTGTTAAATCCTGTTTATTATATCCTATATGCAAGCTGTTTTTTCTGCTGTTTGTCTTGGTAGCCAAACATGACTTGCTACAAGGAGGAAATCTTTGGGCCCGTGTTAGTGGTTCTGGAAGCAGACACTTTGGATGATGCCATTGAGATGGTGAACAATAACCCCTATGGAAATGGAACTGCAATCTTCACCACCAACGGAGCCACGGCTCGCAAATATTCTCACTTAGTAGATGTGGGTCAGGTATGTTCAGGCTGGAATTGTTGCTATTAGTACTCACCATTTACAGTGGGCAGCCGCCCAGCTGTAGTGACCAATCACTCAGCCACCAGTACCCACCCTTGGATTTAAAGAAACAAAATATAGTAGCTTTTGGAGAATGTTCTGCAATCCGCTACTTCTTGTGATTAATACGGCAACTTTCTTTGGTTTAGGTGGGTGTCAATGTTCCAATCCCTGTACCTCTGCCCATGTTCTCTTTCACTGGCTCTCGAGCTTCTTTCAGAGGAGATACCAATTTCTATGGCAAGCAGGTAACTTACTGATTTAGAGTACTCTACTGGGTGGAATTGTGATAAATCACATTATGAGTGGCAATGGGAAGATGACTGTCAGACCTCATTAATAAGTTATCTCAACCAGTGATCACAGCCGGCATAATGCACGTTGCAATAGCCAATTCCTTTCTTTTTTTTTTCCTTTAATATAAAAAACCAAGTCTTTTTTTAAGAGATTTGAGAAGGGGGGAAGAACTAAGTAGCAAGCTTACTCACAGAACCAGAATCTTTGGGGAACTGGTAAAAAGAACAGGCTGACAGGAATTGTTCCCACAGAGGAAAACTCAACCTTCTATAGATGCAGCAAAAAACTGCTCGATACACCTCAAGGATTCATAAGGCCAAACATCTGATCCTCGTGGCTCTCCTTTCTTCCAGGGAGTACAGTTCTACACACAGCTGAAGACTATAATTTCTCAATGGAAAGAGGAAGATGCCACTGTTACCAAGCCTGCTGTGGTTATGCCAACTATGGGAAACTAAATCAGCCTTTACAGGCACTTTTCCTGGTGCCCTCCTCCTTCTATGCTGCACTTTCCAGCTTTGTCCTGACTATCATCATTTCCTTGGGAGTAAATAGAAAGCTCCATTTTCTCAAGGACCTCTGTTTCTGTGCAGATCAGGCAGGCTCATGTAACACACCGTCTGAGTTTTCTGTTGCTGTCAGTGTTTCTTGGCTAGCTGAACTCCAGTTTTTTCCTATAACCTATCACAGAGGAAACAACTGTATCTAATTGAAAGAGCAGACAGTGAGATTGGTCATAATTTGTGTTTCTTTTCAGACCCTGTGAATTTGAACATTACTCTGGTTTCCACTACAGTATCTTTAGCCTTAGTGACTCACTCCTGGCTACATCTTGTAGCAGTTTTCTTTACCTCTTTATCTTACATGTTAAGATTTTGAGTTCACCTTACTCAAAGATGAGTACTCATTCTGAGTGACATAACTGGGACACCTTGGGTGTCTCACAAAAGTGACTTTACATACAATGAAGACAGCAAGTTTGTGAGTTAAAAATGTCACCCTTTCACCTATTGAGCAGTTTCCAAATACACTTGGGAAACAGCTTTCTAAGTATTTTTCAGGAAAGAATATTTGATTGCTTGTCTGAGGATGAAAGAAACTCCTGTATGGAAGTGACTTTCACCGTGCCTCTGACAGCTTGAAAACTTCTGTTCCTGTTGTGTATGTGGCTTGTATTCTCCAGCTTGCTGTTAGTTCTGTTTGTTATACCTGAAAGTTGTCTGGTGCCTTTTTATGTGCCTACAGGTACTGTAACATAATGAAACTGTGGAAGCAGAAACATAAGCACGTATATGTGTCTTGTCACAGCATCATGTGGGTCTGGGTGGAAGGGAGTGGATGGGTCAGTAGTAGGAAAGAACACGCTTTCAATCACAAAGCAGCCAGGCGTGTTCTGTCGGTTTATTTTCCTGTCCATAGCTCTCTTTTCGTGTGTTGATTGATTGACTCATCGTATTTGCTCTTCTCGTGTTCTCTGGGGACTGCAAATCCTGTAACTAGAAAGGAGAAGACTTGGTATACCCTGTTTGTACGAAACTGAGCATTTGGAGATGGAGAGCCTGTATTTTTATTCCTGGTTCCTGGAAGTTGATGCAGCCATGAGAGATCTTGAGGGAACTCATTCAAACACCCATGGAAAATAATATTATTCTAATTATTGTAACCATCACTTGTTCTCATTAAACAACCTGAATGTGAACGCTTTGTAACCTGCCTTCTGGTAGAGATGCCTTGTAGCTGACAGTTATGTATTAGCGCAATTACTGGGGATTTGCTAATGTTTGTATCTTTTTTTTTCTTCTTTGCTATACCCTAGAGGGAAATTCTTACTTTGCAATTTGATTACAAATTAAAAACATGCTAATACATTTCTGCAAAATATGACTGTTCCTTGGTAAGACATTTTATAGGTGTGATGTTGACTTTATTCCCCTCTTTGCAGAGGCTGGTCTGCAACTCCTGTAACTCATGTATATGCCTTTTTTTTACAGTATCTCAAGGACCTCTGTACCAATTTCCTCCTACCCATTTCAAGGAGTGCCTTGTTTCTGTTTTCGTGTGCGCATCATTTGATCTCAAAAACTCTTAAGCTTCACGTCAGTGACTTTAATACAAACTGAAAATATATCTTCATCAAATTATAGCAACACATATATGCAGGTTTTAAACCCTAGTCCAAATCCACTAGCACCTCTAGTGCTTTGTACAGCATCATCCGAGCTCCTGCTTGGGAAAGAATAAAATCTTAATTTTAAGAAGGAGGAAAATAACTGTATTTCAGATGGATTTCAAATATATAGGCAAAGAAATAGTGTAGCAGACAGGGGCTTTGCTCATAAGGTAAATTCCAAAATGAAAAGTGCAGATGAGTCAGCAATTGCTGTGGTTGCTGTGCATGCCAATGTGTTCAGCTGCCTGGCTCTATCTGTGGTGTTAACATCTGAATGTGCGGAAGGATTACTGCAGAAGATGAATCTGATAATTTGGCCTGCTGCGTAATAAGTGTTAAGTTGGTAGACACTGTGCAGCAAAGGTAAAATAACTGTAGATGAAACACCATTAAGACATGGGCATGCAATCATGCACCTGGGAAATGAATACTAATTAACAGTCTCTAATACTGTCTAGAGTCATTCGCTTTCAAAACATACTCATTTTCTTCCTAATCAGTATCGCTATTCTGACTTTTCTGTTCTCTTATTGAAGCCCATTATATCTTTCTTTTAGAAGTTCTAAAATCCAACTTCTCCTGTAACAAAAGCTAGCTATTACCAAGCTTACCTGCTCCTTGAAGAATATCCCTGTACCTTCTCCAGACCTGTTCTAGACACTTGCACAACCATTTGTGTGCAAACATCTTTTCTGATTATCTGCATTTCCAAGAGCATTTTTTAAACAGATGGTTTTAAAGAATTGTACTAGAAATGCAAATTTTGTAACAGTTTCTTAACTAATGAAATACCTTTCTAGATTAAGTTGCAGATGCTGACTGATCATGATGTACCTGTCTCATCTCACTGCTGTTACTTTCTACCCACTTGTTTATTCTCCTTTTTATTTCAACATTCAGTATAAAAAAGATTAAGCTAAATAATTATCTGAAGTATCTCATAATAAATAATATTTAGTCTATTAAAATGCCCTCCGCTACCAAGCCTCTATGCTGCCACGCAGACAGAAAAGCTGCGTTTTAATTAAATATTGCAAACACTAAAATACAAGAAACTTATATCTTTCTGCTCTTTCTCCATAGCAGCTTTCTCCCTGTGGAAATCCTTTATTAATTTCAGTTCTAACTGAATTTGGCAGGTTTCTCTGACTTCTTACGGAAATTTGTCTTCCGGTTCTTTTGGGGTTTTTTTGGTAGCTTTTTTTTTTTTTTGGTGTTGTTGGGCGTAACAGTCAGTCGGCAAATCAGGAATTCTCAATTAGAAGCAAACAAAACGAGAGAAACTAATAATCAAATACCGTGACACAGAACACGGAACACACAGGCCACGCCCGGAGCAGGCCCCAGGCCGGGAGAGCGCTGGGGGGCAAGGCCTCCGCCCCGCACGCCAGCCCGCGGGGAACCTTCCCGCCGCTAGGCCGCGCTGCTGCCTCAGGTTCACCCGGCCGCCCGTCACCAGGGCGGGGCGGGCACCGGCTGCCTCCATCTTCGGTCACCACCACCGGCCTAAGGGACCGGGAGGCGCAGCGGCAATACAGTCACCACCGCCCGCCCGCCATGACTCCCCTCGCCGCCGCATTTCCATGGCAACCCGCTCCGCCCCTTCCGTCGGAGGCCCCGAACCGCCGTCTCGGTTACCGAGCGCGCGCGCGAGGGGGGCCGTCCCCATGGAAACCGGACGGCGCCGTCCGCCGCGACGCACAATGCGCGCGACGGGCGGGCGCGTCACGCGGAGCGCGTCACGCTGACGTGACGCGCCGGGGCCGGCGAGATGCGGCGCCGCCGCCGCCAGCGCTCCCAGCGACCGGTGAGCGCGCGCAGAGGCGGGGGCGGGGGGGAAGGGTGTGACAGCGCCGTGCTGCCATGGCAACCGCGCCCCCGCCTGCCGCCCCGGGCCGGCGGCGCCGGCATCAGGAGCACGGGGGCGACCAAGGCCCCGCTGGGGGCTGCTCGCCGTCCCGGCGGTGAACCTACCCCCTCTCCCTCCCCCCCGCCGCGTCCCCGGGAAGGGGAGTGACGCCGGGGAGGCGTCGGGGAGCGGGGTGAGATCTCCGCAGAGCCGGGACGGTCGGCGGCGTTTCCGTTACTCGGCGCGGGGCGGGCGGGAGGACGCGCCGTCTCCCTCGCGCGACAGCTGAGGGGCGATACTGAGGAGAAAATTAAGCGTTTCCACACGTGTTTCTGCCTAGCGTTACCGGCTACCGGCCCCGGCAGGGGAGCGGCGGAGTCCCCAGGGCCGTGTCCGCCGCCGCCGCTGGCCGGGGGGTGGCCGCCGCGGGGGCTTTTGCCTGAGGAGAGGGAAGGAAGGTAGGGGGGAGGGTTTCTCAGGCGGGGGGGGGGGGTTCGATGGCGGGTGTTTGGCGTGGAGGGAGGGGGAATTTGGAAGGTCGAGATGTCGAAAAGTTTAAAACAACCCCGCAGCCCTACCAGGGGTTAGAGCGAGAAAAGCGGTGTCCTGCGGGAGCTGGCACCGGAGTCCTCCCCGGGTGGAGGTGAAAGAAACACACACCCCCCCCCCCGCACCCAAACCCCAACATACACCCAAACCCCAACACACACCCAAGCCCGCCTCCGCACCCAAAATCCGTCTCTTAAGAACACCGGTGTGTCGGTCACCGTGAAAGTGGCCGCCCCGGCGGTACAGGGTCACAGGGGCGTAAAGAGAAACCCGGTGCCGCCTCTCGGGGAGCTGCCTCGCTCTAATTAATGAGGAAAACACGAAAACCCCCTGGGCCAGAAATGAGAATAAATAAATAACGTGTATTTGGAGCCTCAGGGCAGGAAAAAGATGATCAAGCTGCTGAGAGCGCCTGTTTGTGACGTGGCTGCGGTTTTTTTCTTGTTTCCTTTGGTCATAACGTTTAAAGCTCCAGACGCAGAATTTTACCCCGGACGTACACGTGCAAAGAAAATCGTGCCGTTATCTTTATGGAAAAACAGGGAAATTCTGTCAGTGCATTTGGATACTCTTTCTATTGTGATTTTTAAATCGTGTACTTTTAAGAAGCTTAAATTTTGTCAAAACAGTCCAAGAAAGCTTTTTTTCTTTTTTTTTTTTTACTACATAAAGTACAGAAAAAGTGTAATGACCTATTGTTACTGGGGGAGGGGAAATGTAAAAATGTATTTGTTTAGTCACGAGTGTGACATGTAAAAGCTGCTCATCGGGGAAATGGATCTCGTTACCTTAAGAGCCGCTCAACTGGAAAATAGATTTTGTTACTGGTTTAGTGCAGAAAATGGACCTTTCCGTTTGGGATGATTTTTGGGGTGCTTGAGCAATAGCAATAGGAATTGAACTACATGATTTGTCTCTTTTGTTTCCTAAAACATTTGCCTAAGTGTTTGTGTGTCCTGAATATTTCTCATTATTTTCTACTGTTTTGCTTTGTGTCCACGTGTTTCCAGTGATGTTTAGGGAGAGAGAAGGGAGATCCCTGTGTATCTCAGGGGCGCTGCTTTCCCTTCCCCTCGGGACGGACAGACTCAGTCATTTTTACAGGGAGATGCTCCTGTTATTGTGGTTTGGGTTTCGTGTGTTCTTTTGCCAGAAATACTCAAGAATGTGGGTCGAAAATTTTCTTGTCTCGAAAATTAGCAGTGTTTCTGTGTATGGTGAGCTCTAAGTGAGGTTGTGTTTTGCTGTCTTAAGGTTTATTCTTACTATCCTGTTTATATTTCTGTTGTTTAAGGGGAGTTTGTTTAGGGGTTTTTTTTTGCTTCTTTTTTCTTTTCTTCCTATTCACGCTCTCAGTATTGGCAGTTTCTTTGCAGCATCCCCATATTTTTGGATTGTACAGCCTGTGTAGCTCCCAGATCTTTATATTGGATGTGCTTCAGTTTTGCAGTTTAGTATCTAAAATTTGCCTTGTACCGTTGATATTTACACGTGTTTCTCTCTGTTGGGAAACGAGCGTTCCCCCTTGTGTCACTGGACCTAGGCCCGTGCTGTTGAGGTCAGCTGTAATGTTTGTGTAAATGTTTTACTAGCTGGTTGAACTCAGTTAACTTTCAACTTCCTGAATTCAGCATGTTTCACTGCTCATATTAAGCAATGATGAACTCAGATTTGAATAAAGCAACTCAGCTGATGTTTTTTCATGCTTCTGTGACCTTATAATTTGCCTGATCCGTAGTCGACTCCTCTGAGCTGGAAGGGAAGGTGCAGGCACAGTGTCTCTCGTCGCAGTGCTCCAAAGTGGTTTTCATGAGGAATCTTTGGGGTGGAATAGCTGTTGCTTCCATCCTGCTTCAGGTGTGTGCCTGCCATAGTTGTCACTGATGCTGATTATTGCTGATCATTTTTAAAGGCAGTAAGTGGAGCCTACTGTTGGTGGTCTGTGTGTTTTACCTGCTGAACTGCTTGATTGTTTTAATGAACTTGTATTCATATTACGGTTTTCTCCTTTCTGTTTGTTGCTCGTTTTATCCATCCTGTTGTATTCTGATAGCAGTTACGTTTTTAAGTTGTTGAGAGGTGCTCTTTTGGAAATATTTTTCCTTCTCAGTAACTAATCCCTTGTCTATCTCTACTCTCGGTTTTTTCCTCCATTCTTTCTTCTGTCTCTCTCTTTTCAAATTCCTTTTCCAGTGCCATTTCTGTTATGCTCTGCCCATTTCCCTCTGTTGTCTCTGATTTCTTCCTCTCCTCATCTATTTTTATGCTTCTGGAGGCCACTGTTTTGCTACTGCACTTGGTTAAATGGTCTGAACCACTTGTTGAAGAGGCTCGATGTGCTTTTTTGATTTTTAACAAGGGTGGAGAAAAATAAAATCCTGAATTTTATTTTTCTGTCTTTAGGAGGTTAAAGTTAGAAAGGGAAAAAAGTCAGGGGAGAAATAGAGAATGTGAAGTGTGAAGTGGTGGTGGATGTCTAAGAAGGGACAGAGAAGTTCAGTTCAGTGAGGGAGTGTTTCATGAGAGGCTAAGGTTCATCCAGTAGTGGATCTGGCAAGAAAAGTATGTGTTAATGATGGCAGTTGCTTGGATATTTTCAGATTATCAGAGATATTCTGAGGCTTGTGTAAGTGTCACATGTGCCATTTGTAATAGGACTCTGGAGTTTGTTGTTAAGGCAGGTGCTTGGGTTGTATTTGTGATGGATCAGTAAGCAAAATCCTTACATTGCATGAGAATAGCACCTCTTCTGGCCACCTGCAAGGTAGTACTCACTGACACGGCTTATGTTCTGTGAGAACACTGCAGCTTCTTGGATTTTCAGTAGACTTTCTTGTAGTGATGAAACAAACAGCTGCATCTTGGTACAAATCCATAGCTATAAAGCTGACAACTGGCTCAGCACTTTTCATGAACTCTGTTCAGGTGTTACAGGCTAGAACTAAGTTTTTACTCCTTTCCCCATGAAATGTGAATGCTTTAGAAAGCACTGCAGTTGGGGCTGATCTGTAACAAGAGGGTGGTCAGGGCTATTGCCTATTTGTGGAATGGTGAAGTCACTTCTTCCTCTTCTTAGAGTGTGCTTCTAAGGCAGAATGGATTAAGAGCTTGTGCTTCTGCCTGCGGCTCTTTGCATCTATTAGGAACAGGAGGATCAAAATAAAGGTCACAGAAGACAGGCAAGGTTACCCTCTGCAGTGGGCTGTGGCATTTAGTCTGCCCTAGAGAGAGCTGAATGCTCGAGTGAGTTAGAGAGACAATCGAGGAGTTACCCAATGTGACATTGTTTACTGAGAACGGGTAAAAGTTAATCTTGCTTTGCTGTAACTGGGGACAAAGGTGAAGGATGGAAATAATAGAAGTTGTATAAGGGCTAAATCTGGGTTAAAAGGTAGTAGAGGATAAGTGAGTTTTTTAGGTGTGGGAGAAAGGTGTGTGGAAATAGAGGCTATGTCAGATTCACATAGGAAGGAAAGGAGAGAAGTTAGCATGAGGAAGGAATAAATGTAGGATAGAGATGGCAAATAACAATTTTGAGGGAATGAACATAGTGGGGCTGAGCAGATCACTAAAAGACAATCAAATGCAAGGGCTAGAGGTGGGTGGGAGTGTCTTAGGCAGAGCAGATGAACAGACATGAAGGAGAATATTCAGTGCTGGGGCGGATGGATGTGTCACCAAGTGTCTGGAGAATGATAAGGAGATGTTTGCACCTTCTGTGTGCTGAGTGCTGTCTGTGTATGTCAGCACAGATCATACTGCATATGGTGGGGCATCTGGCCACATGCTCTTTTCTGCTGTTAAAATGCAAATAGCAAAGATAGCTATATATTCTCCTCCTTTTTACTTGGGTGCCTAATGAGCCCTACCATTGCTGTGCCTGTATCTTTCCTTTATTAGATTTTTTTTTTAGGAAAAAATATGTGCAAAGAGATAATGTGTTAACAGAGAGGAGGTGTAGTTTTATCTTGATATCCAATACTGTGTCACACAACTTTGGGGCCCTGGCTTATAGAAGCTGTTGTTTGAAGCTGTGTAAACAACCTGAATGTTCAGGGCAACTGGCCTAGATGTGACAGCAAGATGGAGTTCTGTTGGATTTTTTCATAATTCTGAAAATGGGAGTGGTGTCAGGGGAAAATGATGATAAGCCAGGATCAAGACAGAAAGGAAAAGCATGAAAAATACTAAGTAAGCCCAAGTGCATCTTACAGTTTGGTCCCTCTTGTGCAGCACAGGCTTTTCTTGGGGACAAGGATGCTGCTGGAAGGATATGCCATCAGTCTCTCTGTGCACTAACCTCTCCCAGTAGCTGTTCTTAGCCAGAGATTAAATTCTCTTTGTTTGTGACTCTGAATAACACTTGTGTTCTGCCACAACATCTCAAGTGTGTAAATGTTAGGGCAAAGTGGTTCTGCCCTGAGCTCACCTTTGGTAATGCTTATTTTCAGACAACATTTGGGCTTTTTGGAAGTTCTGGGGACTCTAAGTGTTGAGAACCTTGAAGCCAAATCAGAGAAAAAAAAAAGTCTAAATAAAGTCAAAACTAGAAATACTGGGAAGCAAAGAACTTTACTGCATTTTAGAAATGGAGAAACATTTACTCTGAAAGAACAAACCATTTAGATGCACATTAAGTGCAGTAAATCACATCTTTTAGATGCGGAGTTGAAAAGCATCTAAAGGGCAGAATGTATGTGTACAGACTATTTGGGGTTTTTTTGTTTGGTTTGCTTTTTTTTTTCTATAGACTTTTTAAGGAGAGGGCTCTTGGTAATTTCCATTCCTGTTTTTTTTTTTTCTTATCTACAGGACTTGCTGCAGCTCTGTGATTGCTGATCCACGCTTGACTGCCCCAAGGGGTCCTGGCAAGATGGCATCTTCCAGACTTCTCATCCTTCTAGCACTGGCATTTTCTTCTTTGTCCTTTGTTCTTTCACATTCAAACAGGGAAATGTGGTTTCAGGATTTCTTTTCACCTAACATGTGCCCTATAAATGCCAAAGCCAACACTTTTTATGGCATAATGTTTGACGCAGGAAGCACTGGAACCCGGATTCACATTTACACCTTTGTGCAGAAGAGCCCAGGTAAGACCCCATGTCAGTCTGTGCACTTGGACTATGTTGACTTAGGTTCCAACTTCCTAAAAGAGGGTTTGGGTTTTGTGGTGGTTTTTTTTTTTTTTTTCCCCAACACAGCATTTGGGAACAACTGACGATTTCATAGAATCATAGAGTGGTTTGGGTTGGAAGGGACCTTAAAGATCGTTTTGTTTCAGCCCCACTGCCACGGGCAGGGACTGCTAGACCATTTCTGCAGTTCTTTCAGATGGTTCTCTGGCAGATGGTTATTGTGCATTTTTGGTGGTGTTTTGCTGTGAAAATACCTTTTTTGTAAACCTTTTGACATTCAGAGGTTTATTTATGGGTATACTGGAGCGTTCTGAATTTCCAAAGGTTTTAATCTACTCAGCTGTTTAAAGACATAAAAGAATGTCTTCCGGACGTGAAAGGAGGCTTATGCTGTTTTTGTCAAGTTACGCGTTACCTTGAATTATATCAAGAGATACTTAAATTCTGCATTTGTTTATATGTCAAGTTTTGTAGCGAATTAAATTCCGTAAATTAAGGAGTCAATATGCACTGAAGGTCTGAGCAATTTCCAGGAGAACTCCTGTGGGCAGATGCACCACATGTTGATATATCTACTGCTGACACAGTGCAGAGGGTCCTGGGTTGGCTGCACACGCAACAGGATTCAGGAGGGTGAATTAGTTTGGGTACAGTGAGTCAGCAAATTTGCAGAGGTTGAAGGCTGGTTGATGGGACTCGGCTAATAAGCCCTTTAGGGCCATGCATAGTGCCTACGTGGCTTCATGTGATTTCAGCCTTGGTTTGGAAGGGCTGGTACAACGTTCCAGAGATGCAAGCTGGTCTTGGAGCAATGGTCACGCTTTTTTTGGCTTTGTAAGCAAGTGCTTGAGCTGTCAGCTCTCTTCTGTGTTTGTGAATTGGATGAATTACCTAAGAATAATCTGAAGTTGACTCTGTGTATCTTAATATGAATTTGTATTTCACAATTAGCTTGGGGACAGAAAGGGAAATAAAATGTTATTAAGATTAGGCAACAGTCATACTACCTTGCTATAACTCACTGTAGTTCACAAATGCAGATTGAACGTACTGCTAATTATAACACGTTCTTAATAATTTGTTTGTGAATTTGGAGGATTCAAGGGCAACATTTTGTTAAATATGCTCCTGAAGTGAAGGAGCAGTGCTTGTTTTAGGAGGGGAATAGTATTGTTTGCAAGGGGAAATCAAGGTTACTCACTTTACAGGGGTTGCAGGCAACTTTTTTAAAACTAAAGGAAAGGATTCGAGTTGTTTACTGTTTCATGTAATGTTTCATTTTTGTACAGAAGACCTTCCAGAGTTGGAGGGGGAAATCTTTGAGTCTGTGAAGCCAGGTCTTTCTGCATATGCTGATGAGCCTGAAAAGGTAAGGCTCTCCTTCATTCCTTTGAGTTGGTCTTGCTTCTACTGATATCAGTTAGACTCTACTAAGCAGTTCAAAGTATTAACTAATTGCAATTGCAGAGAATAAACATGTAAAAGTTCTCCCGCTGGCTCTCTAAACCTGTTGCTATACTTTTGTGAGTTAATTTCTACACAGTGAAATGGGAGCTGTTTTACATATTTCTTTAAGGGAGCAATGGGTTAATTTTCTTTTCTAGTCCTGTTACACTGACAAGGAGAGAGGGTTCATTTCTCTGACTCCTAAAAATGTTTAAATTTTTGCGTGTATATAGTCAGATCTACAAAAGTTAATTTTTGTTAATAAGTTAAGGGGAAGAATAAAGACACTTAGCAGATTAAGTCAGGCCTTAATATTTCTCTAAGTGTGTTCTCTGCTTCTGTCATCAGACTTCCAATCATATTTTGTTTTGATTCTTTGCTGTTATCTTTGGAATCATGGCTTGGAAGCCAGTGCTCAGGGATTTGTAGGACTCATTTCAGTCATGCTCAGTTCAGATATTTGAATAATGATTTGGGTACAGGCTGTTACTCTTCAGGACTATCGTTGCTTTATTTGTACACAGGGTTTTTCAAAACACAGTTCCATCTTCCACAATCAGATGTATTAATTAACATATAAATTTATAATTTTTATAAGAAGTTAGCTGCCATCCTCTTTAATTTCTAATGGGGGTGGTGGTGAATTTGTGCACACTACACTTGTTCCATGCCACTGTATTGTTATCAGGTGTCAAAAACGAGCAACAGAGCAGAGGCACCTAAAATAATCCTGCTGTTGTGATACACAGGGCCAGTCCTGAAGCAAACTGCTGTTTTCTAGATCCCCCTGCGCTGCCAGTGAGCTCTTTCACGAGCTAAAGGAGGTGCCAGAGAAAAGATAGATTAGATACTCTACCTTGTGTGCTTTAGCAAGTCTTGGAGCAGGGAGCTACCGTAGCAGGAGCTTCAGGTTTCTCATTTTGCTCAGCTGCATTCAGTGCTACAGGAATTTGAGTGAAAAACTTTACAGAAGAGTGAATGGCTTTTGGATATTTTTTTTTTAAAACTTTGATGAAATCTCCCATGATTTCACTAAATCATTTTGTTTGTTGTGTAGGAGGGAGGAATTCATCCCAAAAGAAATTTCTATAAATTTCACAGAAATTTACATTGCTAATGCTAAACTGTAATTGTTAGAGCAATGTAAATAATTGAGAGCCCAGCAGTGATGCCTGTACTTCATGTGGTAACCGTTCTACAGCTGATGTTTTAATTATACTACTTACTATAGACACGCTTGGAATTCTTATATTGCATTTTGTGAAATCTACAAACTTTCCCCCTGACTTTGGTAGCTTCAGTCAGTAATTGCATCATTTAGTTTTATTGAACTGAAAGATATTTAGGTTTGTCAGGTGATCAGTTCCCCCATCTCTCTCCATGCTTTCCAAAAAATACCTTCCACAAACAATGAAATTTCTCTCACCTGAGATTTATTTCTGTATGTACCCTTCCTTCCAATGCAGACATTCTTTTTAAGGTTCTAACAAGATGTTTAGCACAGTTTTTATACTTATCTTGGGTGCGGGTGAGGTATCTTCTCCTATTGAATGCTGTTTTGATTAGTGTTGAGAGAAAATTGGGAGGCCTGTTTTCTGATGGTCTGTAGGAGGAAACCATAAGAAAAACATCTTTTTCCTTCTAGGGTGCTGAAAGTGTCAAAAGCTTGTTGGACATGGCCATAGATGCTGTGCCACCTCATCTCTGGAAGAAGACCCCAGTAGTGTTAAAAGCCACAGCTGGACTGCGTTTGCTGTCAGAGGAGAAAGCCCAGGCTCTGCTTTTAGAGGTAATACTGAGATCTTTTGGATGCACTAGTATTGCTCTCACTGCTTCATCTTTCATGACTCAGTTCTCCATTTCTATTTAGCATAAGAGAATCTCAGCTGTGAAGTGACTGTAATCTCACGACACCATGAAACTTACAGACTTTACAGGCTTTCTTGTATGGTCCTGAAATCCTTTGTCTTGATATGGATAGAAGACATAGGGAGCGAGACCTACGATACTTGTTCCTTTCTTTCCTGGCCCTTGAAAGAGAAAGAATATTGTTTACTCCACACACTTGTCTTATTTGCTACTGCTGTAAAAAAAAAGAAAACTTTCTTGTCGTCCTCAGAGCAGAACAGTGCCAGGGAATATAATCATTATTTCTTTCTTCAGGTGAGAGAAGTCTTTGAGGAATCACCATTTCTTGTTCCAGAGGACAGTGTTAGCATCATGGATGGGTCTTATGAAGGTACGTTTTAGAAGGAAGAAAAATGTGAAAGCAAAGAGAAATGAGAGAAAAAGAGAGAGAGAACTTAAAATGAGAGGGAAAGAGAAATGGACACTAAACTAAGGGAAAAATTAAAAGGTTTCTAGCCCTGTTTGAAACAATGCAATCCTGCTTTTCCTAGGAGGTGCTGATTACTTGCCTATCTGCTAGGCTACAAATGCAGACACACAAAGACATTTATGAGTTAGCTAGATTGAAGGTTCATCTAAAACCTTCTGAGGTTCCAGAAGAGAACCTCATCTCAGAAAACAGGGTAACCAGGTGAAGCCTGCTCTTGGGTATTGGTGGAAAAAATATGGTATTCACCTCTGAAAGGCTACATGATGATAGACAGCAAGCAAGGAAACTTATGGAAAGTGAAGCAAAGGAAGAAATCTACAATGCAAGAAAAGGTTAATTATGTTGCGGGTTTGCAGTGCGGTGCAGAACAGCCTCTGGAACATTTTGGTTACGTATCCAGAGACGTTACCTTGGTGAGTAGGCAGGCAATAATCCTTCTGCATGGTCCTGGTAAGAGCTATCTGCCATGTTACGTTCAGTTCTGAACACCTCAGTATGGCAGACATATTGTCAGTTTGAAGGTGTTCAAGGTCAGCAAAAAGAATTATCACAGTGCTTAAACAACTAATAAATGGAGGAAGATTAAAGAGCAAAATCTGTCCGTGTGGGCCAAGAGAAAAGGAGAAGTAACAAGTCTGCAAGAATCTGATGAAGTATGGTGCAATGCATAGGTTGTCGCTAGGAGTAAGGGATGAAGTGTTGTATTGATGGGGAGCAGAATCAATAATGCATAATAGAGCAAGGTATAACCTGCCAAGATTTATTTAAAAATCCCACCTCTTCTACTGTTGCATGTTTGCCCGTGTTTGGGTAAGAATTGTGCCAGTTTCAGGCAAGCTGCTGGAGTCAGAATAGTTGTGTTTTACCAGTTGCCACTTAATTAGAGAAACCACATGATTAAAACACAGAGCGGTGTGTACGCAGTTTTCCAGTTAGGAATTGAAATGCTGGGGGGGAAAACGTGCCCAAGGAAATTTGTGCATTTTATCAGCTCATTACTTCTTTGTATGTTTAGATAATCAACGTGACTTGTGCATGCTGTGGTTGCATGGATATTACAAACATTCTACCTATCCCAGTTTATGAGATTTTAATAATTCAATAATGCATTGTGTCACTTAAATTATAAGTTTAAATTAATCTCTGAAGTATGGGGCAGTTAAGTTAATAATGATTTCTGGGTAAAAAAGTAACGTGGAGTGCTGGTAAGGGTGGGCAAGGCGTTGTGTGAGTATTCAGTAGTGACTTTTTTGTTTTTTCCCCTCTCCTTTTTCACTCTGCAGGAATTTTAGCCTGGATCACTGTGAACTTTTTGACAGGTAGTTAATTCTGTATAACTTCTCTCTTAATATGAACTTGAGTTTCTTCTGCAGAGGTGATCACTCTTCCTCTGCCTTGGTTCGTCTGCTTTTTCTCCCCACTGTGACACCAGTGCTAAAGCAGCAGATTGGCTTGGGTAGACTGTGTTCCAGGGAGAGCACCACACCTGTAGTGAGGAGAAGGCATCTTCATCCAGAAGGTGCCAGGATTTACTCAGGACTGGGAGGCACTAACAGGCTGGTTTGCCTAACACACCTAGGAGAGTCCTACTGCTAATCTGTTAGAAGGTGGGAAACAGTTTTACAGTGTTTTTCATCCCAAACACAAACTATGCAACTAAAGTTGTGTAACAGGGAATGCACTGGTGCTTCAGACCCACTGGCTCTGGAAAGTTCTGGGAGCACAATCTGGTGAAGAGAAAAGAAAGTCATTACTCCAGTAGATACATGAGCAAGTAAAAAAGCTGCTCTGTGAGAAGAGAAATGATAATGGCTGATTCTGCTCTTACCTTTCCTTTCCTACTGCTTTTGACCATCTATATGGTGGTTACAGAATTCACAACTCTCCCTGGCAATCTTCTGCAGCTTTTGCTGGATATCTAGAGGTTTATCTGCTTTTGGCTTTTTGGAGGTGAAATTAGAACCAAGGAAGAAAGTCGTATGAATCTTTTCATAATACCTCCTGCTTGCCTATCTTTTCCCTGTGATGTTTGTTTTCTTTGAAGGCCTCCTGTATTGCCATGATAATGTAGTATCTTGTTCATTGCTTGAACATAGATGCAATATGTGCATTTTAGCATTTGTGGACTTGAGACTGTTCTGAGCATGGTGTTGTTTGTAGGGCAGCTGTCTGGCCAGAACCAGCATACTGTTGGGACTCTGGACTTGGGAGGAGCCTCAACCCAAATCACATTCCTGCCACGGTTTGAGGTGAGGATGGGTTACAAGTGTGCGGGTTAGGACTGCAAGGCCAGCGGAGGGACCTGAGCAGTGCTGAGCTCTCTGAAACCACTTTGTCAGCACTGGCACAAGCAGAACATCTGTGGCATACAGAACATCTGTATTTCTGTTCCCTTTGACGTCAGCAGTTGGCTGATAGGCGCTTGTAAACAAAGGAGCTTGGATAGCAACAAAGAAAAAAAGAAAGCAAGCAAATGGGTAAAACCAAAGAGAAAGAGCTTTTGTTTTCTAGACCCAGGCTGGGAAAGTCCCATTAATGCAGAAAATGACTTTGTATTTAATGAATGTAGAACACTTTCTGGGAGTATTTTTGCATTATTACATGAACTTTAGGGTCTTTTTAGTTATCTTTTAGTTGTCTTCCCCTCGGCTCCATCTGCCAAGACTGATAGCAGATCCTCACTAAATTTGGGAGGGCTGGGAGAGGCAGGGTGGAGGGGGGCACCTTATGGTGCAAATGTCTTCATAATAGCACAGCCAGTCCCTCTTTGTTTTCTTCTTTGGGAATTCATCTCTCCTTAAGTCCACCTCTACTGGATTTGTCAGGAATTCTGTAGCTCTTTAGAAACAGTTTGAACTGGCACCCGAGTCTAAAGTTTACATGGGAAATTACATGGGTGTTGGAAGGGCACTCCACAATTCTGTACCTTGACAGTGGTTGTTTTTATCCCTCTTTCTGAAGGAGTCCTTTATTTAACATTTTTTGTTTACAGGACTTGAGAGGGTGTTTGGGGAGCACAAAACATGTGGTTTTCATATCAGGATATTTTAATTCTGCAATGGTGGGTCATGTTGAAACATGATGTGCAACCTTATCCTGTTCAGCAGAGCCTGAAGTACTCCGGGCTTGTCCTCTGTTTTGTGTTGATAACACCTGCTAAAGTGGGCACTGGACCAACAGGAAAGGGTGTTGCATGTCAGGGTTTTGGAGAATAAATAGAGCTGTGAAGTAGGCTGAGCTGCAGCTCAGGATTCAAACTTTTTCTTAGAGCCTTGCAGCAAAAGGACTTGGGGATTTTCTACTGACCAGGACCAATGGTGCGAATTAGTAGGGCAACGTGGAGTCAAGGTTCACATTGCCTGCTGGTATGCTGTGTCTGATTCTCACCTGTATCACCATGTTCATACAAAAAAGCACATGGTTTCTGAGGAGTTTTTCTGGTCTGACAGAATTAGCAGGGATTTTGCCCTTTGTTCTGCAGCAGGGTTTTTTTTCGCCCCTTCCTGCAATCTGAGGCATGTTTACTCTTGTATTCATTTGAACTGTAATGTTTGAACTAAAATACTGTAATATGAAGAGATTCATTAATGAAATACAGATTGCAAGCAAATAGAGGACACGTAATTGTAGCTGTGTGGAGCTGTTTTTAAGGTAATGTTATGCTTTACAAGGTATTATTGCCAAAGTTATAAAAAACTAAAAACCAATCACAATCATGAAATTGTGATATTACATCAAAGTTGGTTATTTTTCATTGCATAATAAAAACTAAAAGATTTTTTCTTTTACTTAACTTATAGGAAACTTTGAAGGAAACCCCTGGTGATTTTCTTACCTCATTTGAAATGTTTAATAGCACCTACAAGCTCTATACCCACAGGTGAGGAGCAAAAGGCTGCTGTTTCTGCTGGGAAAATCAGTCTCTCTGCAGCCCCTGAGCTAACCACAAATGGCTATGTCATCCTGTTACCAGCTGTTGGGACCACGACTTTTTTTTAATAATATTCTTATCTGCTTGAAACATTAGTTTGAAGTGGAAAACGACATTAGTTGACTGGAAACATTCCAGGATCATAGTTAGTATCGCTGCAAGGGACTATTAGTCAGTCTGTCAAATGAAGAGGAAGCATTATGACTTGCTGTATGTAAGGAGAAGAATTCTTACTACTGGATTCAAGGCAGATATTCTGGACCAAGCAGAAAGGTGGATATCGTGCCAGTAGTCAGAACTAAACCTGGTCAGATTTTTGGGAAGAGGATCTTCCCAAAAGATCCTTTTCCTTCTTAGTTTGAAATGGCACATCTCTTCAGCACATGGACAAAAAGTAAAATTTTGACTGATGTAAAACAAAGAGACAATCATGGGCAGCTGATGCAGACCATGGGGCACAGCAGATTCTTGAACCAATTGGAGAGGATACTTGGCCTGGAATAATATAATTGTGCTTACTGCATTCAGCTGACAAGCTTCTGAGGTGTTTGCAGTGAAATCTGAGTATCTTACAGTCCAATGAGAACTCAACCATGTATAATAGAGTTGGTCTCAGCCCATTCTTAGTGGGGTGAAGACTTATCATCTCCATCAGTTACAGAATATGCTTACTTGACAACAAAGCTGATTTAATAGTCCTCCACTCCTACTGCTTACTTTTACTGGTGGAACTGATGGCTGTATTCACCAATACAGTCCTTTAGATCACTTCAAATATTGGGATTGAAAGTCATCTCCTAAGAAATGAGGGAGATGGAGGTTAGTTTAACTGTTATTATTCTGTAATGTTTGTATTGACATGACTAAAGGGATAAGTAGCCAAACACAGAGATGGGAATGAAAGTTTTTAATCTAGCTGTGTTGCTGAAGCCAGCAACATGTAATGACATTCTTATAAATGTTGTTCACATCCTGGCTTGTAATGAGTGTAGCAATAATCTCTGGAGTCAAACAGGGGTGAATTTCACACAAAGGCACAGCTCCCATTTAGTGGGAAATTTTCCACCTTCCTATTAGTTCTGCCCTAAAAGCACATAGTCTAATGTGTGTGACATAAGAATGGCCACCCTATTCCCCATGCACTGCTCACATATCCTTCTTTCTCCCTGATTTTTAAGATTGTGCATTTTTGCTTTTCATGAATGTCTTCTTATAGAAATGTCACATCAGTTCTAACTGCTTTCTGCGGTTTTAGATTTACCCAATGTACAGCTCTGTAATTCTTGGGTTTGTGTCACTCTTTTGGTACTTTTGGAATTGATCTGGCAAAGGGAACTCTGGTTTAGACAGGAGAGAGTTGTGGGAAGCAGAGGGAGGAAATTTGGTTTGGGTGTTCCAGGATTTAGGAAGAGGCTATGGGTGAAGCATACCAGATGTGTTAAGAATTAAAACTCTAATGTCTGACTTTGTTGTTTGCAGCTATTTGGGGTTTGGACTAAAAGCTGCCAGACTAGCAACGCTTGGAGCTTTGAATGTGGAAGGTATGTTCATATGATAAAACATCTAAGATTTTTGAAAAGATGGTTAGACTTAGTCTTGGGTCAGCAGCCTTTTTCCTGTGTTTTCACTATCTCATGATTTTCTGTGTTCTCACTGGCACAGATCAGCCTGGAAGCCAGCTACCACTTGTTAAGGAGTTGTCTTGTGAGACAGCTGCTTTTCCCTGTTTCCAGTGCAAATTCCAGACATGCACATGTGGGAACATACAAACAGCATATAGAGGTGTCCAGCTGCAAACACACAGCTTCACAGGCATCCACAGAAACACAAACAGCACAGGCAGGTCCTGCTCCTAGGGATTGCTGCTTAGTTCCAAGCCACTTTATCGGTCTCTTTGGTATCAGCCTGTCCCACCATATTTCCCCAGACCTTCTGTTGTATTCGCTGACTAGTCTAGTTTGAAGTCCACAAGTATATCACACACACTGCCATTCACTAACCTGAACACATATTCCCATTTCTGAGCCTCGCCAGTCTGACCCAAACCTTAAGTCTTTCCAGTCTTCATGCCCAGACCTCGGGCTTTTTGTGTCATCTTTAGCCGGGACCTGGGGTCTATCCACCTTCCGGATTCTTACGTGACAGCTAGATGGACTTATGTTAATTACTGGAGTATACTCAAACCAAAAATAGTTGGGAATAGGATTTACGAAAAAGATAGGACACGGTGCAGTGGTTGGTCACATGGCTCAGCCAGAAAAGGATTTCTGACCAGCTGCTTGCTTAGTTGTAATTGCCTTCTTTTAACAACCCCTCTGTTTTCCTGTACTTGTGCTTCCTTCATCCCTTGATTCCTCCTTCCCCTGCCTTTGAACCTTCCCCTAAACATCCCATAGTAAATTTTGCACAATCTGACAATCTCCCTCAACCATTCTGTAAGAGGTTTGCTTTTTCTGTGAGACCTGGCCATAATGTTTTCCTCTTACCAGTTACAGTATTCCTGGTTGAACCCTTCAAGGGTCCCACATTCAGTAGATCCTGTAGTGGCCATTGATCAGCATCTTGGGAGGTTTTTGTCTTCATTGCTCATTTCTTTTGTTTGTCTTGGTTATCTGCTGTTCGTTAGGGCTTGTGTATCTATGTGTTTAATTTATTACCTCTCTTGTTTCTTGTGGTGAGCAGCCACTATCCAGATACCCTTATCTCTCATTAACAAATGACAAGCCCAGCTGCTCTGCAGCTTGCAGGACAAAATGGACACAGCTTTCCCAGACTGAGACTGATCCTTACTTCACAATCAGTTTGTGCAGCATCCATCAATTCAGATTTCTGTACTTTTGCTTAAAGACCTTAATGAAGATCTTTCAGCCTTTTCTTTTCTGGTTCTGCATATTGATCAATAACTGTGTTAAATTTTATCCTTTCTGACTCTTCCCTCTGGTTTCGTTCCAGCTGTGGATGGACAAATGTTCCGCAGTTCTTGTTTGCCAAAGCAGCTGGAGGCAGAGTGGCACTTTGGGGGAGTGAAATACCGCTATGGTGGCAACAAAGAAGGTAAACTGAGGAGACTTGTTGCTTCATGTAAGATAAGTCTTGTCTCCAGAATCTGAGCTTTTCCTTTGCAAATACTCTATCTTGGATTACAAAAGATACCTGTCCAGTTATAGATGTGGACTTTTGACAGAGCCAAAGAAAAACCTGAAGCTGCTACATTTATAGGAAGTGTTAAGAGTTACTTGTGCAAATAAGAGAGTTTTTTCTGAGACTTTGAGCCACTGATTCTTCCATCTCCTGTACATACCTCTCTGGTTCACCCCATCTGTGTTCGTCCTGACAGGAGAAACAGGATTCGAGCCTTGCTACTTGGAAGTTCTCAAGGTTGTCAAAGGAAAACTGCACCAACCAGATGAGATTCGTGGAAGTCCATTCTATGCTTTCTCCTACTACTATGATCGTGCAGTTGACACCAACCTAATTGGTAAATTGGTTTGGGATGGTCTACTAGATGTGAGCCTGTCAGCCAGGAGGTAGACAGAGGTACCCTGGAGGCTGGAGCCATGGGGAGCAGGGAAGAGGAATGATGTTGAGAAGGAGGAAATACACAAAATGCCTTCAGGGAATGAGTGTTTTATCTGTCAGTGCAGTTTGATGTTCAGAGTTCAGCAGATAAGATTTGTGCTCTGAGCTCTGGTTATACTTGCAGCTCTGGCCTCTGTTATCAACTGATCTCACTTGTAGCCCAGCATCACCAAGTTGCATTCTAGGGACAATTAGATATTGAACACAAATGTTTTCAGGTTTTCTTGCCTCTTCCTTTTCAGATTATGAACAGGGAGGTGTTCTGGAAGTGAAAGATTTTGAAAGAAAAGCCAAAGAAGGTAAGTGTCATGAGACTTGGGAAACTGGTGGGGATGAGAAATAATGAAAACATGTATGTCTGTAGGCAATACATACTGTGAGTTTGACCTTATTTTTAAAAAAAAAATTTTGTTTAACTTTTATTCTACTTATACCATGCCCTGTCATGTTACTTAGCTTTTATTAGCCAACACCTGTAACTATTGCAGAAGAGCAGTGAGGAGAAGCAAAGTGTTATCAGCTTGGCAGCTCTGCTCGGCAGAGGAGGGAGATAGTTCATCATTGTCAGTAAAAAAGAATGTTAATTTGCTGTATCAAGAGCTCCTTCTGTCAAACCGCAGCTCAGAGAGTTTATCAGAGAGCTGACTTCTAGAAGTCAGTCACCTTAAAGCCTTTTTAATATCTAACAAAATGGAGGGAGAGAGCAGAGGTTGTTTAAGCCTGACAGCCTCTTCTGCATTCCTTTCCATCTCCCTGACTTTTTCCTGAGTGCTTGTTCTGGTTTTGTACCTCCTAAAAAAAGAGCTCCCACCTTGCCATGCTACTGATGGCTAAAAATTTAGCTTACAGAGCAAGATGTTATCTCTGAATTATCATCATCCTCGTGATGATTAGTAGACATGTATGTAGTTCAGGACTGACTTTTATCAAAAATAGGACCTAAATTTTAATGACTTTTCAGTTAAACTTAATCTCCCTAAAGACTGTTTTTTAGTAGGGGGATTAGGCTCTAAAGTTTGTGTTTGTTTTGTTTCCCTGGGTACTGGGAGAACTTATTTCCAAACATGCAGCTAAGATGTTATCTAACAACATCAAACCATTTATTTAGCTTTAGAGCATCAGATCAACTCTGTCATCCTAAATTAACGCTCCTCTTTCTCATTGCAATAGTAGGAAGCTGCTGCTTATCAGTTTCTAAAAAGTGAACTCTGTCCTTGATGCTTGTAGAGCAGGGCAGTAATGGTAGGTCCAGAAGACAACACTTAGTGTAAATCCTTTTCCCAGTCACTGTCACCCTTACTGTGGAATCTCCCTCCCTTACTTGAGGGATCTCCCTCCTGCAGCGAGGGAGTGGTTGGTTGGGCAGTAGCCTCTTCCATGTCCTTGGACATTTGTGGTTGGAAAAAAACACAAAAGAATGTGCCTGTGTACAAGGTGGACTCCGTTACTGGAGCCATCCTTGGAGACTGGCAAGGAAGACAAATGATGCTGTGTTCTTGAAGGACTAAATAATAACAAACTCCCTGCCAGTTATCAGTTGAGCAGAGATACAGACTTCAAAAGAGCTATGTGGATTATGCTGCTGTAATAAAAATGTACTTAGCATGGAGTTAAGAGAAACTGGAAGTACTGTATGGTTTATTCTCCAACAATATAAACCAGCTGTGTGGTGTGTACCATGTGTCACATGCACCCGTTAATAGAAGTGGGTGGCTGTTTTTAGGAGGCTGTGGCTTGAGGTCAGTTCAAACATATAATGTAGATGAAAGCTCCTTTATTTTGCTGAGATTCCCTTTTTTTCTTCTCTAGTCTGTGATAACATGGAGAGGTACAACTCAGCCAGTCCATTCCTCTGCATGGATCTCACTTACATCACTGCTTTACTAAAGGAAGGGTTTGGATTTAGGGACAACACGCTCTTACAGGTGAGAAAAACAATTAAATCCCAAAGCCATGTTCCACATTTCTCTTACCAATCAACATGCAGTAGTTAATTTTTCTGGCTAGTCGTTACATGTCATTGCTGTCATCTGTGCAATATATGAATTTAAAGAACTGTTGGGAACAACTTCTTTTTCTTCCTTTATAGTTAACAAAGAAAGTGAACAACATAGAGACAAGCTGGACACTGGGTGCTACCTTTCACTTGCTGCAGTCTCTGGGGCTAACCTATTGAACTGTGACATTCCTGTGGACTTCAGCATTTCTGAAAGGCTGAGAAAGCAAACTGAAATCTCCAGGTACGTTGTTCAGCTGGAATTGGTCACGAAGCAGAACGTGGACCACAGCTATAGAACAGATCTTCAACCCGGATTGGCCTCGTGAATAATGAGAGTTGCCATGGTATGATGTATAATTGTGATTGCCATAAATGATCCAGAAGCTGCCTTCTGAAAGTCAAAAGGCCTAAACTCCAGCAGAGTATCCGCAAGGAGCTCAAAACCAGTTTCACCAGCACGTTTGTCTAGCATCCCATTGCTAGAAACACAGAGTACCTGGGACAAGGTGGCAGGCTACAGACACGTGACTTCCCCTCCCCCTTTTATGTTAAACATACATAACTTAAGTTTGCTTGTGACATGTTAAGTACAGAAATTAGCAGTCGTTCAGAGAAGAGTGAATGACTCTGGATGCTCCCAGCCTCAGCGTTTCAAGTACCTGGCTGTTGGCTTAGCTAATACATTGCAGGAAGACTCCAGTCTTTCAAGAAGGGGCCTGCTGTAAGCACACTTTGGGCATGGTTTTGGGAAAGGTGTTGGCTAAAGCATAGGTTGCAACTTACCAAGCATTTTTGCAGGCAGCAGTCCTTTCCTATGCAGAACGTGTGCCTGACTGTGTTCCTTTTTGCTGCCCTTTACAAGTCTGTGGAGCTGCACTGTACATCTGGCTACGAGTCCTGATCACTTGATTCATGTAGTCATAACACGTAGTTGTGCTGGCACAACTAGGCAGTAGTGCCAGCTATTTAAACTTCCCTGCCAAGAGAAATGCTTGTCACATTACGCCCACAAGGAAATGAAGGGTGCAGTCAGATGCAGTGGCTGATCTGACAGCTCACTTTGCTGTAGGAGACAGTTCTGTTTCTCTGTTCTCAGCAAAGCACTCCCACAGCCTTCTTTCCTCTGATGCTGGTGCTCCTCAGGTTCTTTGGTGAACTAATTCACGACACCAAACCTGAGCTAAATCAGCTTACCCAAGAGCCCAGTCTGGCTAGCATGAGGGAAATAGGCATTGCCCAGCCTGGGGAGACCTGCCGGGCCAGTGAGCTGTTAGAGCAGCACAGCTCAATTTTGTCAGAATGAGCTCTAAGCTGTGGTTTTCTGTCTGAAAGTTGGGGCTTATCGCTTCCTGCCCCCTCCTGAGGAACCTCCTTTGAATGCAGAGCTGTGGTGAAACAAGTTGTTTTTTCAGTTGTTTAACAGATAAAGTAGATAGAGTGGAATTAGCATCAGAAACAGAGGGAGTACAAGAGCAGAAGTAGCTTTGCTTTCTTATCCCTTGTTTGCTTATCCCTTGCTCATTTTAAATTGTTTTAAACTTCATTTCTCTTTAATTGGACACATAAAATGCTGTATGTAGCCCTGCATCGATCTAGAGATATTTCAGTTACATTCAGCAGGGCTTTAGGAACAGTGCATCCAACAAAGGGGTTGCACCTCTTTAAGAAGCCCAAGACTTCTGTCAGGGTAGCACGAAGCTACTTAAGTAACAATTTCAAGTCAGTCTTGCCATCTTTTTCACACCAAAGGCATAGAATCAATGAAAGATCGATATTTTAAATTAATTGTCTTGTCAGATAGGCTAGAAACAGTAGGATCCTTGTTTCCTTGTTTAATTGGTTGTAGAGAACAAGAAGATGGCTCCAAGTGCAGACCTTGTGTTGTCTTAAATAGAAACAGCTGTGGAGGCTAGTTTTTCCACCGCATTAAATAGCTGGCAGCTGACTCATCAAAAATTAGTGTCTTCTACTCACCATGGAATGGTGTAAAGATTGATTTACCCCCATCATGAGAAGAGAGCGGTATTACCGACCTGACTAAGGGAAGCTTTTACCAGTGATCTCTCCTGGTGAACACTTTCCTGTTGGGCATTTGCAGTCACCTCTTTGGTGACACACCTTTCCCATTTCCGTAAAACCAAAGACTGCCCTCGAGGTACCTTCTCTGCAAACTGGATTTGAAAATAATTGGCTATTCCAGGAAGGGGAGGAAGTAGCGCACTCATGCCCTCACTCGTCCTGCCAAGCAATTTGGAGACTTACTTAGAAATTTGCCTTACTGTGAACATTAGTCATCTTCCTCTAATCAGCAGAGCAGGTCTGACTGTGCCTGATGAAGCTCCCCCTTCTCATAGCTCAGGTTTTATGGCACTAGGGTGCAAGGCCTACTTGTGATTGAACAAGTTCAGTCAGCAACAGGAGTCCACGGGGCGGGGATGCTTGTCCCACCACTGACACCTTGCTGTTAATTCAGGCTGTTTCTTTGAAATATGAAATGTTCCCCCTACCTGTACTCCTCCTCCCCAGAATCTGTTTTAAGATCCATGTTGGGAATTTCCTCAGTTCTGTTCCTTCCTCACTAAGAGCTTCTGTTTGAACACGAAGAAAGTAGTTATGGTCTCTTCTCAACCAAAAGCAACATTTCATATTTTCCTTCCTGGTGTTTAGCAAAACTTTTTGTATGTGGTCTGATGTGCACAAGGTGACTGCAAACGCATTCATTTTGTCTGTGAACAATTCTATTCACTTTTGTATTCTCAGAGAACACAAAGCAGGATGCAGTGGTTACCAGCCAGGCCGTGTTACTGCTGAGAACTAGCTCAATAATCCAAAAGCCTTCTTTCAGTCTGAGCCAGTGCTGTGACAAAGTCTTGCTAGATCTCAGGGCAGAGCCATAAGCAGCGAGGCCCTATTTGAAACGGGAAGGGAAGGTGGGATGTTGTATGTAAGAACAGGCAGCAGCCTGTCTGCCAACCAACCAGACACTAGCCCTGAGGGGTACTGAAGGGTTGGGCTTTGTCTGAAGGGAGGATGGTTGAGAACAAGACAGGTACCAGCCAGAGGAAGCTTCTGTTCTGTGTTCTTTGCCTCAAGACTCTGGTACTACAAACGCTAGGTGGGAGCATCTGCTTCCCAGTACCAAAGTTGCATTAAGTCTGAATGCTCAGGGCCTTCCTTTGTCAGTGGCACAATTCATGAACTGAAGCAAAACTGCTGCTCTCTACCAGGGGCCTGATCCTGCAGTCATAAGAGAAACGAACTCTGATCAAAGGTTTCTTTTGGAAGAAATGGCAGAATTGAGCCCCTGCTGTTTACATCTGAACTACTCAAGGTGGGTGGGGAATCTAGAGGAGCCAGTCACGTCCTCACACTTACCCTAGTGCAATGAGATTATTTATTTGCTTAACTAAAGACTAAGGAGCCTTTTAGGAGCAGAGTTCTACTTGCAGCCCTGATTTTTATCTCCTCCCTTGTTATGTCTTTTAGCCAGTCACTAACAGGAACTGCCTAATATGAGTGACTGACGAAGCACAAGTAATGGCTTTCAGTTGAAAATGTATGTTTCATTCTTTTTGATGTTATTTCCTGATACTGGTCAGCTGTATGTGGAAATTGTGCCCATGGGCAGTGCTCACTTAATTTTGTGAGTGTCAAACGTCTAATGCAGGAGGCTGGTGTTTGGAACCTAAGACAGAATACCTTGAATATCTATTTTAGTAATTAAAGCATTTTTAACAATATTCAAGACATTGTGGTGCAGTTCTCTTTCTAGATATTGTTTTCTTGCTTCTCTTTTTTATGGAGCCCTTAAGACTAGCCAGTTCACAAGAAAAAACAATATTAAATAAAGCACTAAGAAAAGAACAGGGAAAAGAGTGAGAGACAGACAGATTTGAGCTTTAAAACTTGTCTGCCACCATGAGTTGTCTCCCTCTGCTGAAAATTACCACTCCTTTCTGAGTCCAGAAGTGCTGAGAACCCAGCAGTGATACTGCAGCTCTAGAAATTGCATCAGAGAAAACAGCAAGTAATTAAGCAGCAAAAAAACAGAACTTTTGCATAAATCACTAGATGATGTATTACACAGCTCAGTTTTATTGTTAAATTAAAAGAACACAATCCAAAGATTCAAGTCAGTCACAGTCCTTTTAAGGGCAATGCAATCGCTGGCAAACTGCTGTTCCAAACTGACAACGGATCACTTGCTGGCAAAAGCCATGATTTGCTCCTGAAAGAGGAAAAAAAAAAGATAAGTAGCTCATAAACTGGTACGAAGCATACATTCTAGAAAGCAGCTATACTCTCCTTCCCTTTTATATATACAGACAACAGTTCGTCAGCCTTTCTAGCCAAGTGCAGACACCTGCCCCTGTATGATAGAAAATTAAAGAAGATGCAGCATTCCTTTCCTTCCCAAGTAGCACAAAACAGAGGTGTTTCCAACAAGTTCTGTGCTCAGAAAAGAGGTCTTCATTTGGTTTTCTGCTTTAAACAGAGAAGCAGGAAAAAAATTCTGAGCGTTGAAGCAGCATCATTGTCCTCTTTTTGGCGCAATAAAGAGCCCTTGCCAGTGGAGCTACTGCACCTCAGGAATTCACTGCTCTTCAATGCAGTGTCTTAACTGTGACCATAACGCAAAGGAGACTGTTTGGTGGTGACTTCATTTGTGGAATCAAACATTCAAATCCAGAAATGGAGGAAGCTCATTTAAGACTGAATCTCCTCACCACTGCCTTCTCCTCAGGTAACTTCCATTATAGAGACTTACACTTCTGCCATGAGGGAGAAACTTCACAAATCAAAACAGCAGAGAAACAAGTACTCATTTGAGTTGCACATCACATTGTCAAGTCACCTGATTAATGAAGATGTGTCTTCATAGCACTGGTTTTTCATGGTGCATTTTTGGAATGCAGTTAAAAGGTCATTCTATAGCAAAATAAAGCCAAAGACTTCACAGAATCGCCTAGGTTGGAAGGGGCCTTTAAGAATGACTTCTAACCTCTAGCTACAAAGTACACTTGGATCCCTTGTCTTCCCTTGTACTGGAGGAGAAACCAGTTACTAACGAGCCATCAGTTATTTAGGAATTCTTCAGGATCATTCAGGACACAAAACCTCTGTCTGAACAAGTTAAAATTTCCCTACAAAAAATGTTTCATAAAAATAATCTCCACCAGCTTGCATCTGTTTCAAGGGTAGCTCAGCCCTCACTAAAGTGAGATTCTTACTTTGACAGGAGGCAGGGCATTTGTTGCTTGCAATCCCCATGTCCTCAGCAGCACCAAGGGAGCCAGCCTGGTGGAGTAAAGCCTCTTGAGCACATCAATAGCTGCTATCAAGGAGACGTTGTGCCTCTGACGTTCTGTCTCAAACTTTAACAGGTGTTTTAAGGAGCCTGGAAGAGAGAGTTGAATGCTCCTATTAAAACTGACTTGTCACAAACAATTGTGTATCTTATCTATGTAGAATCATGAATTGTCTAGGTTGGAAGGGACCTTTAAGGTCATCTAGTCCAACCATAAATATAGTTTATATTTATACAGCAGTCTCCACTGACAACTGAAAACACAACAAGAGAAGAAAGAAATAATCCTTCCAGTAGCTCGTGGTCTTCATCTCACCACCTCTTTAACTACCATCCAGCAGAACTTGTTTTTTCTTTAAAGCAGCTTTGAGATTTGTGGGATGGAACCCGCATTCAAGAATCTTCAACTGCTCCACAGCCAAGAGACATCGGAACAGTTTTGTTTCAAAGATGTCTGTGCCTTTGAAACACAAGATAGGTGTAACACAAGATAACACTTGCCCTGACGATAGCAGTGAAGCCTGTAAGAGACTAATGGTTTTACTGCCATTTCCTTGTCGTGGATCCTTACCCAGGTCGCTCCCGTTGAAGGCTGCTGCGCTGAGGTGATGAGCTAAACATGCAATATCACCAAAGCCCAGGTTTACACCCTGTCCTGCGAGCGGGTGGACTCTGTGCGCTGCGTCCCTGGAGGAAGAGAAGATAGCAATTTATATCCCTTCTTGAAGAAAGCCATAATGGCTGACAAACCCCAGAAGGGATGAGTGTAGCTCCTCACCTCTTTGCAATCAGCACCCCCTCACAGCAGCACACATAAAGCACACTTTATACAGCGCCTCCTTGCGTGCTCTGATGGAGCTACCTGACCCCCCCTCCAGCTGTAAGAAGCAAGACAAAGGGGAGATAACAAAAAACAGCTCTGAAGGGAAAAGTGATAAAGAGGTGACTACCCAAAGTCCTCGTGTGGAACAGGCCTTAAATATTTTTGTAAGTGACTTCAGCACAACAGGAAGTCTATCACTGGCACATTTCACAAGCACAAAGTAGATGGACATCATTAATACAAAGAAGAAGTGGGAGATCCTTGAATAGAAACAAAAATCAGGTTCTTTTATGAGCAGATTTATCTGTAAAGGGCAAAGTCAGACGTACTGATGAGGGAGTCAAAGTTGGAGAAATGAAATGGAGTTTGGGTATGAAATGTAAGATCATGCACTTCAACAAGCTGTAAAGCACAGAATGCTCCCACACAGAGCGGCTCACAAGCTGGAAAAATGAAAAATAACCAAAGGGTAATACAGCATCTAGGAATTCCTATGAGCTATCAGTGTATTGCAGCTTGGCACAGAAAAAAAGTACCTTAGAATGTAAAAGATGAGATATTATCCTACTTCTTTAGATGACCATGCAAAAGCATGGGACATCCCACACAGAATAATTTGTTAAGTTTTGTCATTTGTGTTCAAGAAAGGTGAGTTTAAAACTCAAACTGGTACAGAGAATGGCTGCTACAGTGTTTGGGGAAGAACAGGTCCAGCACGAGATTCCGGGTTGTTTTGCCAGACTACACAAAGCAGAAAGGAGAAATAATCATCTCCCAATTTACACAGAAGACCCAGACGATGGTCAGAGAGCTACTCACACAAAAGGGACTTTGTTGGCAAAAGAGCACGTGGTACAAACTGGGCCTGGATAAAGTCAAACCGAAACTATAACCACCCCTCTAATTTGTTGAGCGGGTGTCGTTATTTCTAACCACACACCACCCATCACACAGGGGCTACCACTGGCCTTACCCGATAAGAGCCACGCGGTGCTGGACATACTCCGTTGCGTGCCCCATTCCCAGGGGGAACATGGCCCGGCTCCGCGCATCTACTTCAGCCACGCTGGGGGGCAGCTGACGGACTGCAGCCCCCGAGGGCTTCAGGAGTGAAAGAGCAGATCGAAACATGGCCCCAGCAGTGTCAATGAAGTCGGAGTGGTTTACGTTGCTCCACTGAAAAACCCCAAACAAATCTTTAGATGTTAACCCAAAACTAGACGTATAAAAGAACCCAGAGGAAAAAAATCTGAACGAGGTCCAAATACTGAATTTTAACCAGCTGGACAAAACTATAGAGTAGAAAAAACTATCTTCATTGTTTTAGGACATAAAAGTTTCCAACTAGGATGAAAGTACCCTTCCCACTTTTTGGAAATTTAGTTCCACTTCTGTTCCTTTCAGAACTAACTAATTGAGTCCTAAGGGGTCATCCTTTTTTTTCTAAGTGCTTTTCTAAGTTTCTATTTTTTGATATTATCCTCACCAGAGGAAGAACCTGAGAATCCACCTCTCCCATTACCATCCTCTAAGCTGTAGGGTTCCACTGTATTTCTCATGATTATGACAAAGTTAGCTTCATACCCACCATGAGGCAGATACTCACAAAGGCAGAGTTGATGCTATCCACAAAACTTTCCTCATCCATAGCGAGAAGTTCTGATGCATGTTCATGAGATGTAGACCAGACCAGAGAGCTGGCAGTGTCAGACAGCTAATTTAAGAGAATGCCAAAGGTAAGTATCAAGAAATAAACAAAAATAAATGGTAAGTGCAAAGATTTCCCCACTGCCCTGCCCCACGCCACTCCCTCTGCACATCAGTCCTCCCTCCCAGCTCGCTACAACTAGGAAACACCAAGGATTAAAGCGAGAGGCAGGAGGGGAAAATAAATGCAATAACTAAAAGTCCTAAGAGACAGAACCAAAACAGAACAGCACACACAAAGTTACTAGAAAAGAACAGACTAAAAACTAAAACAAAAAAATGAAATCCAGAGGCCACAGGTCCTCTTACCGGAAGAAGCGCGATTGGCCCCGTGGGAAGGAACCTCTGCCACGCTACATTATTGTCTGTGGCCTAGAGAAGCAAGTGGACAGTTACAAATTAGTGACCTGGATCACACACTTAAGCTGTTCTGTTGCTTATGGAAGAGTCAATTTGCAGAGTTTCACCTCAGACAAATGAAGAGTTGCCACCACAGCTGACTGGTCATACCGATGCTCAATGTTCTTAATTTCAGCTTCCCTCCGGACTACAGAGTTATGACCATCTGCCCCAATCTGTACAGCAGAGAGAGACAAAGCAGCTCCTAAGAAAGCCAATATCCCACCTCAGCCTGCACCTAAACATTTTTTGATTATTCAGGGAAAAAAAAAAAAAAAAAAGATGAAAAAGATTCCCCCAAAACCAGAAGAGGTGGCCCAGGACAGTCTTGTTGCATCAAGTACAGAAAAGCCTATGCACGGTGTCCCGTAGCACCTCTGACAGAATTAGCCACTCACCTCACTGGAGCGGCACACACGGAATCAGAACCAAATCCAGTGGAAAGGACTTGGGCAAGAGACGACGCCTGATCAACAGAAATAAAAAGTTTAGTTACCAGCAGCTTGGTCTGAAGTCTGCGTCCATCAGCTAACTCAATTTGGACCCAAGGGCTCGTGTCACAGCTGTGAGAGGGAAGGGGCCAGGTATACCCGACTGCTCTGCTCCCGTAGAAAACCTCCACCCGGTCTGATGGGGAACACAAAGTACTGAGGTCACAGCACGATACAGACATGGAAAAAGGAAACATCACTGCAACATCTCAATGGCATCCTAGGAGCTGACCCTACCATTCTCACAGCAGCCTGGAAGTACAGATCTGGCCAACCCCTTGTCAGTACAAACCCTCCTCTGGATAGAAAGCTGCAGATCTTTTAAGCCTATTTTTGGAAAGACTACGTTCTGGAGAACTACATATGCAATTGTTTTCTTGTGTAGCCTTCAGAAGACAGATTTATCCCTCCCCACCAATTCAAAGAGGTGTCTATGTTTCAGAGTTACACAACAGAAGGCAAGTAACTGAAAGCTCTCTGCAGGAAATAAAATATTAAAGAAGTTGTCCACTACCTGCTACTGCATCTAACTGTTTTGTGAGAGCAGACATAATGACATCATTCTCCACTATGTAACCCATGTCATCTAAGTCATCTTTCTCAAAAACGATCATGGCTTCTGAACAAGCATCCCAAACCTACAAAGAAAAAATACATTAATGAAGCTACATGATAAATAAGCGCCGTTCCCTTCAGGGACTATGAATGTATCCATCTTAACTACTAAAGGAGGCAGCAACCTTGAGATACACAACTAGAGGAAACATCCCAGTCCATTCCCAGCTACTGAAGTACATCACATAATTCTTTTCATATAATGATCTAGCTTAATCTCAAAAACTAATTGCAAAGAAAGATTTTTATCCCTACTTTCCTGCTACATAATTAAAATATAAAGCTGCCCTACCACCTTGTTGTGGGTTAACCCAGCAGGCACCTCAACGCCACGCAGCTGCTCGCTCACTCCCCTACAGTGGGGTGGGGAAGAGAATTGAGAGGGTGAAAGTGCTAAAACTCACGGTTTGAGATGAAGTCAGTTTAATAAATAAAGCAAAAGCTGCATGTGTAAGCAAAGCAAAATAAGGAAATGATTCACTACTTCCCATGGTAGGTGGGTGTTCAGCCATCTCCGGGAAAGCGAGGTCTTGATCAGGGGGAACAGTTACGTGAGAAGACAAACACCGTAACTCCGAATGCCCTCACCTTCCTCCTCCTCCTCTCCCCAGCTTTTACTGCTGCTGGACATGATGTCATATGGAGTGGGGTATCCCTGTGGCGTCAGCTGTCCCAGCTGTGTCCCCTCTCAGCTTCTCGTGCACCCCTGCTCACTGGCAGGGCAGCGTGAGAAGCCAGGGGCTAACACTTGCCTGTCTTATCACCAGTTTTCATCACAAATCCAAACCACAGCACCATGCAAGCCACTGTGAAAAAAATTAACTCTATCCCAGCCAAAACCAATACACACCTTTACCTTTATTTCCTGACTAGCATCATCCCTCAATATCTACAGCTTCCATTAGGAATCAGCCTTTCAGCCTGTAACATCAAGACTCTGAGGATGTTTTTTTTTGAGTAGACCACTAACCCCCAAAAAAGTAACAGGCACCATCATAAGCATTTTTGCCCTTTGCCAAAGAAAAAACCTTTGGATCATTAATGTAAGTATTTCTGAGAATTCAAAGTAGACAGAGCCAGTGCATTTGCAGCCCTAAGTAAGGCACCTGCATTCGCCGGAACGGTTTGAGTCTCAGGCTGCAGACATGATCCCAGGCACCAAAACCTAAAAGAGAAGAAAGGACACAAATACACAGAGGTGCAGGTTCACGTGTGGCACTGAGACCCAAAAAAACTCACTCCCCACTCTCCTCCTCCCTCCCTGACTATCAACGCCCAGACTCTGCTTGCACCATCATTAGATGGGGCCAGGGCTGCTTCAATGCTCCCACAGCTCCAGCAGCACGTTCTTTTACTGTTAACACAAACCAGTAGGAAAGAAACAAGAGCTTTCTGGGAACAATGTGACTAAAACAGTCAACTCTCACTGTCCTACCACTGAGCAATAAAACAGCCACAGAAATGCACAGCCAACATTCTTTAGGTTTCTTTCTCCATAGAGAATCAAGGCTCAAATCCGCCTTTAAAATGAAAATGAATCAGAAGTGAGTTACCAGACTACACAGCACTAAGTACACGCTTCTTTTGTGAACACAACATTCCAGATGTGGTAGAGAGCACCTCACAACCATTCACTAGCCTAACGTCACAAATATTTATCTAACAAACCAGACCACGATCCCAGAACACAGATCCCTGTTACCAAGAGAAGCCTGATTTAATCCCCCCAGTTCTGCATGTAGAATACCAAGAGACAAAGGCAAATCATTCCCTTTAGGATGAAGACAGCACATGCTCAAAAGGTTTTTGTTTAAAACTAAGAAATCCAGTTCAAATAGACTGTTAAAAACACAAACAATAGACATTATGCTTACTGCTTAGGAGTGTGGCTGATCCTGGGGAGATGGAACTGACCCTGTTACTGTAACTGTCTGGCACGTGACCATATTCCTTCCTAGGACCGGCCTCCAGCAAAGCAATCTTCTTATTGTGGAAGTGGATATCATGCCCTAAAATACACAAATGCGGGCTTTGTTACAGTGCTCCTGCCAAAAACCACATTTCTTACTTCTTTATCAGTAATGTCTATCCATTTTTGTAATAAGATAGAACAGGTGCACAACTGAACAAAGAAACACATTTACAATCCAGGTTTTGAGGAGGCAGGAAAACTTCTGTACTTTAAAGCTTTATGACTAAAATGATGCTACTGAGACTGACAATCCTCTTACAGTTAAAACAAGGATTAAACCATTTATTTTTGTATAAAATTTAGATTTTTGTACAAGCCTGTGCATATTTTGTTATGAAACTTCATTATGGAAGTATTAATGAGTGAAATCTGCAGAGTTTACTCCAAGCACAGAACACATTGTTCAGAGCTTAAACATACACTCCCTAATGAGAAAAAGAGATGAAAATAAATCTATGATACTTATCAACTACATTTATGTTTTCTTTGTCTTCATATTCTGACAGGGGAATAGCACAGGCAGTTTAGACTCTTTCAGCTGAAGAGAACTGAAAGAAATTGACAAGATGACTCAAGTGAAGAGTGAATCACAGTGCAGCTGAATGAGCCACACCTGCTGCATCTCACCATTAGGGCTGTGGAAGGTACCGAGACCAGAAATGGTGTCCTTATAACACCCAGAGTTTACTGCTGCAGCAGTCCTAGAAACAGTGCTGTCCTCGACGTATTGTCTGGATTAACATAACCTCATCTCTTGGAAGGTTAGCCTTAGATACCATGGCTGTAGGAGATTCTTATGCTGTCTCAACCCCACTGTGGTCATCTTTACCAATACAAGCAGAACAATGATAAGTTCACAAGGGAAACCCTTATACTTGCAAAGCACTTATTGCTTAAGACCTTTGCTCTTTGTCTCTTCTTTGCACTTTCTTCTCCGGGCTTGTCACTATTACACTCTTCTGAGCCAGCACTGAAATAAAGCAGCAGCCAGTACTCTCAGGACCTCTGCTGATGCAAACAAATCCTTTTTAACTTGGTATTCCCATGTTTAAAATACAGGGCTAGAGAACGAAACTTGGGATCAGAAAAGCATTTTCAACTGTGGCTGAAATTATCCGTGAGTGATTTAAGGGTGCCCACGTTTGACAGAAATACTACAAGTAGCCTACAGAATTCAAAGTAATGGCTACATAAGCAGGGTATGGTTCCCACAGCCATCAGGCTGTGATGAGGTGTCTGATGCGCTCAGGAAAGAGGGTGCAGGAGGCTCGAAGACCTCCGAGATTTTCCGGCACGGCGGCAGGAGGGAGAGACGGCCGCCGGCTGCGAGGCCGTGCTGGCAGCCCCCGCAGGGACAGCAAACGGGCCGGGCCGGGCCGGCGGCACCCGCGACGCCGAGAAGGTCACAGCCTTACCCAGCACGGCGGCCATGGCGCTCCCGACCATACCCCCGCCCGACACCACCACGTCGTAGAGCGGGGGGGTGGCGGCGGCAGCGGCGACAAAGCGGAGCGGGGCCCGCGGGACGGCCCGCAGCCGCCCACAGAGCGGAGACAGGAGCCCCCGGCCACACGCCGCCGCCATCACTGCGGAAGTGACGCAACGCCGCCGAGCGCCTTCGAGCGGAAGTCGCTCGGGGAAACCATGACAACGCATCCTCTTCCCGAGCACCACCAATCAGCGAGCGGCCGGTGCTTGCCCGTCTTGAATCCGATTAGCTGTTTGAGGACAATAAGGCGGGACTAGAGCGCTGCCGGCTTCGCTGATTGGCCGAAGGCGGGATCGGGGCCATTGGAGGGCTGAGGCGGCAGCCTGGCCTAGGCCCTCTCGGTTCCAACTCAGCCTCGGCGGCGATGGCGACCGGGCATGGAGGCTGAGGTCGTACCCCCGAGACGAATACTCTTCCATTTTGTTTTCTCTTCCAGGTGGCACGGCATCCCTTCAGGCTACATGTCCTCAACCCCTGGGTCTCCCACCAGCGGGTGAGGAGCAGGGTCGTCAGGATGGGAGACCGCCGGTCTCCATTAGAACCAGGCTTACCGTGCCAGGGTGAGCCCGGGTTATCCGAAGTGGATGAGGAGCTCGAGGGTTTCAGGCGGGAAGCGGCAATTCTGCGAGAGAAGCTGTGGCAGGCTCTCAGGTAGGACGGTACCTGGTAAGGCTGGCAAAATGGCGCAGGGGATTCCTGCTGCTTCTGACCAGTGACAAGGCAAAACATGAAGTCCCAAGATGCACGTATATAGTACCAAGAGGCTGGCTGCAAACTTATTCACAGATGGAAGGATAGGGCCAATGGGTGCCTGCATAACCCCCACTTGCATAAAACTTGAACGGAACGAATCCCACAGCTGCTTGTCAGCTAATCATCCTTAAAATTTACTAGCAGATTGCACACGTTTCTATCCAGTGTCCAGTCCTCAGAGCTGTGGTGTCTCCAATGCCTGGCTCTTAGACCTGTTGTCTTTCTCTGTGGTTAGTCCAGCTTGAAGTTCACTAGCAGATCAGACACACACTCTTTTACAAAGGAAATAGTTTATGAAGAGCAGACTGCAGCAATCACCAGGCAGGTGTATTGGCCAGAAGCCTGTTTACACATGGTCAACACTTTTTGTTTCCCCCTTTTTCCTATTTTCCTGTTCTTGGTTCCACTCTGATCCATCTTGATCCTTTTACCTGCATTTATTCCTTCCCTAAATATCTCGTAAGTTTTACTCAGTTTCACAATCACCCTCAAGCATCCTGTGAGAAGTGTGCTATTTTAATGAGATCCATGATACTCTTGGGGTTCTTTCTTGCTATCACAGTTATTTGGTCTTACCATCTACAAAGTTTTCAACTCGACCACTTAAGAGCTGCACTAAAGCAGTCTTGCAATGGCCTTTCTATCAGTGCTATAGGAATTCTGATGTTTGGTACTGTTTGTTAGGATTTGTGCATCTGTGTACTTAATTTATTGCCTCTACTGAGTTTGTCTTTTAAGTTGAGTAGGTATCAGCCGCATATCCATAAAGTTGGAGCTTTCTGGTTTACTTGTGGCCTCTGGCAAGAGTGCTAGCAGCGTTAAAAGTTGCGTTACAAAGCTAAGTAGGCAAAACCACTATTTTATGCATGGAAAATGGAAAACAAGCAAAGCTCTGCTCATGAACTTTGGTAGCAAAGCAAAATATAGAGCCTGAGAATGATAAGCCCTAGGGCTGTCTTTTAACAACCACCTTGGCCTATGGTGGCTTTCTCTTAACAATGTCTCCCTTCTTTTAATTCTATTTTTTTAATAATTTCCCTTATTTCCCCTTCATAATGTCTTTGTCTTAGTCATACATCTGGTAACAAAAGGCAGTCCAGTTCTTTGATCGACCTCACCTCGGACATTACCTGGGATCAGCAAAAGCCTCATTTGTTTCCTAAATCCCGCTTGAGGCCAAAAAGCGCTTCATCTCCCTGGATTCCTTCCTTCACCATCCCTCAGCCTTTCGAAATGACACTGCGGGAAGCTCGCCAAAAGTCCCAGTTGATGAAGTCATACGTGTTTCTTGAACTAGACAAACAGAGAGACAAAAGGCAAAGCCAGGATGAAGCTGAATGTCAGAAACAGTTCCGGGCACAGCCTGTACCTGCCCATGTGTTTCTGCCCCTTTATCAGGAAATAATGGAGCAGAATGAGATTCGCAGGCAAATAGCAACACAGAAAAGAAAGGAGCTGCTACTTTCAATCCAGCGGCCCTTCAGTTTCCTGGAAAAGGAGGAGAAAAAGAAAGAAGCAATCAGACAAAAGTTCCTGGCAGCAGCATCCCCAAATGAGAGCTGCAAACAGAAGCAAACCAGTAAAAAAGTTCCTAAATCTACTTATGACACACTTCTTGGAGATAAACTCAAAGGTAAAATGCCAGGGCTCCTCCTGTAAAAACAACTCCCTGCCTGTCCCTTGCTGTCTCTGTGCTGGGAGGTAGGGTCATGGCCCATAGGGCATTGCTTGGAGTATAAAGCCAGTGTCGTTACACCCCTGGTGTTGTCTGGTCTCCTGTGTGTCACTTTCATCTAGATGCCCCCATGGTCGTGTCCTAACTCGTAACAGTGGTGGCAGCAGCAGTTCTGTACCACTCCCCAGCATACATGGGTACATGGAGCTCTTCAGACAAATCTCCCTCCCCCTTTTGCTGCAAATCATGACAGTTTGGGAATCCTTTCCTGCACTGGACTCCACCCCTTTGGTTGTGCTAAAGGGACTTAAATGATTTGTGGCACAAACTTGAAGACAGATGTGACACCAGAAGTGTCCAAAGTCCATACAATATCTTGGAATTGTCAATTTTACTCCCACCAAAGTGATCTGTGCTGCACAGGAGCCCTAGGAGAACACCATTTCTGAGCCCAAATCAGGCAATTAGTTTGGTTCTAAGACACAGTGCAGTAGCCCAGTCTCTCATGCTGTTCTCTGATGTTTTCAGTGCTAGAACAGGGGAAGTAGGGTGCCAGGACCATTCTAGTCAGAGGGACAGACAAGGAAATTTTCCTAAATGCTGGCTTTCTTTCAGGTGGCTTAGGCCCACCTCGTTCTAAGTTTGAAATAAGAAATACAGGCTTCATGCTTGAATGTAGGAACTAAACCAATCCTCGATAGTCCTCATTGCTTTTCTCACCCCATTGATTTTTTATTATTATTTATTTCCCACTGATTTCTTCTTGAGTACATATCAGTTCATTTTTCATCAGAAAGTATTCTGTTGTGTTGTACTAAATAGATTAGAAAGGTAAAAGCAAGCAAAGGACAAGCCCTTGTTCTGTTTCTGTCTGGTACATTAGAAGGGAGGAGGAACGAACATTTCATACCTCAGTCAATACAAACTTATAAATATCTCAAAAAAAGTCTTGTTTTGCAAACAGCAGTATTGATATTTTTCTAAAAGACAAAAAAAAGTTAAAAACCCCACCGCCAACTGTTTGTCTGCTTTTTCTCAAATATTTAGTGCTGCACAGGAAAGGACTCAGTTTGACCCTGTACCTTGAAACACGTTCTTTCTGTTGAAAGTTTGTCATAGAAATCACAAGAGATGATCCATCCACAAAATGCCCCTTCCTTAAAATCTTTTCCAATCGAGACAAACACTACTGGATTTTACTCAGAAAAGCCATCCTCCATTACAAGTATATCTGAAGAGCCCCTGTGGATCATACAGTCCACAGAAAATGACAAAGTCCCATATGAAAAGTAGAAGCTTTATTAACCCAACACATCTGCAAGGCAAAGGGCACAAGTTACCTGGTACCCCCAAGAACAGCAATAGGAGGAGAAGACCTGTTCAGTAACTTATTCTGATAAGTGAAAGAGACACCTAGGGATTAGAATGCATGAGACAGACTCCACCATGGGTTTTTTGGTATCTTTGATTTATTTTTTTCATTTCCTGGCAGGGAGAGAGGAGAGACTGGAAAGTGGGGAAGGAGAACACGGGATGTCTGGTCTCTCCTTTACGTGTAGCTGCCATCATAAAGAAAAGTTTAGAGTTGTGCAGTGGTAATTTCACAGCCTTCTGTGTCACTCATATTCTTCTCATTGCTTTGCTTTTGATTCATTAGAAGCTGAACTCTACAGAGAAATCCGCATTCAAATGAGAGCAAAGGATTTGCTTGAGAGCTCTGTAGCTCCTATAGATACTAGCAACTGTCGGAGGGAGCCTCAGTCCCGAACTGCCACTAAAACTAAGCAGGAAAGACTTGGCTTCTTGCAGGAAAAAAGTTTCAGCTTCAAGCCAAGAATCAATCCAACAATACCGGATTTTGAAGGACTTTACTGGGCCTTTCAGAGGGAAGCAGCAAGGAGACAAGAAATCAAAGAGGCAACTCGTAATAAGCCATTCAAGCTAAGAACTGCCAATCTCCGTGTCAGGCAGAGGCAGGCTAATGAAAAGACAAAGGTGAGATAACTGGATATTGCTGTGCGACTGTTTTCTCCAATCGAGATAGCACCTTCTTAAATTTATAGCATTTATTTATGGATGCTTGACGTCCTGTGATCTCTGCCCTTGTCTTGGGAGTACTGCAGAATTCTGGGACAAACCAGAGAGCAAAATTCTACACAAAGAGACAAGCTATGACAGCTAAGGCTTAGCCACCCTTCCGTACTCCCAGTCACCTCTCCTCCTCAGCCCCTCCCCGTGTAAATCCCTACTGATGGAAAAGAGAAGAATGAGTGCATTGCCCACATACCCCAACTTTGCTTTTGTTTGCTTTGGTAGACAAATTGCAGAGGAGATTCTGAGCTATGAGCAGAAACACTGAAGTTACCTTTTTTTTTTTTTCAGGATTCACAGCAACTTTCCAAGGTTTCAGTGCAAAAAAGTAATTCTCTGACCAGACTTTCCTCTCTGTCTTCCAACACCCTTCCAGTGCATATTACAGATGCAACTAGAAAACGGGAATCTGCTATTAGGTAAGTAGAAGTTTGTCTACAAGACTGTACACCAACTAGTGACCAAAGTGGAGGAAAAAAAGCTGTTTTCCATCATCACATCAGCTACATCAACAATTCTTTTCTTAAATGTTTCTCTGTCTTCTTTCTTTGCTAACTCTTGCCCAAAAGTCCCAGTTGATTTTTGCTTTTCTCCTTAGGGGACTACAAAAGTGAAATTCCTCACTAGCATGCAGTCTGTCAGTCTTAAGTGAGTCATTACTAACTTTTTTTTATATAGGTACTCCCAAGATAACAAAAAGGAAGGGGAAAAAGAAGGAATTTATTGGCTGGAGAAACAGAAAAAGAAATGTCAAGCTTTGCAAAAGTCAGTGAACAGCCGAGCAAAAGCCCTGGATCCGCACAAAAGTCTGGAGGAGACACACAAGGAGAAGTTGAAACAGAACTGGTCAGTATCCTGTTCTGCACAGAAATAACTGTTTGCTCTGCTCAACTGGGGACCATCAGATAATTCTTTACAAAGAATTGAGTCTGAGAACATTCCTAGCCTAACTTTTTTGGTTTTTGCACCCATTGCACATTCATTTGGGTTTATTGACAGTTCCACGCTACTCTTTTCCTTATGGACCAGTTTCCCTTAGATTAACATTTTTAGAAACTAATTTGTACAAACAAGCCAACTGAAAGGTGTAATTTGGTAAAGCACATATAAGACAAGGTTTTCTAAAAATGTGAACGTTGCTGCTCTGCTTACAGTCTAGTAGAAAAGCTTTGGTAATGGGTCCACAGTGCCAGCAATAGCAATGTTTTGCCCAGCATTTGGAATCAAGAATCACCAGAGCTATTTAAAGGACAAAACAGCTACTGAGAATTCCTTGTTCCTGATCAGCTACAGTTAGTGGGAACTTGTATTAGACAGGCAACTTTTCTATTTCAGGCAAAATATGAGAGAGAGAACAAGGGAATACAGAAAGGAGCTGGAAGAAATGCAGCTGCGAGTCAAGAACAGACCATATCTCTTTGAACAGGTCACCAAGGTAACTGGTCAAAGTTCTGGAGTGTTTCTGAGTGACAGAATAAATTGTCTTTTATTTAAGACAGGCATTAAGAAATCTAGTCTCAAGTAATTCATGGGTAAGAGGGTGCAAATGATTGAACGGTCTCTTCACTACATTCAAAATAACACAAGGCCACCCAAGTGTAATTTAAATTCTTTTCCATCACTTGAAAAACACTCAGACTTCTCCCGTGGTTGTAGAGCTTTTCCAGTCCCTGATATACACTGCAATCAAAATACATGGTTTGATCAAAATGAAGGCCTTATCACATCAGAAATTATATGAATACCTATTCTGCACCCAAATACCACAGCCTACAGTCTAGAAATTTAAATTATTTTTTCCTTAAAATTCTGTCTAGTTGAACCCTTTTTCTTTAATGCTATTTAAGTTACTTATATCACTTCCAAGCTCTGCTGTCTGGGGCTGTGTTCCACACAGCTTGTCCACCACACCTGCAAGTCTCTATTAAGCTTGAGGTGTGGATACAAACTTCACTCTCTAGAAAGTAGCTTTTTTCCTTGGGATTTCTCTTGCAGGTATGAGATCTGGTTAGAGACATAGTGACAATACATTGACAATATGCTGATTTAGGTTTCCTCAATAGAAAGCACCCTCCTGGGTCAGACTTTCTGTTCAGGTGAGTGGTTAATGGAAACTGAGAACACTTTTGGATGATAAATTGGTAATGTCTCTATTTGCCAGGTTGGTAAGAATTCACCAGTATCAGTAACATTCACGTAGGCTGAGACAAGATTTCTATCCTTCCATATAGAACAACGCAGGCTTTAGGAACCCACAGTCCTCCTCTAAAACAGTCATCTCAGACTATATTAATCCACAATGTTTACGGGGAGGCAGTGAGGATACAGGATCCAGCATGCTTGGTTTTCAGTTTCTGGAAGATCAGCTGATATGAAGCTATTTCAAGATGTTCTCCGTTTATTGAACTCCACTGTGGTTAGTGCTTACAAATTACAAGCAAACATGCTTCTGGAATTTCTCACAATTCTTTTTTTGCACATATTCTCAATTTGAGTGTTGGGGTCAGGACTCAGACACAAGTATGTCATTCTCATAAGACTAGAATGCTGTAGAAGCATGAGAACAAAAAGAGAAAGCAAAAAACAGAAGCAGGAAAAGGTGAGCTCCAGCTTTGAGAAAGGGAGGACATTCTCCTAGCATTCAGTTTTTTACTGTGTGGATGACAGAAATCCTAGACAGGGGCTTTGCTGTCCTCTTGTTCTCATTAGAGGTGTCAGATGTGAACTTTAAACCAACTTGACCATTATGGGATGTCCCATACAGTTCTACTTAAACTCACTGTTTCAGTTTCGATTTCATAGCGTGATGCTCGTCAGGGAGCAGAGCGTCGCTACAGACACACCCTGCAGCAGGTTGGGCTAAGTGAAGAATTTGTAAGGAAAAAAGGGAAAGAGGCCACTGCCTTGCTGGAAGAAGAATCTGATGTTCACAGGTAATAAAAACAATGCAATGCAGTTCTTTTGACATTGAGTAGAAATATTTTCCCTGTTCATGAAAGCATTCCAGTTTGTATTATCTAGTGTAGGCAAAATTAAATCAACTTCATTCCTCTTGTTAAGCACCATGGCTTGTCTGTCTGAACTGTTATAGCTGCACTCTATTTCTTATGCATGGGGCAAAGCAGCAAGTAAACCCTCCAAACCATTTCTGGTATTAGACAATCACTATTTCTGCAGAGTGCACAAGCCTGAAGGTGAAAAGGACAACTGTACTGTACAGGAAGGAGAACCTCAAGAGGAACAGAGTGGAAAGGAAGTGGCAACATAAGATCTAGCAGAAGAATCCACTGATCATCTCTTGATTTATTTTTTTTTTTTTAATTCAAGATTCTTCAGGTTAATCTTCAGGAACTTTCTGGTTTAGGCTGATACCTAAGAATTGCTCTGGGGTAAGTGGGATGTGAATACTTCATAAAGGAAAAAAAAGCCACCTATTGTTTAGGGCACGTCTTGTTCAACCCAACAAACCCTGTAGCCTCCCTTAGTCTGCACAAGTGTTCCCCACGTGAGCCACTTCCCTTTCTATAACAGGCAACAGAACAAGTTAAAAAGGTTGAAGCACTAGCTTTGGATAAAAATAGACATGAAAGATTGAAGAGCTGCATCCTCTAGTGTCAGCTCCTTGTGTTCGTGCCACAGAAGCACACACAAAGGGGAGAATGCCTTTCAGGGTCCTAAACCTTGGTTTACACATGTATGTGGTAGAATGCTTTTAAACAAAGTACAAAATAAAAGAAAAACCAAGATTTGACCTACCTTGGGAGAAGACTCAGAGGGAAGTCCTTCTCTGGTGTTAACTCTCCATTCACTCAGTACCAGCTCTGCTCCTTCCTCCCATTAGGGAGAAGCAATAGTCTTTATTAAAGTATCTCCCACATTTCACTATTGGAAACTGTTCTAACATCTTATCCAAGGTGGACTCTGGTGGAAGAAGGATTAGGTATTACCTGTCAGCATGTTGCATTCAAATGCCTGGTGCATCTTGAAGGGTATATAGTTCCACACATTAGTGGTCTTCCTTTACCTGACAGTGATAATGATCCCAAAAATACAAACCGTTACCTCCTGGAATGTTTTCTGAGCATTACGATATCAAAGAACTTTGAGATTAAAAGATTTTTTACATGGCTATTCATGTTTCTGCATTGTCCAATTTCTTTATAAGTCCTCTTTTCATCATTTCTTAAATGGAAACTGTGTCTCTTTTCATCTTTGTTACCTCAATCCATTTCTCTTTACACTGTAACAACAAAACCTCATCATTAAATCAGCAGTAAAAACCTATAAGCTACCTCATTGGATAAAGATATAAAACTAAGAATATGACATTTTTGATCATGACAAAGCACTAGATTCAAGATGGCCCCGGGGTTCCAGGCTGCTGTGTTACACTTCCACAGAGAGCAGTTCGTGCTGACACACAGCTGAACGCGTTGGGTTACAGCCATCCCCCTTACTGACCCACACAATCTTCAGCACATCTAAGTTCAGGTTTGTATTTTTCTGTTTCTCCTCCTTTCCCTGTTGAAGAGTTTTCTACACGATGCATCTGCTGAGCGCTGTGGTACAGGTTAAAACGCAGCCCTTTGCTAGATAAATTTCCCAAAGGTTGGAAGTACTTCCTTCACTGGAAGGGCTTTCCACACTCAGAAGCTAAGCTGAGGGGAGGGTTCAAGGCAGGCTGTTATCAGTGTCCCAGTTTCTACCCACGGTTAATGGTGCAGGACACACAAAGGCTGTTCCTTCTCCTGTCTCACCTGGAAGAGAGCAGTGACGTAATCAGAGCATCACCATGCCTGTCGCATTGAAAGAGGAAGGAAAGAAGATCTCTTCCATGCTCCAAGTCCATTATCTAAAGCCCACTGGGCTTTTATGGACAGTGGGAATGAAGTTTTAATACATAAGGGGTATTTATGGAAATTAGCAGCCAATTTTACTAATACCTGATCATACTGGAAGAAGAAACTTCCAAGTCTGTGACGTGTAAAGCAAAACCTTAAAAAAGGAGGAACAAAGGCTTGACTTTAAATTAATACATGATATTACACCGTATGTCTTTAACAAATACTAAGGTGACATCCATGAATACAGTAACAGATAAATCCAACTCTTAATATTGGTCCCTAAAGAGAAATTGCTGAAATGGAGATTGAAAGTAAAAGCATCAAAGTAAGTAATTGAAACTCAGTGCTTTTCTTGCTAAATAAAGTGTTGTTCTGAAAGTAGGATTACTTTTCTGTAATCCAAGAAGAGATTTGTAATCTCTCAATATATATCAAAAATTATATGGAAATAAGTAATTTTTACTTTTGATCTGTAATTTTGCATTTTACGAAAACATTTTGTTATTTTTAGTTAAAATAACTGCATTCTCTCTGTTCAGCTAGCCTGTAAAAATACTGTAGCAAAGGGTAGATTTAGACTAGAAGTAAGGAAGAAATTTTTTTACAGTGAGGGTGGTGAAATACTGGCCCAGGTTGCCCAGAGAGGTGGTGGATGCCACACCCCTGGAAACATTCAAGGTCAGGTTGGATGGGGCTCTGAGCAACCCGGTCTAGATGTCCCCCCACATTGCAGGGGGACTGGACTAGATGACCTTTAAAGGCCCCTTCCAACCCAAGCTATTCCATCATTCATATCAGATCCTGATTCACTGGTACCTGCTGGAGCTTCTGCAAGAACCTCCAAATTACAATACCTTCACTGACAGCAGCAGTTCCTCTACATTCAGCACAAAGCATTCTCTTCACACAGAAGCCATTATAGGTGCATAGTATCTTTGCAAACTGCATTCTTAGGAACACTAATTCTGAACAAAGTCTTTTAAATTAACAAAAGTTCAAAACAACTACATGGTAGACTCATTTAAAGAGCTTGATATACCAAAAACGCTTTTCTAGGAAAAAGTGACTGGGGAAGGCAGGAAAGAACACGGCAACTTAATTAAATGATATCAAGTCATACATTTATTTCAGATAGTAAGTCAGCTTCTGACAGTGAGATGTATTAGAATATAGTCTCTGAAGGTAAAGGATGGAGGAAGGCCTGTTGCTTGAGATGCCAAATGTTTGTACAGTGCCTAGCACCATGAGGTCCTGCTCCTCAGCTGGGGCCCCTGGGTGCTCCAGCAAAACAAGTGCTCTAGGCTTTAGGAGAATGGACTGCATAAACAGTTTTGAAATGGCGTTCCACGACATGGGCTAAATGACACCTAAGCAGCAGACTTCACCTTTTAAGCTCTGCAAGAGAGAAACTTGGTCCAGTAGGTCTTCTCCAACTCCTGTTGGCCCCATTCTCCATCTACCCACCTGCTCTGTGCAGAGTTAAAGCAATGTTCACTCATCCCACTGCAACACGGTGAGCCTCTAGGAGAAACGATGGATCCCACTTCAGTCCCCGCAGATCAGAGGGCGGAAAAAGGAGCAGCTGGTCTCACCCTCCTCTACTCCAATAATGGACTCGGTGTCTGGCAGGTGCAGGGACTCAACACCAAGGCTGGGCTGAGAGTTCATGGAGATGAGATTCTTACTATGCACTGTAGACTCTTCCAGTAAACTGCTGCCCATCAGTGACTCTATTGTGGGAAAAAAAAGGGTAAAACAAAATTCTCATTATGTAACAATACTGTGATAGAAGATACAAGTATCTTATACTCTTCCAAGCCACACAAACTTCTTCCCTAGACACCTACTTTATCTGTTCCTGCTTGTTGGGCATCCAGTGCTCCAACAGATGGTAATGCCTATATTTATTGTTCTGAGCCTTAGTATGGCAGGATCTCACACAGACTTGGCTTTCTCCTTAAATAATTCACATTGCATAAAAAAAAAAAACGGCTGCTTGTAACAAGAATACATCACAAAGGGCATAAATTTCATGTAAAAAATTGCTAGATTCATGCTATTTTTGAAAACAATAAACCTATCTGCCCCTTGACCACAATGCAGAAACACACCTTTGTCTGCTAGAAAAGGGGAAGGTGAGTGATCCATCCTCATCTCCAAGAGGAACAGTCTTTGATTCCTTATTGGCTTCTGGTCTCATATTTTCAGGACAAACATCTTCCCTTCTCTTTACCATCCACTAAATTCCTTCCTGCACTTCTCCTCTGCAGAGTGCCCTCCATTTCTTACCTGGCTGTTCTCGCTCTCTGCTGCCAGATGTTCCAATTCGGGAGTGGTGTTTCCTCATATGCACGTTTCTGCTACCACTCTGGGAAAATGTCTTCCCACAAATTTGGCACTGGTGGGGCTTCAGTCCTTGGAGTAGAAGGGGGAAAAAATAGCCCAAGAATTACCAAACTGAGAATAAAGACCTCATCAACCTGAACCTGTTTTGAACTGGCTATTGACACCAAAATCAAATGAGAAATACTGCTATTTCCTGGAGAACAATAAGCTTTAGGGATCCCAACTGCCAGCTGTGGGAAATCTCAAAACTGAAAAGTAACAAAGTCTTCAAGTCTGATACATGAGAGGGAACAAGTTACTTGGAATCTCTGATGCTGTGACTAGGAAACACAACTTGCAGCACCTGGTTTATATTACTGAGCAGAGGCTGGAAGGTGTCTTGTCACTCTGAACGAATTTCCATTTTCTAAAGCATTCCATCATTTTCACAGTACAACACGTATGATGTCCATACGTGTGATATCAATAGTGTGGAAGCCAAGGAGACAGGGAAGAACAAGTGTGGAGAACTAGGGCAGTTACAACCCAAATAAAATCTCCCTTTCCCCAGACAAGTCATATTCATGATGTGCTGATGATATATAAGCTAGATCAGTCAAAACAGAAAACAGAAGCTTTGAAACACTTGTAAAATACATTTTCATCTAATGTTTTGTCCAATTACAAGTACATAGTATTTAAAAATAAAGGAAAACTTTGCCTATAGCAGATTTGTATGGCTTTGGTAAATATATAGAGGTGCTAGATTCTCTCTTTTAAATAAGAAAATGGCAGCTATGAAACAGATATCCAACTTCATGACATTTTGGAAACAATTTAAAAAATAAACTTTAAAAATGTAATCTGAATTTAGAAACAAAGTTTATGAACAGAACCAAGATCTTAAAGTATACAGGCTACCGGTATCACAACGGAAGTAATGAAGCACTGCGACCAGCAGTCCTGTAGAAGCCAGGGGATTTTTCTTAAGGAAATTAAATCAAAATCCTATGATAAAGATCTTTCCTCAGATAGGTCACAGAATGTCAGATGAAGGCTCTTACCTGAGTGGACAACCAAATGTTTCCGAAGGCTGGAATACTCGGCAAAGGACCGACCACATCCCTGTGCCTCACACAGAAAGGGTTTTTCCCCTACAAGGAAAAAGTAAGTCCTTATATTTTGGGATCACAACTTCCTCTGATCGTCCAAGTCCTGCAGAACAGCCTGGAGATCTCTATCCCATTCTCCCTTTTGGCCTTATAATCAACAAACTTCAATGGAAATTATCCATAGGCTTCCTAAGGCTTTTAAAGCATTCTCTTTATCAGCTTTCAAGAGGAAACACCAACATTCTTTCCAAAATATTCTTAGATCATCATTTACTGAAAGTGAAGCAAGAATCCACTGTTTCTAAATAGATCTTTTAAGTATATAAATACCAAAAGAGTAATATAAAAGTTCCTGGACTGTGATGTATCTCAATATGCAGTTCTTAACAACCAGCTCTCTGCTTCACACACTTCCAGGATCCTGTTCCCTTTCTGCCTCTCAGTGCCAAAATTCCCATTAATAAAAAATATATTTCCCTTTGTATCAGATTCTATATGTTATTTCAGATCAGGCAGAGTTCAGCAATCCTGTGAGAAATGTGTCAGTCATTTATATTAATGTGTGGAGAAACAGTAATTAGAAGCACGATTTGTTCTCATAGGCTGAGTTTTGTTATTTTAATGTATTTCCACGGCTATTTTTGTATTTGGTTAAATAATGATAAATTGGGAGGTAACTACACTAATGCAATACAATATAATTAATTTGTTCCAAACACCCTCTTAATAAAGCCTTATATTAAACTAGAGGTAACTTTTGCCTGCAACATCCCATGTTTAACACTATGGTTTCAAGTCTTTAACCAGACTGCTGTATCAGAGTAACAGCAAGTCCACAGGAGTTAAGCAAGTTATTTTACTTTTCTTAATGTCTAATACATACATACTTCTTTCAGAGTAAACTTGTTTTTAAAATTGTTTCTACTGTGATTTTGCCCTTGGAAGTCCATTCCCTACAGCTCATTTCTCAGCTTCCTATCTGAGGAATTTGAGCAAAACAGACTTGAGCAAAAAGGATAAACACAGAATGTTCTGACTGGTGTTACAAAGCTGAAATATGTAGCAGATTATCAAACACCAGTTGTACCTTCTGGCTTGTTATAAATATTTAAAACTTGGAAAGAAGGAAGAAAAACTACCATTGACAAAAATAACAGCACACAGTTCCATCTACAAGAAACCCTAGATCTATTTATAATACCTTTGGTCTGATCAAACTCTTAATTGCACATTACCAATTTGCAATTCAGAAAGTTATTATTTACTCCTCCAGAAGCTACTGCTCTGTTGGTTGCAGAACATTCACTCTGTCACAGTGGATTGTGAATGTGTCCACTGGGCCCATTAACTTTATCTGTGCCTTGGCTGGGAGTTTTAAGTGCAAAAGCAGACTGTAAAGTCTATGGCTAATGTTACTACACATTCAAAATTTTATTACTGGCATATATAATTTTTTAACTACATCCCAACATCTGCCCCCAAACTGTGTGTTCCAGCTAGACTGCAAATTCTCTGAAATAGCAGCCTTTTTTCCATGTGTAAGGCAGAAGGCATAAACAGCTGCTGGCAGCCCACATAATCTGCAATTTCATTTTACTAGAGAGACCTTGTGCTGTCACAGTTGTCAAGGTTATTTTGAAACATTAATCAAACATCATGCGATGACACCTTCCTGGGCCATCAGGGAATCTCAACAATATTCTGAGAGGCTTGAACTGTGTCATGTAAGTGGTGTGATAATCCCGAGTCTTTAAAAAACCCACCAAATAAAGCCACCAGAATATTCACTATTAAATTTTGCTAACTGTGAAAATGCTGATCACTTCAGCAGTAACTTATGCACATTTCTCAAACAACTTTCTAGGATAAAAACACCAAAAGCACTTTATGCCACTGCAAAGACTTTGGTTGTTACACCAATATATAAAAATATTGACAAGGCAGGATCAAATTCTCCAGAGGAGACAGCATAAACAAACCATGTATAAAATAGAGCACTATGAAATAAAGGTTCTTGTTTTATTTAATATGAAAAGCTGAGCATGAGTTAAGAGTACACCAGCTCCAGCATATGGTAGCATTACCACAAATGGAGCAGTTTGCAAGCCAAAATGCTGCCTTCTAATTATTGCCTTTTTCTACCAGACTTTGCTACTGTATTTCTGCTGCTCATTCCCCTGCATCACTCACTTCCCTGTATTTCCCAAGCAGCACAGGTAACATAAGCTAATCAGATTCAGCCAGGTGTCAGAACAGCTACAGCTGTGCCCATCAGGACTTCACAGCGCAGCAATATTTAAGCTATTGTGCTTTTCAAGAATTTAAAATAACTTCTTTATAAAAAAAAAAAAACCCAAACAATTAACAGCAGTTGTGTTCACTAACTATTCCCTTGGGAATAGCATAGTTTCTGCCCAAAACAACACAAACCCCTCCCTCCATCAAACACCTTGAGGAGGGAAGGGAATCTTCAGAGTGTGGGTGTGAACAGAGCACAGCATCATCATGTAGTACTGGAAGAGTGAAACCTGTGTGAAATTACACAGGATAGCAAGGAAGGTAAGCAGTTCATTAATTTGATCTATAGATCAATGTGAATGGATAGAAAAGGGATGTTAACAGAGAGCAGACATAACATAATATTCTCAAAAGTTTGAGGACAGAGGAGGAAGTGGTTTACTCCTCAGTAAAGATCCCACCTCTGCAAACCACAAATAGGTGAAGTCTAAAACACACCAGTGTGAATTCGTAGGTGGTTCTTCAGATTTCCAGCTGTTGTGAACTGCTTCCCACAGCCCAGCTCCGTGCACACAAAGGGCTTTTCACCATTGTGAGTTCTCATGTGCACCTTCAACCTCTGCAAGACGTAGAAACTTTTTCCACAGCCTTCTGCTGGGCAGGTGAAGGAGCGGTCGTTCCTGGAAATCAACAAAATAGCTGTTTCACTACCAGCTACTGAAATGTATTTTTCATGAACACTCAATTTTATTTTATTTTTTAAAATTAAATAAAAGAGCAGAAATACTTTAATCAAAATGAATTCTATCAGAAAATTGAGAGACTCAACCCAAAGTGAGGGGCCTACGTCTTGAGGAACTAGACTTTGTGTGGTCCACCAGAAGAAGTTGTTCAGGTAGTATCTTTTCTTCATATTACCTTGCCTAATCCCTACCCAGAATGACCAAGTAAAGCAATGGAACAGACTATATGGGAACGTTGTGGAATCTCAGTCACTGGAGGATCAAAAATGACTGTATGTGTACATATAACATGTAACTACCACTGGCCCTGTCTCAGGGCAAGATGATGGGCTCATGTCTACTGGAATCCTTCCTAGTTTTTAAGCTTCTCATCTACAATTTACCCTAGAGACTGTCCATTTCTTATCAAAAAAGATTAGGATCATTTGTTAGGGCAAACAACTTTGTTCACAGAGATATAAAAATGATAGCATCTTATAAATTCAAGTGTTCACTGTACCACAGAAGCAATACTGATGCTTTTTATTGAGCACCTGTTAAAATACAAACATTCTAAATGGAACATTAACAAGGACTTGCAAAAATAATCTAAATCTGGTCAAAGCGTTTCAACATAAATGACCTAAAGCAAACAACAGGCCTCGTATTTCTAAGCATAATACCAGGTATAGTCAAAAACTAATGCTATCCCAAATACAGAGCACAGCTTTTCAAAGTCATGACAACATGTAGCTTTATTCCGCTCACCGGTGTGTTTTCAGATGATATTTGAAGTGAGCTGGCCAGACAAATGTCCGATCACAGCCCTCAACTGTGCACTTCAGCTTCCTTTCCACACGAGATAAATGAGGAATGGGACTAGAGTCTTTCGGTTGCCCATCTCCTGAGCAAAGATGAACATTTTCACCTGGAAGAAAAAGCCCAGAAAAATCTAAAAAAGATAAAGATTACTATGTGTCAAATTCAGTACATAAAACCAGCATCATATATGACACAGGACTGTAGAGCATGTATATACCTGGCTACTAATTGTTTAGTATGTCCTACATGCTGCTGCCTTGCCCATAACAGGGGTCAGGCACAGATTTGCAAACGTTACAAGGGCCATAAACTACTCCCAACAAGCCACCTGTATCACATCAGCTGATACCAGAAGCTTATCACAAGAAGAAAAGAAAAAATGCATCAAAAATTGTAAAAATGGTATCTATATCAGTATCAACCACCAATTTTAAATTTCAGCCAGGATAACTATTTTTAAATGCCTTAGCTAAAAAAAGAGATAATGCATTTGCTTGCAATTATTTTTAAAAAAAATTAAGTCACTAAGCATGCCACTAAATCAAATTTTCCAGGCAGCTGATCTCCAAACCCAGTGGAACTAAGAAAGTATGAAATACAGTATGCATTAGAAATAGACATTTGAAAGTGAAAAGCTGCAGTCAGAAAGAAGATACTCTTTACATGCACCAGAGAACGGGGACTACAACGGAACTGCTGGCTCCACTGAGGTTCATTCCCTGAGAAAAACTGAGGCGCCTATTTATATTGCAGAAAAATTACACAATTGTTCTGTGTAATTCTGTCACTGATGATTTGAAGGCACGTCAGAACATATTAAAAGCAAGAGAGAGTGAAACAGAGAGGAAAAAACAAGCCAAAAGTAGTGGCCTCATATGGAACGTTCAACTTTTGAGACAGAAGCTGGGGATTTCCTACCATTATTGCTTGCTTTGGCGTTCTTAGCGAGCTGTGCCCGAGTGGCAGCAATTAAACTGTCATGGGCCAATTCTTGGACTCGTAGGAACCATGGGGTACTGCTGTCTGTGCTATCATGAGAGAGAAAGTCATTCCCAGAATCTTCTGCTTCATCTTGAACAAACACCAAGTGCTCTGCTGGAGACCCCAGCCCTAGAAAAGAAGAAAACATCATGAAACAGAAGGATAACATTAGAGGGAAATTTCTTTTGCTTTCCAGAGGCTAATGTACATGGCATAGATGCAATAGCTGCACTGAAAAAGTCTTCACTGACCTCTACGTGGTAAGAAGCTGTTGATAATTAAATGCTCCTGTAATATCCAATAATGCTCAGCAAATTTCATGATCTTTGCCCTTCATAAGCAGCAGGGACAGAGTTGTACTTTTATCTCCTGCATTCTGTTGCTTGAGACATATCCAGCCAGATGACAAACAGAAGGAGAATTACCTGCTCTTGTTAGGTTGAGGAGAATAAATGAAGTGCTGTCACTGGGCTGGAGGTCTTGCAATAAACTGGAAGTCTCTGGAGTTGACAGAAGTTCTGATGTTTTCTGAACATTCTGTGCCCTTGTTTCCTCTCCATCAGGGCCCACATTTACCTGCAGACTTCTCAAGACAGCAGATGAAGAAACATCTTTGGAAGAATTAGTGTGACTTGGAGAAGTAAGATCTCTTTCATCATCTAAAGAAGAAAGAAAAAAATCAGAGTAAATGAAAGTATAAATACACTATGACTAAAAGATACCTATGAAATTGTTTATCTAGAAAAAAAAAAGAACTTGAGATTGCAGGAGGAAGGAATTTTCTAACTAGTCAGACTTTGTTAAATGAGAATAATTTCAGTCACCCTTCTGAATTTGTTCCCCCATCCCTGGAATGCCCTATGAGAAGGGGCAGTGCACCACAGTGGTGCAGTGAGACAGTTGTATGAAGGGCACACTTGCAAAAATCTGCTGGATAGATTTTACCTGGCAACATGAGTCTGTTGCATTCTGAGGTCTCAGTAACAGGAAGCAGAGAAAGACAGGTGATGTCTTTCGGTTCCGACTCCACCAGCCCTTGCCCCAGTGGAATAGAAGTATTCTGAACAAACTGAACCAGCAGCTGAAAAAAGATACTACAGATTAGGACAAGAGAGCACCAATCATCTAAAAAGGTACTAAACCCAGTCCATTACCCCCTACTGTCTTGTAGGAGACACTGAATTCAAAGCCATGAATGAACATCAAAGTAAATGGAAGCTTTTAATTTTACATTAATGACAATGAAGGAATTGTTAGTATTTGTCATAATTTTTTTAACATACAAGAAACAGCTCTGGATTGTTGCAAGCTACTCCGAAAGCTACTTAGGCTTTACTTCTTTTTAATTAATCTTTTACCAAGATAAATATTGTTATTTTATCAATATATGCCATGTTTTAAGGCGTATTTTCCTTTTTAATTCAAGTTTTACTACATGACACTTTACTATGCTCTAACTTTACAAGTATGTGTTTTACTTCGCTTTTAGTACAGGAATTTTTTTAAATCCTCATCTTTAAATACTTAACTGAAAGACAGTTGGCCTTTTATAAATAAATAAAAAAAAAGGCAAGCAAAAGACTAGTTCCATAGACGTCTAGCTAATGGCTATTCAAAAAAGGCAGATAATGATCAGAGGAACAAGGTTGGGATGGTGGGTGACTGCTGGGTGACTCATCCAGCAGATTGAGGGATCCCTAACATCAGTCAGCTCTGGCAATGCAAAAATTACTTATGGCTAACTCCTAAAAAGTCTCCAGTTATGAAAAAGGAACTTGGTATTTGAAAGGAACTTCCTCACCCCTGAAAGTCTTCCCACATTTAACCAGATGCAGAGTAGCAAAGCATGTGCCTTATTTACTTATTCTGTCCCCCGACAACACCAAATCTCAACATCTCAAGCTTTTGTCAGACTACTGGATATAAAGCTGAACTCTGCTTTACCTCCAAGATGCTGACACAGAAACAAGACACTTTTTTTCCATTACCAGTGCCACAGCAGCCCATACTAAAATATTCTGATTTAACAAAGGAAGTGCTGCTGGGAGTTAGAAGGCAACAGCCCAACTTTTACAGAAAAATTAGTTCGGTCAATTGCAAACTCCACAAGTTGTTGAACAAATATGGCCTCAAATCCCTCCTCTGTATGAAATTAAACTTCTGGAGACCATAAAGACTGAAAGGGGTCAGTTGTAACAGACTTAGACACATAATCCACATTTCAGAGAAAATAGATCAAAAACCATATATAGGATCTATTTATTTGGCTGCAAGTTCTGTCAAACAGATTTACTCCAGTATTCACATTCTCAAAGTATTTAAAAAAACACAGAATAAATAAATATGGAAAATAATATAAAAAAACTTAACCCTCAAGTCACTATTCCTTCTGGATTCTGCTGCTGTCTAGCAAACAACTGTAGGCAACAAACTCCCTTTATCTTTGGCATTTAGAAGGAAACTATACAAGACAGTTATAGAAAAGCTACTATCCCATTGTGACATATTTTAGCATACATTTATTCTGCAATTTATGCAGAATTGTCTGTGTAGTAAGATGGTTCAGTGTCAAAAGAAACAGAGTAAAAAGGCATGGTACTCCCACGGTGTATTTACAATTAAAACCCACCAGTCAGCAAAAATTTTATTCTTATTTTGTATGTTGTGACTGTCTTAGTATTTAATTTTCAAAACTGCTGGTACCCAATTCCAAATTGCTTCTATAGCAGATACCAGCCTTTTGAGCCAGAAATAAGTTCATTAAATCAAAGAAACTCCAAAGAAAACTTAATAGTTCGGGTTCTGATTTCTCTGTGCTTATTTCCTCTCATGAAAACACTGGAAATACTGTCCTCCCTCACACAGTTTTACCTCAAAGAGTTACTTCTGTCACAGCCCTGAAGCCTGAATTGCCCCGAGTAGGTCTCAACTGAGGCCTCCACCCACACCTTCTGCCCCCATTAAAGCATTGAGCTCCATAGCCCTGTGTCTTCTGGATGAACCTCAGACTTTTACTGCACCAGTATCTCCAACTACTTCTGACTGGACTCTGGACAGACACTGGACCTGGTTCATCACTGTGCCTTGTCCAGGGCTGTGTTTCCAGCACTCGTCTCTGCCTGCCATGCTCAGGTGCTGCAGGACCATGTCCTGGTCAGTGAGGACACTGCTGGCTCCCAGCTCACCCCTGCTTACCCAGCAGCTCATCATCACTGATAATTACAAAGGTAAAAATTAAGTCTTGAAGTCACTCAGATGGCAATATGCCACTTGAACTAGGCCAAACTGCCAGACCGCAGTTTGAAAGGTTAGCAGTTTTTCCTCTGAGGTACATTACAGGATTATCCAGAGGACCCAGTCAGAAGAGGAAACTATTTTTATGTTATCAAAAAAATACACAGGCAATATAAGACAGTCCCTCCCCCAAGGCAATGCATTCTAATTTAAAATTAAAAAAATAAGAGAAAAGGGTAAAAAGAGAAGAGATTTAGGAATAACAGAACAAGGGAAACAGAATAAAGAAGCTGGACTAAAAATGTGAGCAGGAAGATGGTTCTAAATTACTGGATTATCTTTCACTTAGACCCTGTTCATGGTCCCTACCCCTGCCTACTCCACCACAAAACACTTATTTTTATGAACTCTTCTATTTTTATACAGGAAGCCTTAGATAAAACTCTCCCCCTACAATAGGAAAGCTTTGCTTCAAACTCTCCACTTCTACACAGTAATGTTAAGCCACCAGGGAAGAACAAAATGCAGCAGTCACAACAGATGTTCAAAAGAAAATAAGATACTTTCAATTTTCTTTGTAAAATAATAACAAGCTAGTACAGAGAATTAAAAGGGAGCAAAGGAAGCAGAAGTAAACAAAAATCATGCTCATTGTTAAAATGTAGAATTAAAAAACCCAAACTCTTCCAATAAACTAAAGCAAACCAATCACCAAATATATCCTTCCCAACTCTACATCAAATAATTCAAAGAAAATAAAAAATTTCATGTGACAGTTGTATCTTGACAAGCACGCACTTTCAGAAACCTTCCTTCCTGTTCAAAATCATTTAATACCTTTGTGACAACTACAGCAACCAAAATGCCAGGGGGAAAAAACCAAACTCATTGCAAACACTGGGCTGCTTTCTCAAATCTCTTTTAATTTATTTTTTTCAGCTAAAAGCAAATTGAAAATTCTAAGGGTATCTGGTAATTGGCTATTCAGCATAAGAGACAGCCTAGGAAGAGGAGAGATGATAATTTAAACGTGCAGATAAACAAACTCTAACAAACTGCAGATAAAAGAGAGTAACAAAGACCAGAATTCCAGGAACACTGATGGATGGGCTACTACAGGAACAACTCGAGTGTGACCTTGAAGAAATTCGACCAGAAGCTTTGTAAAAGAGAGGAACAATATTATCATGGGTTACTACAACTCAGAGGGAAAGAGCACACTGCCACCAGGTAAAACTTAAGATTAAGATGTCTTAAAAGGAGGCTGTGAGAATGTGAAAAAACTTATTGATGTTTAGGGGAAGGATCAAAGGCAGGGCAAAGGAGGGATCAAGGCGGATAGGAGAGGAACAACCACACAGAATAGGAAGGGGGTAGGGGATAACATGGGTCGACCACATGTTAGCAGGCTGCAGGTCAGTATGCTCTGCCTCATCGCTTAGACTACCGCATCTACTTTTGCTCCACGTAAGTTCACCTTGTCCAAACTTAATTTCAAGTTGGACTAGACTGTGAACAAGACAAAACCACAATCTGGAAACTCACGATCCTGACCAGAGGCTGGATTAAAGAGCCCGGGGCCTGGAGATGGATACTGGAAGGACTCAAGGTTTGGCAGAGACTGGACAGATCCACGACTGTGATTATGCACACCAGCTGAGAGAGGGCACACGTGTGGTGTGATATGCTAGTAAGCAGCAAGCCTGATTACCTGATGAGTAGGAACAGAATTAGGCCATTTGTGGTCTTCCTGTTCCATGTGAATGGCATTTGTGTTTGTGGGTGCCTGTAAAGATACTGTCCTGCCACGTGTGTTTACAGCCATGTGTGTCTGTACTGTCAGTGTGCACGGACACGTATTTGCAGCTCAAGTTCTTTGCAGCTCAAATTGCTTCTGCCTGCACCTGGGGACTGTCCAGTGGTCTCTTATCTGAAGGACCAGGAGGGGAAGAATCTCTTGGATGCTACAGTTTCTCAGATCTCGTAACCACATTAATATCTGGCATGACAGCCAGGATCCAGGTGGGCTGTAAGTATTCGTGAAACAGTGTCTATAGAATCCCTGTGTAAGGAAGGGACTGATCCTTCACAAATACCAAAATGGAAGAATTTTTAACCAAGCAGACAGAACATCTCGGAGTACCTGAGGAATAGGAATAGTTTGGGAAACCGAATGTACAGAATATTAACAGAACACAGAAGGGATGGTAAAAGAAGAGCTGTAAAGTGGCCTTTACTGAATAGCCAAGATATCCCTTTGAATTTGAAACAAATTTGAATATTAATTGCAATGAATGACATCCTCAAGTTAGAGACTCAAACTTTATAAGCTAGATGACAGTCATACTGAGAACCTGTAAGACTTTGAGAGACAAAATGAGCAAAGTTTAACTGCATCTTTCTATTAAAAATTTGCTTTTTGGCAGCACCAGGTAACTCTGAAAATCCTGTAAGTAATGTGGACAGTGTATATACTAAAAATGAAGTTTGTGTCCCACAACAGACCCTCTTGATCAGATGATTCAAGAGCAAAGAAGTGTCAGGCATCTGCTTGCTTTAAGATGGGACAGGGGTCCCAGCCCAGCTACTAACATTCATAGAATCATAGAATTATTTAGGTTGGAAAAGACCTTTGGGATCATCAAGTCCAACCACCAACCCTACTCTACAAAGTTCTCCCCTGCACCATATTCCCCAACACCACATCTAAACAACTCTTAAACACCTCCAGGGATGGTGACTCAACCACCTCCCTGAGCAGCCTATTCCAATGCCCGACCACTCTTTCTGGGAAAAATTCTTTCCTAATGTTCAGTCTAAATCTACCCTGTTGGAGCTTGAAGCCATTCCTTCTCGTTCTGTCCCTATTACCTGCGAGAAGAGACCAGCATCAACCTCTCTACAGTGTCCTTTCAAGTAGTTGCAGAGAGTGATTTTTATATTTATATTTATGACTTTTTATACTCTGATCTCTCCTCTCACCCGACAGCTGAACTAGGCTCCCAGAGCAGCAGGGACCACATTTTTAATCAATACTGTTTCTGTCCTAAATACAGACAGTGAATCACTACAAAATCAAGAGGTCAAAATAACATTTATCAGAGTGGGAGGAGAAAGGAGGGGCTGGAGCTAAAGGGTATGGAGGGCAGGAGGCTGATTAGCTGGAAACCAGGATGCCCTCCACCCATACAACCTGTGGGGAATTAATTCATTCACAAGAGCCTCTCCTTGTTAGGTTCTAATGAAGAGAGGAAGGAGAAGCTAAAATACCTCTCTCTATCCCATTTTCAATAGCCAATTCAATTTATAAACCAAAGTTGTAGTCCACTCGATTGTGCTACAGCTACCCCAGAGAGCAGAAAGCACCCTGCAGTGGACCTGTGTGGAGGTGGCTGGAAATATTTGCAATTGTAACAAATCACCCTTAAGGCTTAAAGCATGCAAAATGCAGATCTTATCAGTTCCCTGAGGAATGCTGGTAATACAGCTTTGGGGGCAGGGAGCTGAGAAGAAAAAGCAGATCCATCTGCCCCTACAAACTGTTTCCAAGCAGCTTTGTAACTTCCTAGGAAAGGAAAATTCACCTCTATTCAAGTATTACACATTTACTGCCACATTGGTGGCTTCTTTAGGAATAAAAGCATTAGCAAAGAAGTTTATGCAATCCATCCGTAATGCATTGATTAATGTTATCCAGATGTTACACAAATACAATTAGCTCTTAATAGATACCTTTCTCCCATGGTAGGGGACATGGAAGAACACCAGTGGCTATAAGAATTATGGTGTCATGGCTCATCAGAGGATATAAAATCACGACTGACTTTCACAGACACTTGAACTGCTATTTGAGAAAGGTGTAAAATAAATTCACATTAAAGTAGCAAAAAATAGTATCAACACTCAGCTTTCACCCTCAGAACAAGAAAGAAGGCATGTAGAGATCTGGTAATCCACAATGCAAATGAATCACAATTTGTAGCATAAACCAGCCTTGATCGAAATCGAAGGACGTGGTTCAGAAGACAGCACCTATGGAAAGGATGCCCTCTGCAACTACCGTAGCTGTCATGCTTCAGGCCTGTTCCTCGTGAGAATGGCCTACCCCATTCTGTGCTTGCTGGAAGGAAATGCAGCTTTGCTATGAGGAAATAGGACTATTATGTAAACATGCCCAATTAACAAATGCCTGAGTCGAGAAAAATACAAGGCCCACTTCGAGCTCCTATTTAAGAAAGGAGGGAACAAGCATTCCAACATCCTGGTCCCTGGCTGTCAGAAATAATCTATGAGAATCCACTCGCTCACAGACTGAAGAAATAAAGTCCCCCACTTTATCATTCAGAGCTTGGAGAACATTTGATAGAAGTTATATCAACCCCAAGCTTAAAAAAAAGGAACTCGTTTTGCAACCCACTGAGACTACTCAGGACTACTATTAATTTGTAGCAACTGTTCCTGAATAGCATGATCAGAAGGACTGTGGCTGCTTTGTTAAGAAACAAATACCTTACCACATCACCTGGGCTGTGACAAATTACCAGCACGTAATCATCACTCCCTTTAAAGCACCAGTTTAAGACACCTGACATATTGAATACTGACTGAAAAGTGATAGAAGACTCAACAAAAGCAATTCTATTTACACTTGTGACCTTCCTCAAAGGGTACTTCACACCAGTACTAAATCTTTTGCTCTAAGACCTTCGCCTTCTCAGATGTAAAGCTGAGAATCCAAAGAGCAAGGACACAAGGCAATACAGTCCTCTGCACTTTTAAGTGGAGGAATGTACAGATAGCTGGCTAATGGCTATTCGGCCTAAAAGACAAAGGCAAAAAACAGGAGAGGTAATAAATTGAAAACACTGATACAACTGTTGAATTTAACAAACTGCACTCAGTTGAATCCAGCAAATTACATGTTAGAGTAACAAAGACCAGAACTACTCAGACACTATCAATGGGCCACTGCTGAAGTGAAAGAGGTTCAACCAGAACTTCTGAAACTTTTCACTTTTAGTGAATTTCTAGTTGACTAAGAATGAATAGGAGATGACCAGTCTGGAAAAACACAAGATTCCAGACAGAAAGTGGGTAAAAATCCCTGGGTGTGGGCACAGACACCAAAAGACTTTAGGCCTGGCAAAGACCCTGCACACACACACACATCACTGCAATTCACACTCAGCCGTGCTACTGGCTGAACCTGGGAACGGTCCAGCAGCCTCTCACCTCTCCCCTCACGAGGGGATCACAACTGGGATCCCCTCGGTGCTGCTGCCTACCACTTCTGCCAGCTGCTTAATGGAAACACAAGCACTGCAAAAACAGAGCTGGCTGGTGCTAACAGAATAATTCAGACTCCCCCAAACCAAGTAAAGACAATTTGGTTTGAGGGAAAGAAGTAGTCAATACAGTAATTTATTTTATTCTTATAACAGAAAGAACATTATAATAGTGAAAAAAATAACGTAACCTGAGAACAGGCAAGAGTATTGGCTGACACTTCAAAGGAGGGTAAAAAAACCTGCAATATTCTTTAATCTTTTACCACTCAACTCAAAACGTGGAAGCATTAAAAGATGCCACTGAAAACACTTTGCAAATTAATATGCATGCAGCAAACTGAGTAAACTCATTGAACTTTTTCAAAGTGTTGCCCGAAAACGTTCCTGGAAACCAAACCCAGTTCATAATTGCTCACCTCAGGTTTGGATTCTAACTCATCCGATAACATTGATTCAAGTGTCCGACTCCTGCCGCTGTCCTCAGCAAGGCACAGGGTTTTTTTTTATTATTTTTAGTTCAGAGAGAACGACACTCCTTACTTATTCTCATATTTTCCTAAGTGTAAAACAGTGCAGCAGTCCTTCTGCAAGAAGCGGTGTTGCACAAACATTCAGTTTAACCTAAAACAACAAAAAAAAGGAACTATAAAGAGACAGGAACCAAAAAAAACCAAAAAACGAGCAAAGCAAAAAGAAGCAAGCACGTAACACATGTTGCATGTAACTGTAAAATATACTTAAGTACTGGGAAAACAATTTATGCAGGTTCCTGCATTTCTGTTTGCATTGTGTCAGCAAAATCCTAATGCTATGAAATTAATTTTCAAGGGCTGTTTACCAAGTTTTCTTTGTAATAACTCATTTTCAATATAAAATTGAGTTGTTTGCCCTGGAAATTTATGGGTTCAACTGAAAAATCACACAGAACATTAAAGAGATAAGGAGGCTGAATTCCCAGTCTGCAAAACAGTGAAATTATCCAAATTGTTGATGAAAGGCAACCATATTCAAACAACCGGTCACCAAGAAACCCCTGCTTTTCCTGTCTGTTAAGATGTGACGTTTCTCGTTATGAAAAATATCTTGATGAATACAGGTAGAAGTTATTTCACAGATACCCATAAAACATTTCTTCTTTAGGCTACATGGGAAAATGAATACAAGTTTATATCTATTTTTGCCTACTGGGAAAGCACTCAGGCACTAAGGATGGGAGAAAAAAGTAGACTATGTACACTTCTTTTCCCCCTTCCGTCCTAACTACACATATATATAATATATAAAAAAAAATAAGGAGGAAGGTGGCTCGGCTACAGAGAGCCTAAAGCTTTCCTCTAGCACGCCTGAGAGCAAGCGGCACAGCACAAGGTGCTCGGTACAGGAGCTTTCTGCCGCGTAGGGAGAAGACAAGCAGCAGAGCGAGAGCAGAGTAACTCAGCCCGACGCGCCTCCTGCTCGTCCCCCCACCGTCCCCGCAGCCGGGAGGGCGGGCCCCGAGCGACCCGGAGGGGACGAGGGCTGGCTCCGCCGGGCCCGGCTGCCCGCGGCGGACACAGGGGGCAACCCGACGGACGGAGGGGCAGAGGGAGACTCCGTCACCGCGGGGCTGAGCAGAGGGCCGAGGTCTGGCTGGGGCCTCGCCCCTCCCCCACACCGGACAGGTGCGCTGCCCCTCCCCCGCAACGGGGTCGGTCCGTCGCCGCCAGGGGCGGCCCCCGGCGGTGGAGGCCCAGGCCGCCCGCTCCACGGCCTGCTCGGCTCCGCGCCCCGCAAAGGGCGGAGAGTCCTGGAGGAGCGTCTCGACCCCCCTCCTCCCCCCCACCCGCCTTACCGGCATCTCCGCCGCCCGGATGTGACGGAGCGCCCCACCGGAAATGCCGGAGCCCTGCCGGTCCTCCAGCTCTATGGTGAGCGCCGTGAGGAGCGCCGCTTCCGCTTCTTCCCTCTCTTCCCCCCCCCCCCCCCCCCCCCCCCCCCCCGCCTTCAGTGTAACGGGTGTCGGTTCCTGCCACTCGGCGGGCAGCATCGCTGACAGCCCGGGCCCGGCCGTCCCGAAACCTAATCGCCCGCCAGCCCCGGGTTCCCTCCGCCTCCCTCAGCCCCGAAAGGCGGAGCAGCGACAGCTCGGTGCTGAGGGCGTTTCCCCGGCTTCACCGGGATCGTTACCGGGGCCCGATTCCCCTTAAAATAACCTTGCGGCCCAGAGAATGTTTTCCAGGTGAGGATGATGCGGGAAGCTTCTGGTCAAGCCCGATGTTTAGCTGCCCAGCTCCTGCTCTCCGCACCGGGGACACGACGCTTTGCTCTGCCACAGCACGGGTGGCAGCTCCGGTTCCCCACCACTGCCCGGTGTCCGTTCCTGCTTTGGGGTGACTCGGGGTGTCTCCTCTGGCAGATGGAGAACTCCTGACCTCACGGCAGCTCATTAATGACACACACCGAGTTAAGTGATTCCAGAAACACTCGCATCTTATCGATGTAACTAAAAATCAAGAAGGGTCTGAGTAGTTGAGGAAGCTCATATTTTGTTTTTCGCTTGTCAGCCTTATCTGATGTCTGTCGGTTTGCAGGACAGAGCTCCCGAAGCAGCCTCTGGTCTTGACATCAGCTGCTGAACCCGGTGACCTTCAGGTCCAGTGAACATTAACTTGGTTACGGTTAGTGCTTTGTAGCTTTGGAGCCATGTGTGATTCCCACCTGTCGTGCCAAAATAGGTCTTCTGGAGCACTAGAATAGACTTCTGCTGAGCAACGAGAATCCGGGTGATACAGAAGTAACCCAACGAGAGCTGTTGGGGCTAGCAAAACCAGGTTCCCCAGGGCCATCTGGGCACGTGGCCTGTTCTGATCCATGTTGGACTGTGCCAGAACCTGTGGCTGCTCCCCAGGAAATGACTGTCACCTCCTGCCTGTGAGTTGCTTTGGGGTGGTTTCCTCTTTTCACTCCCTCAAATACATGCAGTATGACATGGCTCCTCTGCCTTTCAGCCATTTGAAAAATTTGCAGGTTAAAGATTCACGGTTACCCCCCTTGACTTTAAATGTTTAGGCAGTGGCTTCCTGGAGAGTTATGCACTGGAGTTGTACTGACAGCCCAGTGCTTCAGCAAAAAGATGGCTAACCAGCTACTTGCTGGAACTACCCAGCACATCCCTAAAATCTGCAAGCAAGTTAGATGCACGTCTTTTTCCAAGGTATTATCCCATCAACTTGCAGTCACTGCATTAAAACTACCAAAAGCCTGCAAAAGCTGAAATCAGCTCTCAGTCAAGCTGGAGCACATTTTTGAAGTCCAAGGCAGGGAAAACTGTGATTCAATGCCCAGAATTGTCAGTCTCAGAGATTTGGTTGCCTCAGTGCCACACTGGCCATGCAGATAGATTGAACTGGGGAGCCTTATCAAGTCTAGCATTTATCATGTTGGACCACTTGGACGAAGCTGTGATGACCTGAAGCTTTAGATTGGCAGTTATTCACTTGAGGCTACAAAACTGAAGGTAATAGCTCCTAAGACTGAGCTTTTTAACACAACCCTGATAAACTGGAGCTAAGTAAGTGACTGTGTAATGATCACAGTAAAAGTGTTTATTATCACAGGGACGATCACAACTTGCCACGCTTGGTGATCAATTACAATCCAACAAAAGCAACAAGAAACACAGAACTACTAACTTCATAAACCATTTTTTCTTGCTGCTACTTCAGTAATCCCAGGGCGCTGAATTGTGAAGTTTGATTCAGTTACATTAAGATATTTAGTAATCTCGTAAATTCTTTGACTAATCATCATCCCAACGACATGAAATTGTTGAGTAGGTATTAAAATACAGCGATGTGAGGCACGTAAGTTCCCTTCATTTGCATCCTCCTAGGCCAGATGAGTTTGGCTGCTTCAGAGCTTGCATCGTGACTGCTTGGGGAATTTTGGTCTAATCTGGTAGGGGAATCTGCACTGGGAGTAGCACAGCTCCTACCTGCGTTGTTTATGCAGGTGCAAATCACTGGCGCAGGTGTGTGAAGCAGCACTAGTCCCTGATGGGAAGAATTGTCCGACTGGGAATTTCCTACAGTCTCACTTTCTCAATAACATCTGCCCCTCTGGGATCCTTCTCTCTAATCAAGGAGAAATAGAAGACTCAGTCACATTTCCCTCGTGACCAGACTCAAGAAAAGTGAAACCATACCATACCAGGTTTTTCACCCCTGCTGTGAGACAGAGAAAATAGCTAGTCATGGAGTAAGAGGAGAGTGGTGTTTTATATTTGATTGTTGATAAATCTGTTTATAAGGGGACTCTATTCTAAATGCAAAGAGGACTCTACACTGTATTTCTCTTAGCACATCTTTTGTTCTTTCACGTGTACATTTCTGTACACTCAAATATCACACTGTTATACAAACTCCTGCATTATTCCGAGAGACTGCAGCGCTCGATTTTATTTTAGTAAAGTTTTTTAAAATTGTAAGACTTACGTGTACAAGTGCAATTCCCCTTCGCTTTTGGCGTTCAGCCTTGGCAGCATCGGTAGGCGACAAGATTTTTTTTTTTAACTTCTCCCCCAAGCCTGTGTGCACACACCGTCCCACACCTACAGCTGGTGCTGGCGGGGAGGACTACGAAGCCGATGAGTTTGAAGAAAGTACGATGTGGAGCCTTTCCTCCTGTCACCCCCTCGGGCTGGCAGCCAGCCCCCTCACACGGCGGGCTCCCCGCCGCGCTCCGCCTCCTCTGCCTCAGCGCCTTTCCCCGTAGCGGCAGCTGGCAGGCTGCTGAGGTAATTCCGCCGGCTGGAAGGTGGACGGGGCGGGCAGACACGGGCCTCCGCCCGACACCCTTTACACGTTTCCCTCGACGCCAGGCCCAGCGCCTCCACAGGCACCGGCCCCCCGCCGCGGTGCCAGGCTTCCCGCCGCCCCACCTGAGGGCGACGGAGCCGTTGAAGGGGCCCGCGCTGCCGGGCCGGCCCCTCCAGGCGCCCCGACGCTCCCGCCGCGGGGTCGGGTCGGGATCCGCAGGCTGCCCCCGCCGCCAGGGGTCGGGGTCCGCTGAGAGACCGGGCGGCTGCCGGGCAGGGAAGGGTTAAAGGCCCCCCCCTGCCCTGCAGGAGGCGGTTGGGATGGCCCCGCCTCCTATTCGATCGATGGCACGTTCCATTCTCCCTCCCTTCCCCTTCCCGGCGGGGTAATTCTTCCTCCCTTCGCCGCGGCGGAACAGAGCCTTCACTCGCTCCCCACCCCCCCTTCTCCGGGCTGCGTGGTAGAACCCACGCGGTGCCGCGCGGGCGGGAGGGGTCGGGCCCACCTCTCTCCCTCTTCCGCCCTCCCCGCCGCGCTGGGCGGTGGTAGGGTCCGCTCCGCCCTCTCGTCGTCCCCCCTGTTCCCCTCTCCCCCCTCCCCCCCCCGGCGGCGGCGCGGGTGGTGCGTCCCGGCGGCAGCCGCGTCCCGGCCGGCGCCCGCCCCCTCCGCCTTGTCATTGATGTTGTTGTTTTTGTCGCAGGAGCCGGAGGCGAGGCCGGGGCCGCCGCCTGTGGCCGCCGCCACAGCAGCAGCGGGGCTCGGGCCGGCGCCAGGCATGTCGGTGTGCGGGGAGGCGGTGGGCGCCGGCTCCCTGCCCAGCGAGCTGGTGGTTCACATCTTCTCCTTCCTGGCGGGCCCCGACCGGCTGCGGGCCTCGGCCGCCTGCTCGCACTGGCGGGAGTGCCTCTTCTACCCGGCCCTCTGGCCGCGCCTCCGCCTCAGCCTCCGCGTCTCGCCGGCCGAGCGCCCGCGCCTCGAGTTCCTCATGCGCAAGTGCGGCTGGTTCGTCCGTGAGCTCCGCGTCCAGTTCGCCGCCGACAACTACCCCAGCGGCGGCGGCGGTGGAGGGGGGATGGCGGCGCCGCCGGGCGAGCTGGGGGCCGGCGCGGCGGCGGTGGTGGCGGCGGCGGGCGACGGGGAGGCGCCGCCGCTGTGCCCGCGCTGGCTCGACCTGCTGAGGACCTACCTGGAACTGGTGCTGTGCGTGCTGAGCAGCGTCCGAAACAACAGGTACCGCCGCTGGGCCGGGGGAAAGCGGGGGGTAGGGCCGCGCCCGGCCCGGCGGGAGGCTGAGGGGAGACGGCGGGGCCAGGCCCGCCGGGCGCTGGTGGGGGGGGGCAGGCCGAGCGGCTGGAAACCACCTTAAATTTCGACTGTATTCGGGTGTTTAAGGGAGAATATAACAGCAGGGAAAAGCCTCGTCTGTGTGCGATGGTAGAAACTTCGCCCTCCGTTGGAAGGAAGGGGTGTTGGGGGGGCTGGAGCTCCAGCGGAGCGAGTCGGAGCCGGGAGGTGGGATGTGGTGCCCAACAAAGCACCTTGTTCTCGCTTTAACGCGGCAGCGCTGCTGCTCGCAGGCTTTGGACCCATTATGCCTGGCTGCAAGATAATTAACGTCATGAGAAACTCGTCCGTGTGCGTGGTGGGGGGGAGTGTTTGTGAAATTACAGCGGTGGTGTTTTTCTGGAGGGAGAGAGGGATGGAGTACAGCCCCAGTGAAGTATTTTCTCTTTTCCAGCCATGCGGGGTTTTGCCGTTGAAAAGCTGAGTTTTCGTGTTACTTGCTAAAGTGAGATCTGACTCAGTTTTGACTCGGATGAAGTTTTTATGCTTTTTTCTTCTCTCTTTTTTTTTTTTAATTGGGAAAAAATCCAACTAAATCCACTTGAAACATAAATGACCAAATTTAATTTAAACAAGGAATAGGAATCTTTCCCCGTGGTTTGGATTTAAGATGTGTTTAGGTGTTTTAAGATGCTTTTTCACAGACTTCAGCAGCTTAATTTCCTCCAGTTGGAGTTCTTTAAAATGAAAGTGCTCCTGTTCTCTTTACCGTGTGTGGGCGTGATCAAGATAAATATATTTTTAAAAAGATAATAATCAGATATCCCGATATATGGCCTCTAGTCAGTATCCAGGACAGGAAAGTGAGGATCTTATGGTTAAGTTATGATACATTTGGAAAGCCATGCAGATTCTAGGATATGAAACAGTTAATATTATTTTTCCTCTGTGTGCAGATAGCTTCCTATCAAAAAAAAAAAGCTGCAAGTATTTCAGCGTATCCTTAGGATGAATTAAACCTTGCTTTTGGCCTTGGGAAAGCTGTCTGCAACTGAATCATGGTCTGGTCACTGCCCCTCTTTGGTTCAGAGGGATTAGAGAGTAGTTCGAGTCCTCCTTTGCTTTTTTATTTTGAACTGTAGCAAGAGAACTTTAATTCCTCGTTGGTTTGAGATGAATGCAAATGCAGTGTGTGAAGTCTCACTCTCAGTTCCTCTCTTCTCTTGTGCCCAGCAGGTACTTCCTGTGGCACAACTGCAATGGTCGAGAGTTACAAACCTTACTGCTGAAAATGGTGGTCCCAGCTCACCTTTGTCTTAATTTTTTTTTTTTTTTTTGCCCTGTGAATCCTCGATGTGCTAATCATGATTGTCTCTCTTGATTGGCTGTCTCTTGCCTTTAAGGGAGCTTTCACTTAATTGTTGAGTCTTTGGGAAATCCAGCTAGTGTCATAAGAGGAAAAAATGTTGAAGCTATGTTGGTGATTATCTGAGCAGAGACAAGTATCACTACATGGACTTGGAATTTTAAAATAAATAGTATTCGCAGGAGATGTTGCCTGGGGGTTTTGTAGAAAAGAAACTAGAATGCTGTGTGTTTTTTTTTTCCTCTGTCTCAGTAAAATATGGGGCTGTCAAAACTAAATGCCTTGTGAGAAGGCTTTTGGTATACTTCTTCTTTTTAAAAAAGATGAATGTTCATGGCCTTATATGAAACTTGTACAAGGACATTTGCTTTCTAAAGTTCTTTTTACAGATTCTGTATGCACGGCGTGGCTCAGGACTGCAGTAAAATACTGTGTACATGTAGTTGTTTCTCTGGTAGATGAGTATCATTTCAGTGGTAAGCCAGAGGTGTGAAAAGTTGCCAGCTTTAATGGGATTTTGCATTGGTATACTTTCTTCTTGCTATCAAATCGTTTTGTTTTGAAATGAATAGTATATTACTGGGAATCCCTGGGTACTTGGTTTTTACAGCAGGCTTTTTTTTTTTTTCTGATCATTTAAAAAATTGGGGGGGAATTTACATTTAATGCTTGACCTTTTATTCTGATTTACTTTGTGAACAGAATCCTTCTTTCTCTTGGACAGACGAGGTTTTTAGTTTGATGTGTGGGGTTTTTTTTTTTTTTCTTGCAAGGTAAATACCGCTGATTAGTTTCCATGTAGAACTTTGGTTTTGAGCTTTTTGGTTTTGGGGAGTTTTTTAAGCTCTTTTCCTTGAGTCAAAAGTCGATTTTTGACATTGAAAAGAGGTAGGAAGGAACATCAATTTATGCCAAATCGCTGATGAGTTTTCACTGTGACCACATATCTAAACCTGAGGCACCTGCCTGATGCTTACTTTTTTCTAAGCAATGACCACAGTCCAGTCACTTTATTTCTCTGCTTCTGTTTATTCATCTGTATTTCAAAGATAATAAATAATTCCTTGTTGGGTTTGCTGTCTATCATTGTACATAGGATAGCTGTTGTAATATCCAAAATAATGGAAACAGCAGCATTTGTAACTTCTCCAGTGGCTGAATCACTGTAAGTGCATTCCTTTTGGAATTAAGTTTAAAACAGGATGGTTCTTTCATAACTTCTGTCAGTCCTTATGATAGCTTTTTGGCAGAGAAGTTCAAAGAACTTCCATCTTATGCTTCAGAGCTGGGTAGGAGGAGATCTACTTTTATGAAATGGTATGCTGTTTCTTAACAGTGTGATCCTGTTGTAGGCTTTTAAATTTATTATTAAACAATACAGTAACAACCTCCTTCCTTGCAGGGGAAAAAAAAAAAAAACCAACCAAAAACTTTAGATGGCTCTAGAATTCCTGGAGGCTTTACAATACCACAGGACTTAAGAAAAGTAGTGACTAAAAGACTTGCTATTTCTAGATGCTGTCTTGGGTAGAGGAGAATAATGTGTACTTTCACTAACAAAAACGTTTTCTGTGCAATATAAAATTGCCAATTTCTGAGCCAATCTGCATGTTAAGTCTCCAGAAAAATAATTCTGAGTGACCTTCACTAATACTGATGGAATTAAGGAAATAGCTAACATTGCCTGCAACTTGGTTTAAAAACAACTGATAATATTCTGACAAGTCTTGCTGCTGACAGCCAGTTATCTTCCAAAAAGGTATGTTCTAGGTCTGCCTCATATTTGAGGTAGAGCTCAAGTTGTCATAAGCTTTATTTTGCGTGTGGCAGCATATTACTCCCAAAACACTGCTTTAATAGCACTGGGACCATGATGAGCTCTAAAAATCTATAATTTATTTAATTAAAAGGCACTAAAATACCATTTATAGTGATTTGTAACTTTTCCACAAACTGTTACATTTATGACAGTAAATAATACAGCAAAATAACAAAGTATGTTGTTGTTTAAACAGTTGATGTTCTACTTACAATTTAAAAAAAAAAAAAGGTAGGTGGTGGGTGAGCATAATGTTCTGTAACAATATCAGGAGGGATGAGTTGTTTCTTGATGGCAATTAAGAGAACCTAATTTGTGCCTTCTCAAATTGATCTTTCAAAACAGAGCTCTGGAAGGCAGGTGGGAGGGCGACAAACTTTCTTTGAGTCATTTGAGTGCGTGCAGCAGCTCATAACCCACTGCTGATCATTCAGGAGGAAAATTCTGTGTTCTGTTACGTAACTCTGAAATCCCAAGGTATGGCCTCCCCTCTGGCTGCTGATGAAGGCAGATAGGAAGGTCGTGATTTCTGCATCACCTCCCCTTCCTCTGCAGTACCTTAATTCGTGTGACTTGTGTGATCTTTGCTGTGGAAACAAAAATGCAGATTATAGTAAAATTGTGGTATCTTGGTGAAGTACGGTATCTATCCTAGGACCTGCCAAAAATGACTGTTTTGAACTGCTCAGAACAGTAGACTGCATCTGTATTTGAGGTTTTCTAATGACTCTTCTAATGGTTTAAGCAGGCAGCTGAAACTGGCAAAAACTAGTATAATACTACAATATGTGCCTTACTGCTTTGTTCATGTTGAATGTAAGCAAGACAATTCTGTTCTTTTTTCATTGGGTGTTCAAAAAGACTGACCAAAACCGAAGATGGAGCCTAGTAAGAAGCTTAACAGTTTTGATAGTTTTTTTTGAGTTATTGGAAAATAAATGGTTTAGAAACACCCCCAAAATACATGTTTTCTTTCCCTAGCTGTGTGTATGGATAATACGTAGGATTCAGATGCCATTATGTCTTCTAGCAAAATATGACAATTAACTTCTAAATGATTTTATTTAAATCGCAATTACTTCATAACTCTCAGAAATAAAGATGAGATGTGAGCTGAATGCCATAGAGATTATACAACGCTGCAAATAGTAGCAAAAATTTAATATTGTGTTGAACTGTGATCAGATTTGTTGATAGTAATAGCTGTTCTGTGAATGGAAAAATAATTGGATCTTTTCATTGCTTAAGTTTTGAGGTGGAGAACTTCTCTGTGCGTCTCTGCAGCACATTAAATGGCAGTCATACACGTAGTAAAAACATAGTAAATGGTGTTTCATTTGTCCTGTAGCTCAGTGGCTCTAAAATTAATACCTGCCTACAGCAGGATTCAGTGGGGCTGAGTAGGACAAAACAAGGCCTGTGTGTGATGTGAATATGCAGGTGATTCAAAATTGTTCTGAAGGTTGCGTTTTGTCTCAGCTCTCAGAATTAAGTCACCGAGATCAGAAGATAAAAGCTTAATTATAGCATTGGCTGTGAACGCTGCCTTTCACACCAGGTGGAGGCTTCTGCTGCTTTCCCTGTCATACCAGACTATCTTTTACAGCTTTTGAGGAAAGAAGAGCCCAAAATACTCTCAGTGGTGCCAGTGTCTTCAGATTTCCCTGCCAAGCTTATTCTTCAGCGTGATCAGGCATTTCCTCAATCAAACTTAGACAATATTGAGTGTGTGCTCAGGGCTCAGTTTATATTCATATATGGTCAGTACAGTAGTCCTGTATTGGAAAACTGAATATTAAATGGTTAGAATTTCTGAAACAGTTGTAAAATTATTTTGTCTGACTTGGTATGAAGCTTGTAGATCTTGCTGTTAACTTCTTCACCTATAGAAGAACAGTAGCAGGGGCAACAGTCGTTAGATTTCAGGAAACTAGTGTATGGTTAATGCAGGAACTTCAAAACAGGTACATTATGAGTTATATTAGATATCAGTTACAGACTGCAATTCGTACTTTAAAAAAAGTAAAACTTGTCTACTTTTTTCTTTTTTTAATTTTTCCCTCCCCTCTTGGTAGACTATCGGCTCATACTATGGAGGTAGTGAAGCACCAGAGCTTCCTCATGCTTTGAGCACTGTAAGTGTATTGCATTTTCCTCAAAGCTGATCTAAAATATTAGCGTATGATTTCTAAGACAGCAGAAATAAGGATTTATGTAACTTACTTAATAGCTACACATTAATTGGCATCTACTGTTTAAGGTGAATTTAACCCATCTGTGATGAAACTTGAGTTTCTGCCATGTTAATTACCAAATGCAGACTAGTCCTTGCATGTTAGGAGTAAGTCTAATTCACACCATGTATAAATAAAAAAATGTTGACCTAAGTTTAGTCAGTTAAAAAAACCTAAAATCTTAAAAGTGAATGCCACGCTGCTACTCTGAAACTGCAGTCATTTTTGGATCACTCGATTGATCTTCTTTTCAGGAATAGAAAAGATGCAAGTCAGAGAAATGAACTGTAGTAGGGAAAGGAAAACTGACTGTCTAGCACACCGAGTTCTGTCCACCATAAACTTAGAGGTGGTTCTTTCACTTCTTTTTAGGCATCCCTTCTAAAAATTAAAATTACATGTTGTGGTGGACCACTAATGCTTTTCTCCTCTTCTGGTTGCTGATGGGAATATTAGAACCGCTTCTACTTTGGTATCACAGAAATTAGACCCTGATTAGGACGTGGGGAACTTTCACTTTTCCTGTCTGAGGGTTGTGTTGCCTCCACCGATGCAGGTTTGGGCTCCCATTTGTGTCCCAGCTGTAATACGTAAGTGCTCAGGCATGGTTCTTTGCAGTTGTGTTCAACTTGGGCATCAAATGTTAAAAGGAATAGGTACTTGATGTTTTCATTTGCAACACTTAAATCCTTGGAACGTGTGTGTTAAGTGTATTGAAAGCACTGCTGTAAGGTGGGGGTTTTTATGGGACTGGCCTGCTGAAAATACTCCCGTGGTGATGACTGAAAACTGACATTTGCTTTTACAACTGGATTCAGCAGTTTGTATAGTTCTCTGCCCCTTTAGACTTCAGTCTTGTTTTTCTGTAGGTCCATACATGCCTGAATTACATGTTCCATATAGTAAGGTGTTCTTATTGCCTGTGTTTGTCTTATTCAGAATGATTCCTCACAGTGTTTTAATCTGTTGTGTACAGATTCCTTTTTGTTTTGTTGTTTCACAGGAACCTCCAGAAGTTAAGTCTCTTTGGGGATATAAGCATTCTGCAGCAACATGGAAGTATATCAAATACATACCTCGGCAAGGTTGACCCTGATGGCAAGAAGATTAAGCAGTAAGTTACATTTGTAAACTGTCAAATACATTAAAATAATAAAAACCGATAACACAAATTTTAATGCCTGAAATATGTGACTAAGAAAGTTTTAAGTTTTTTAATAGGATGAGAATCTAACTTCTTAAATGGAGTTGATTTCTGTTCCTGATATTTACATGAAGTAGTTTGTTTCTGTGGCTTTTTTTTTTTCCTCTTTCTCAGCAGGGTGAGAATCCTTTCTTTCCTCTTTTCATTGTGTTCTAGAAACAATATTATGTTAGTGGAACAAAAAAGGGAGAAGGGGGTGGGGGGCTGGTACTAGCACCTCTACTATTGCTGTACAAGAAAAAATTAGAAAAGGAAGTAATCTATTGTATTTCACAGGAGTTGAGGATGTGTAGCAAGTAAACTTGAAAGAGAGCATAAACACAAACAACTTATTTCAAGTTCCATCTCCAAACTAGGTTATGTATTTGCTGAATTCTTGGAAGATCATAGTCAGAACGTGCTTGTTTAGTTCAGAGGTGTATTTTAGCTTCCCATAATTGCATTACAGTACTGTCCCTGAATGCATATAATAAGAATAGCTAATTCTTTTTTTTTTTTTTTTGTGGGGAAAAAAAAAAAAACAATGTAAAAAGCTACTGGCTTCTAGAATAAATTACCACAGAGGGAGTGATGCTGAGTTAGCAATTTTGCTAAAATAGTTAAAACTTTCTACATAGATAAAAACTGAATACCATCATTTTAATTTGTATCAGTTTAAACATATTTCTCCCAGTAGCTTGGGAGTAGGATAAGTACTCTAGATCTTTATTATTATTTTTAGCATGGTTTTAGAACTAGTGTAGGTATATTATCAGGTCAATGTATGTATGTGATCACAGTGAAATGTTTGGTCCTGACTTAAATTTGCCGAATATTGCAAATCCAGATGTGTGTCACATACTGTGTCTTTGTCATCTCTTATGCTTAGAATGCAGAATTTAGAGCAATTTTGGATTCTATGTAACATATGTACTGTAGTGCTGTATGCAGGAAAAAGGCTGATTCAGTAAAAGCTCCTTTTTTTCATATCCTTTGTTGTGAAAACATAAATATATAATCAAATCTTTGCCAAGGGACTTGAAGAGAGCCACCTAAGCAGATGTTTACTCAGCTGAGTACATGGTTAAGGGTTTCTTCAGACAAATAACAAAAATAAATATGAATGTTTTAGAGCCATAAACCATTCAGAACTCATTATCTAATTTGAAGTTAGTCTTTTAGGTAAATATTGACCTTTGCACGTTTTGGAATGAGCAAATAAATGCTAACGCTTTTTTGTTTGCTTGCTTTTGTTGTTTTGTTTTGGGTGGGTGGGTGGTTGGGTTTTTTTTCCTATGATAAAACAATGTATCTGGGACCTGCTGGTTCCCTTCTAAATTAAGGGACAGCTGGCAGTGTTTTATTTAGTGTTCTCAAGTTCATGAGCAGTAGCACTAGCACTTCGTGGCTTTTTATTCTTGTCTTTTGCACCTGGGTTTTGCATCAGTTAAGTTGCAAAACTTGGATACTGATAAATAACACTGAAAGACATTGAGCAACCTTTGGAGACGGCATTATTGGTAGTTGAGGATTTTTGGAACTGGTATGTCGATAACCTTACTGGCTGTTTCAGGAACTTCCTAAAATTAAAGCAGTCGGGGAAGAAAATATAACACTTGCTTAAGTCAGTAGCATCCAACTGGGTGTAACAGCCCATGGGTGAGATCTTGGGTAGCACAGAACCACTAGGATGCTCCACAAGGTTAAGACTAAGGGTTGTTCTGAGGGAGGGGAGGCTTTGGGTTGTGTTGTCTTGTCAAAAATGTACTTCTGCAGTAATGAGCATGGGTTTGTAGTGCTTGTTCTTTTACTGTATGGCATACGTGTCCCTGATTACTTTCTAAAACTCTTTTTACAATTCAGTTCATTACTGTTGGGAAATTCAGCATAAACAATGCATTTGTCTTGAGTTGGACAAAGGGTAGTTACTGAAAATTCAGCTTTCTGAAATCTGTTTCCTGTGCTTGATCCCTCTGGTTCAGATAGTTTGGTTTCCAAAAGAACCAGTTTAGCCTCTATTATTAAACAAAACATTTTGACTGATAGTCTTTAATTAAACAAATGAGCTCCCCATGGACCTTCGTAATATGCTTGTTTTCTGTCCAGGCCCATTGATGGGCTTCAGTACTGGTCAGGACTGGTTTGGGGGCTTGAATACTAGCTTGGCCTGTCTAGTCAGGCTTTGGTCTGTCCTCCAGCTGAAAGCACCATTTGGAGCATTAATTGTGAAAGTAATTGATTTTGAGTTTTTTATTTTTTTAAATAGTTTGCTTCAGTGTGATCATTTGTAGGTTTCAGATTAATGGTAAACATCCTATAATTGCTGCTCAGGGGAAGCAGAGGGGATTGATGAAGTACACTCATTGAGGCATCACTAGGTTGTGTTGCTTTCTTGTATGTGCTGAGCTCTGCTTGTATTTTTTGCTGTACTTATTAAACTGTGCTTAAACTCCAGCTTTGTAAGAGAGCTTTAAGATAACTGTGAAGTTGGGATAAACGTTGTGCTACATGTTAGGCAGTTGAAGTAAAAGTTAATATGGTAATAAAGTAGGTGTTAATTCCTAAGAATTCACTTAATGTGTCTAAATTATTAGAACGTAGTTGAAACTATTTTTGCAATCTCCAGTTAGATGCAGTCTGTTTATGAAAAATAGGATGTTTGTAAGAATTTGCAGGGGAGGAAAAAGCCTCATTGGGCTGTTTGAAAAATTCATTTGAAGTATATTAAAAAATAATGGCAGGTGGCTTATATTGTGCTTCCTTACATAAAGCCAATATTAAAAGCAATCAAAAAATTATCATTATTAAATATTCTCTATTGACATTTTTGATGTTTTTCTATTAAATTGGCAAAGAACTGGGGGAAGGTGGCTGGAAAGTTTTCTTAGGACCTATGTCTAAGACCATAGACTCTCAACGCAAATCTAAATACTTGTAGAAATACTTTGGTGCTCGCACTAAAAACTTGATACGTAGATAGCATTGAGTCATTATCTCTGTTCCTAAGAGTTATTTAATGCAATTCCCACAGGGGAGAGAACCCACCCTACAGCTGCAGAGTTATGTATCCTATTTCTTCTCATTAAGTTGTGTGATACTAGAACAGTGTTCTTTGAAGCTCAGGGGTTTATGTCATATTAGAAGCACAATTTAAATGGATTTTTAGTGCAGGGAGATGTATAAATGGTAGTATTCTACTGAGCATCTCAAAACTGATTTGTTGTCTTTTCAATAAATGTTCTGTAAAACATTACAAGTGCTACTTGGACTATTACAAAATAAATTATACCATTGTTTTAATCATTACAGCACCTTTCGTAGGTGTGTATGGGAAGAGGGAAGAATCTTTGTTCATTGGAAGAAATTAGAGAGGTTCCTGTGGCAAAATTTCTTTGTGGGATTGTCAGAGAATCTGACTTCAACTTAAGCATTGGCAGAAATAATTACGAAACAAACATTGTGGTGATCAAGTAGGGTTCATCTGAAGAATTCAGGAATAGAGTAGCAAAAGTATACTATCTGTGACTCTTGACTTGTTTAAAACTGTATTTAATTTGTGTTGCACTTGCCAGTCTTCATTTTAAAAGAAAAAGTATTTGTATGTGGATAGAAATTAAATCTTTAAAACTAGTGACTATACTAGGAAAAAGCCTGGGAGTTATTCTGAGGTGTATAATAGATAACTACAATAACCACACAGCTTTTCCACTTAAAAAGAGAAGTCAGGCCTTGCAAACCCAGTAGATTCTCAGGAGAAGGAAGAAAGGTCATGCAGGCAAGGGAGAGGATGAATAAGGATTTGCAGAGGGAGAGGATGAATAAGGATTGATCTTTTAACTTTCTTACAACAGAAGGCTTATGGGGCATCGAAGGTTGTAGGTGACATGTTCAGAGCAAGCGAGGAGAGGAGGGAATCACACTGTGGAGTTCTTTTTCATTGGAGGTTACAGTTGCTAAACCTTAATTAGATCAAAGAGGAGCCTGGATAAATTTGGAGAAGTGAGGTCCCTGAGGGTTACTAAGTACAGAAACGCACCTCTAGCTCAGGAGGTCCGTGTTAGAAATTTTTGGAAACTGAGGAGATACTTGAGAAAGATCCCTACATACTTTCCTTTTTTTTATTGCAGTTCTCAAGATGTTAGTGTTTCTCTGCTGTCAGTCAGAATACTGGGCTAAATAAGCCTTTAATTTTGTCTGGATGTTATCTTGATTAAAGATACATGGATGAGAATAATAACTTAATAACGTTGTTTTGCTTAGATGTATAAAGTATGCAGATATTCGTAACAACAGAGGGAAAGTATTTTGTGCAAAATGTCACTCAATTTTGGGGCACAAAGACTTTTGCTAATTTGTTCTGGAAGGGTTTGCATTTTATTTTGTTGTGTTTTGAGGAACTGTCATAGCCTGGCTCAATTGCTTCCCTTAAATGTTGATCTTTCTTTCTGGCTGACCAGGATTTGAGATCAAACCCTCATTGACACATGTCCTAGAATGGATGTGCTCAAAGAACAGTTGCCTTTTGGGCAAGAGGATTCTTTTGGGCTTTAGTAACTGTGGGATGAAGACTGGAAAGATAGTTATTCAGAGAAAGTTTGTAAGCTTTGTACTATTTGAATTTAGTATTCAAAATCTTAAGATATTTTGTTCTCTTCCTGAATTAAATATCTAACCTGAAGAACATCCCTTCCTTAAAAAAAAAAAAGGGGTAGGAGAGGTAGGGTGCATGATAGTCATGCAGCACAATAAATGGCAGGAGGATTCTGGCAGTGAGGAACTGAGATTGAAATGTTACCAAGTCCATGTTGTTTTGATAAAACCTGAACCTTTTAACACTTGAAAATCCAGTTAGCTCAACATTCAGAATTATTTAAAGGGTCATCTTACATGTTTGGTCTTTACCCTTTAATAAGCAAAATCAAGCAAGTAGTTTCAGATCATTCTAACTTATCCTCAAAGCCAAGTTTCTGTAACCTTTCATTGAAAATGACTTTTTTTTTCCATACTGAATTTGCAGTTCTGGAGAGGTTAGCAAATATGAAACGCTGTTTTTAAAAACACGAGCTGTGTTTTAAAAGCATTACGGGTTTTCTTATTTGCATAACCTTAAAATGTATGTGGGAGGGTGTTAAATACGTGCTGAGAAATACGTGAAATGAAGGTTCATAGTGTGCCTCTGCTTTTTGAAAGACAAAGTACATAATTTTTCTCAAGATAGTTTACAGTTTTAAGTGTAGTGAAGGTTAAATTGCTGTGGGAGGTCTGCAGTCAGGTTCTAAAATTCATAGTTATCAAGAACTATAATAGCACCCTCCTGCAGAATAAGGCCTTAAATGAAAGAAGAATTCTCAAATAAAAAAAAAAAATGCTCTGTGGTTGTAAGACTAAACCATGTTTAATAGGATCATCGTCTGTTTTGTTTTCTTGCAGAATACAACAGCTGTTTGAAGAGATATTAGGCAATAGCAGGCAATTGAAATGGCTGTCTTGTGGGTTTATGCTGCAAATAGTAACTCCCACATCGTTGTCCTCCGTGTCAAACCCCATAGCCAGCACCATGGAACATCTGAGCTTACTGGACAACCACATCCCTGGTAATACCACCCTCATCACTGCGGTTGAATTGGAGCGCTTTGTGAACCTGCGTTCGCTCGCTCTGGATTTCTGTGATTTTACAGCTGAAATGGCAAGAGTCCTGGCTGACAGCAACCATGTGCCTTTGCATCGACTGTCTCTCCTGGTCCATAGTATTTCCATAATGCATAAGTCATTGGACAGCATGCCAGAAGATGAGAATTGGAAGGCGCTGACTCGCAACAGCACTAATCTTCGGGTCTATATAATGGCTTTTGATGTCAAGAGTGATGATATGTTAAGGATTCTTAAGCCCAGTATCCCCTTAGAGAGGATTCACTTTGACAGCTACGTCACTTGTGTTTCAGGGGCTGTTGTTGACCTCATATCCAGGCAGTATGACAAGTTCCTCACTCATTTTATACTAATGAATGATGTGATAGATATGTCTGGCTTCCCAGATCTTAGCGACAACCGGAATGAAGATCCACTTGTCTTATTAGCCTGGAGGTGCACAAGACTGTCTCTTCTGGCTGTTCATGGTAGGTAATATGTTGCACGAGCATAGTATGTGAGTTCAAAATGCTTGCAAGGTCCTTGCTTCAGCCTTTCTAATCGTAATGTGTTTCAGTAGATTGCTGTTCAAGAGTCTACTGCACGGTTGCTATACCTGCTGTTAAACCTTATACTGGTATTTTCATGCTTGAAAATGTGAAGGTGTTTATGGTGTATGAGTTCTAAACATACTTGTAGCTTACTAACTTCTGTTGAGAAGTCACATAGGATTTAATAGATTGCTCACAGAAATAAGGATAACTAGGAATTGAATGTTCCAGGAGGCTTATCCTGAAAATGGTCTGCACTGTGCAAGTTCCACCAAGTGGCTGGTTGTGTGAACACTGAAGACAGTTGCTGTTTTACTGTGGGCTCGTGTGCTGGCAAGATTAGACTGAGCTTCCTGCTTGCAAATAACATGGATTAAGTGCCCCAAGGCTGAGGGGAGGAAGTCTGTTACCAGTTTGGTAAGACTTTGCCAGCAGATGAGGGCTGAACAATACAACGTGGAGGAGGTTGCTTCACTGAGTACATCAGTTTCACCAGTAATGCCAGAGCTAGGTTTCGCCCACATATTTATTTGTGATATAACTGCAGAGGAAAAAAAAATCCTAAGTGTGCATTTTATTCAGTTCTGTCATCAGTACAGTGCTTGCTAGAGGTTAGAGTTGTTTGGCAAATTTTAAGGCACCTGAAACTGAAATAATGCAGAATAGTTCTGTTTGTTTGTGCTGGAATCAGCTTACTGAGACCAAGTTTGCTGCAGCATGAAGGAGTTAAGTGATGACTCTGTGTTGTGTTGCATAAGAAGGAATGCAGTTCCTCAGACTGCTGGGGGGAGTAAATCTCCAGTCATTCAGCACAAACAGGAGAGACCTTCAGCAACAGTGAAGGTTGTGCATTCAGGTTTCCACTGGCTGAAGTCAGAAGGTCCTGCTATATTTGCTAGAAAAAATTTTTCCACTGTCTTCTACAGAAAAATCCTTGAGGCTTACCAAATAATGGTTTCTGGCTCTACTTATTGTATTCCTCGTGACACAGTCAAGCTTCCTTCAGGAAAAAATGGTGGTTTTGTTCAAGGTGCCATAATTCTCTTTACATGTAACGGTTCAGGTTTCTTCTCCTGTCTCCTGAAGTGGTTACTCTTTAGTTCCCAGTAGTTCTCTGGTGGGTTTTTTTTCCTTTTGTTGTCCCTCTTTTGCTGTTAGTTTACTCTGAAAAAGGCTTTGATTTACATATAGTTTTGGTTGCCACTTGTCACTGACCAAGGGGGGAAGGGAAAAACATACCCTGAAGATGCTTTTTTCCTTGGGGGCCTCAAGATTCTCTTCTATGGGAAGTTGTATCGTCTTCCCACTGAGGTAGTGTCTTCAGGAGCATAGGAAAGATGGTTGAAGGATATTAAATACAGAATGAAGGAAGGGTGTGAAGAGTGTGTAGCCATTTGGATGGGATGGGGTCAGCAGGATAGTCAGAGTAGTACAATCTGGCACTGTGAATGAAAAGCACAGTCCATCTACGGGGGCTGAAGCTGTGTTGGTTTGGTGGGGTTTTTTTTTCCCCTCCTTCCTTGAAAGAAGGGTATTTCATGTGGATTTTTAAGACTTTGTGTTGTAAACATACTGTGTTACCTATGAGAGTCCCAGCTTTTTTTTCTCTCCGTGAGTAAAACTCAAGTTGAAGGTTTTGCTAGCAAGACAAAACAAATAATGCTGCTGCCTGTGGTGAATTTGTTGTTCAGTGGTACTTCTGGTGAAACAATCCTTTGCTGTTACCTCCTGAATACTTCAGCTGGGCAGAGGCTTTTTGGCTGCTGGGAAGGTACTGAGAAACTTCAGGCAAAATTTTTGAAAGGAGAGTTAATTGAAAGTGAGATTAAGTTGAGAATAAGATGGTTGTTCCAGAGCACAGAGGATCTGACTGTGAAAAGTTGTAGCAAAAACCTGGACCACAAGGATGGTACAGGAGACTTAACCACAGTTGATGTTCCCTTTATTCTTGCCTTTTTTGGCAAGATTTTCTTGGGTAAATTCCTTTATGATCAAGATAACTGGAAGGTGTTATCCTGAGAGGGGAGTGTCATTGTACAGGTGGAATTTTTCATTGTGTTTACTGTCCTGGAGCATTAGTGACAGCTTCATCTTCCATGGACAGTTGTGCTAGAGGTGAAGCATCAGCAGATGAAAACTGTGTGAATTCATGCATTTCTAATGGTTAATATACCAGAAACAAGCCATACAGATGTGTGCAAGCTTCATTGTTGGAAACCTACCCTGAGCAACATATTTACAGGAAATCTTAGAGACAAACAGTAGAAAAAAGTAAAAGAAAGCAGAATGAAAAATTCTCCTTACTTTATTCCTTTGACATCCGTTTTCTTCATTCTTTAACTAGCTGTCTTATTTTGATACGTTAAGATGTAGAACATGTTAAGTGCATTGTTGAAGACCAAACCACAGCTAGTTTTTATTTCTCAGCAGCTTTACTTGCCCAGTTCAAATACTGTGCAGACTGCAGCTTTACTTGAAATCTAAGTGGGCATCTCACCAAGAGGCTTAGCACCTGTGAGAGTGATGATGGAGGCAGAAATGAGCCTTCCCTTTTGCAATGGAAGGCTGACTTGGCAGAGCTCCCAAAAAGGGAAGTTCCCAGATCATCTGTGGTTTGCAGCTGAATAAGGAGGAGCTCAGCATTTGCCTTAGCCAGGGTACAGAAAGCTGACAGGTAACTGGGGACTAGGTCTTTTTTTAAAGAGGGATGCCAATATACACTAATGGGAAGGGAGGGAAGCTTTGTAATTATGTTTAATCTCAGACAGAATAACAAGACATATATGTAAATTTTTAATTTTTTTTTTTCACTCATGCAGCCTATTTCCTGGAGAGGCTTCTGGTTTGTGTGCATTGGGTTTTTTGTTTGTTTTCTTTTGTTTTTTTCTTTTCCCCTACCTCTAATGCAATAGAAGCAAACCAGTTTTTTCTAGCACAAGCAGTCCTTTTATACATTCACTTAAAATAGTTCATTACTCACTTTTTTTGTTCTGTGTATTTATACTACAAAGTAGATCATAGGAGGTTTAAAATCATAGATGTAATTTAACTTGGAGTAAAGAAGATCCACTCTTTTACAAATGGTGAAAAAATTGGATCTAGTAAAGTTTTGATAAATTTTTGATACTTCCTTAATCAGAATATGAAATGGAGCTTTATGACTTGCAACAACAACAAAATGTTGTGGGGGATTCTGCCAGATGGAGGATGACAAAATAGGTTGGGAAGGATGTCGAGATGATCTGGTATTAAGTACTTCAGTAAAAAAAGAAAAAAAAAAAAAGCCTTGTAGCAAAATGACAGCGAAACTTTCTTTTCTTTCCCCTCTTAGGTTACACAGTTTGGGCTCATAATCTCATAGCGATTGCTCGTCTTCGTGGCTCTGACCTGAAAGTTCTGGAAGTCACAGAAGAAAGCATTGATTTCGACCAAGGAGAACTGGCTGATCAGGATGTGGATCCAGTTCACAATCTCATTGAGCAGGTGTCTCTCGGGTTGGGTCGGCCTTGGCACGCGGTCATGGACATAGAGCTGCTCAGTGTCTTCACTGAGCCAACCCGTCACTTCTACAGAGAGATGCAAAGCTTCAGTGAAGGCATTTAGCTCCTTATTTACAATTCCTGTGGTTACATATGCAAGTAGGGTCCTATTATGTTTTTTCAGTAGCGTGAATTAACCCCTTTTGTGCTGTGTTTAATCAGTATTAGCTATATAGAATTATATATGTGTATTCTACTTCTTGATCAAAGAACGTAGTCGGGTATTGGTTTAGAAGCTGAAAGTGGCAGTGTTTAGGGTTTTCACGGTTAATGGACTTGTCTACCAAACCTTACAGAGATGCAGCCGAAGGCTGTCTGAGGTTGCCGGCTAACTTTACTTTTATTGAGCATTTTGAATTATTATTCTGTTATATCGGAGTTCTGTGCTCAGGAGCCAACTCTTTTTTTTTTTTTTTTTTAATACCCATATCCATAGCCCAGTGGATTTCTGTGCTGTGGTTGTGTGCTTAATCTGGTAGCACGCTACTTAATAGGCTTAAAGGAAGAGAAGTCTTTCCGGGGCTGTTGGCTGTAAGACTCTCCCCTTGCTTTATTTCACGTGCAGATTCTGAAGCGTGACTGAAGGCCCAGTCTCAGCTTTTCTTAGCTGTTAAGCAGCGGTGGGAAGCTTTTCAGGTACCTGCACTCACAGAGTCACTCCATAAGCTGTAGTCTTTTGGATTCCTTGCAAACTCCTCCTCGTTTATTCTTGTGTTCTCTCATCTTCCTTAAAAGTTAGCTTTGGGCCAAAGTTTAAAAGGAAAAAAGAAAAAACCAAACAAAAAAAAAAACCAACAAACAAAAAACCAAGCAAGAACGTGCACTCCGATGAGGTAAAAACATAACAGCGAGGACTTCAGTCCAAAGGTGTACACCTGCAAACAAACATTAGTCGTGAAATCCCTAGCAACCGAGTCACTGGATTTTCTCTGTCAGCGCCTGTGTCAGCTGCCAAAGAATAGATTAAAAACGAAGAAGTGCCCACATGCTGGCAGGGGCAGGCCAACTTCTGGCCAGCCAGATACTGCTAGATTGTAATATATAAGGTCGAATTTCGACCTGTGGTACACAGCTGTGCTGTGGCTCAGTCAGCAACCTCAGAACTCTTAACAAACATGCACCTGTTTCACTGTGAATAGTGAATGTAAAGGAAGGAAAGGAAACAAATACAAAGCTTGTTCTATCACAGGTATGAGCTGCTATGATGCATGAAGAACATTCCATGAAGTATGTTTTAAAATCTTGTTATATCTGAGAGGCTTTAAAAGCCGATTTAACTGTTTCAGGGCAACCGCGGTACAGACGTGGTCTCTGTGAGACTTCCACCTGACCCCAGTTTTAAGTGGTACGAATGTTGTGCATTTAATGTTTAAAGGACAGTCTGCAATAATAAAGTAAGTGGCCAACGTGGGTGCCCAGCAGTGCTGAGACCTGGCTGCTATATTGTAAGCTTTGGAAAACACAATTTATGCAACAGATGTCCAGATATGATTCTATTTATGGAAAAAGTTTATATGTGTTTTACAAATGGTTTTACCATCTTATATTAAAATGACCTTTTGACAGGTGTGCGCTGTTTTGTCTCCAGTGAGCACATACCATGCGGATTTTATATGTACATCAGTAGAGTGAATCCACTGGCACAGTGTGTGTATATGCCAGATGTGGTGAGATTTTATCTTATAAATGTGATCAGATAAAAAAAAAAACTCCTGACAGAAAATGTAAGGAAACCAGCTGAATGTTTGAACTGATGACTGATGTTGTATGGTTTATGTTAAATGTATATTCTTTTAATCAATGAATAAAGCATTAAAAATTGATTGCTGTATAAAATACTTTATTGTATCAGCATGAAGATTTCTAGAATTAAAACGCAACATCGTTTATAAGCTGTGTATAACTGGTAGCTCCCATTGTGTTAAGGTCAGCAAAAGAGTCTAAAATAAGTCGTACAGTAATTTTTTTTTTTTTTAATTTGGCTGAATTTTGTCAATATTTTGGGGGGTTGAGGATGGGGAAGGACGCTTTGCTAAAGGTCAGACTATCAGGCCAGTTAACACAAACAGTATATCATGATATGACTTATTGGACTGATAGAGTCAACTGTGGATTGTAGAATATAGAAAACTATTTTTGAGAAATTCCTGCCTCCGTTGCAATTGCTTAAATCAAAATCTAATGTGCTCAAGAAAAAATAATAATAATAAAAATGTGTAGTACTTCTTTGGTGTCCCACTATTAAATAGATTATGAATACCTGCAAATGCTTCGGTTTGACGTTTTATCTGTGCTCAGGGAACGTAGCGGTGCTTTCGGAATGGGATCGGCGCTGCCGGGGGTCTGCTCTCCCCCTCCCCTCAGCATCCAGCCCTCCATCGGAGCTGCTCAGCTTCGGTTTTATGGTCATCCAAACCGCTGCCAGTTGTGAGAATTGTGTAGGTGATCTGCTGGGTCTCCTGACTGGGGAAGCGAGGTCAGTTACCGAGGCGCTGAAGAGAGGCTGTGGCTCATGAGGTAAATAACGGCTTTTCCTGTCCCGGTAAAGTGAAGTAGAGGGACTTTGGTCTCGATGCCTCTCGGGGCTCAGCCTCAGGAGGGAAATTTATGTAGCAGTTAAAACTGCCAGGGGATTGGTCAGCATTATCTGGACCTTAAATTTGGTCATAAAGTGATCAGAATTACTGGCTTTTTGTCTGTGCGACTTCCTGAAGGGAATGCTGTGAGGTGCGGGATGTTGATTGTGTCCCTGTGGGTAACTGCCTGCCCTGACGCACCTGGGAAGTGCCTTGTTTCCTTTTCTGTTCCATAAACGTGTTTCTCATGTTCTGCTTTGCTTTTAATTAACTTGACAGGTAGGATTTGGAGCAGGGGGAACAGGCTACTGGCCCCGAGTCAGTGTAATTAAGGAAGGTGATAGTGGGCCCTATATGTGTTACACGTAGGAGGAGTCCAGTGAGGCATGAAGAGTGTGGTGAAGCCCATGCCTGGAGCAGCACGCTGCTGATGGTGCTGTGCCTTAGAAATAAGTAAGAGCTGGTTTTGTTGGTTGTATTTTTAGCAGAATTGGAGCTGCAACAATTTGAAATCGGGTGTTGGGAAACTAAGGTGGTCCTACTGGGGAGAGCGCGGGCGTGTTTGGAGCAGGGCCTCGCTCCCTGAGACTCTGACATGACATGGAGTGTGCATAATCCCAAAAAGGGGATTTTTACATTATTGTGTGTGTGTTTCTCCTTGTTTTTTTTCCTGAGGAGTTGGTGATATCAAGTTAGTCTTGCTGTGTTCTAGGTTTAGCAGCAGGGAGTTGGAACGCGAGCCTCAGTTGTTAAAACCAGATGCCTTTTCTTTTGAAGGGGACAGGATGGGACAAGGCCTTCACCTCGTAAGTGCTTGTGTGGCCCTTCCCCATTAAACCTGTCTAAACACCTGTGCGGGGTTACTGCACCAGGGTTCCCAGATTGTTTTAAAATTGCTTTTAAAATTGCTTTAAAATTTTATCTGCAGATAAAATTGTGGGCTATTATAGGGGGGAAAATATGAAATTATTCCATTTTCTCTGGTGGATGACCCAATCTATGCCTGTCCCACCTCAGCCCAGCCAACTGCTGTTACCGTGTTACCGTGGGTGGGCATAGATTGTTTTGGAGGAAGAATTGGGTTTCTTTGCAGACAGTTAACTTTGTTACAAGCTAGAACAAGTATTTAACCCACACAGAGCAAATCCTGTTCATAAAATAGAGCTATTTATAAAATACAGCTACATATATAATCTTAGTGTGAGTTGGATAAAAAGCTCTGGTGGCAGTTACTGTCCAACTGAGGACCTCAGTGCTATTCCCTGGTTCTGCCCATGGGGACAAGGTGACAGCTGGCAGCTCTGGTTGGTTCTTGGACTAACAGGAAGGGCAAGGGTAAAACTGCATTGTTTCTTTCAGAATCCTGGTGAAGCCTTTTGGGGGAATTTAAGAGCCTTTAGAAAGCAACTAATTGGTTAAAAATGATGCAACATCTGAATTAAATTGTTTCAGCAGCTGCTTAGCTTAACACTGGTGATGCTTTACAAAACCTGTTGTCCAATTTGTTGCTGGATGGCTCAAGTGCAGAGGCCTAAAAATGCCTTTGAGGACTCGAGGAGGAATAGGATGGAGAATAAACTGGAGGAAGGAGCCACGGGAGAGCTCTGCAGCTGAAATGAGCCTCTGTGGAAGTAGGAGCAGGAGCTCTGAGCTGCAGAAAGGAAAAGCTCCTTTCCTTTGGCAGGCCTGACCTGAGCAATTACCAAAAAGAAGTGGGCTGGGTTTTTTATTTTTTTTCATACCTGCTTATTATGGGGTGTGGTGGCTGCATTTGTATTAGAGGCTGAAACTCTGCTGTGTGTGCAGAGAGTTGGGAGGGGGGGGGGGGGGAAGCTGTGTTTTTAGCAGGGGCTGTCTAAAACGAGTTTCCTTCTTTGTTTTGGTGTCCCTTACCACCTGCCCGCGCTCTGAGTGACAACACGGGTTTCCCTTTGAAGCTGAAATGCCAGAAGAGCCAACAGCTTCCAGCAGGGAGTCAGTAAAAGGGATCCAGGCTGAGTCCCCAGCCCAGGTTTTGGCTGCAGGGACGTGTGTGGTGGGAGGATGAGACAACACACCAAATGCTTCTAGCATTGGTAGAATTGGTAGCCATTCAAAATTGTTTATTTATTTACTATATCATGTATTTTAATTCTGCTTTCTTATGAAGCTGAATGCACGGACACAATTCAGGTCTAGAATGGTATGTATGTTTGGGGTTTGGGTTTTTTTAAATGTTTGTCACAGTAGCATGTTCTTGACCCTTTTTGTTGCCTTTTTTTTTTTTTCCTGTATGTATGGCTTCTGGGCTTGGTCTAGCCCAGAAGTAAGTTCTGCCTTGCAGGTTTCATTGCCCATATGCTGTTGGGATGAGCTCCCCCCCACAGAGCCCCATCCTCTGTGCCCAGTTTGTTGCTGAAGGAACTGAAAGTGGGTTTGTGTTTTTTGTTTGTTTTTTTTTTTTGGTCCCACCAGCTTCCCAAAGGCCAGTGTAAAAAGCTGAAGACTAATATTGCTGCTTTGCAAAGCTCTGACAGCTGAAAGGTCATTAACAGAGCATGTGTGTGGTAGGAAATGGTATGAATTCCTCTGCACTTCAGCTACTTCCACAGCACCACATGAACAGTGACACTGCATTTTCAGTAGACTTTTATTAACTTTCAATTTTTCACATTCTATCCATAAAGCAGCAAGCACCACTTTTGGCATGCAGAGAATCCCCTGTACAGCTAAACAAGGACAAAGCAGCTGGACTTTTATACACCTCCGAAGAAATTACTCAAGTTAGAAATACTTAATTTAAAATGACTATTGTACAGTGGAAATCACTTATTCACAATATTCATACTTATTTCATTCTTTATTTACAAAATACTATCCTGAGACTTTAAGGAAAGATGCCATTAGAGGAGTAGAGAAAGGGTTTGGGCGCGTTGTCTGTCAGGTCTCCTGCTGTGGTTCTGGTTCTTCTGCAGCTGCTGGACTGGCCGGGGGGGGTTCAGCTCTGCTCTCGGGAGCGGGGGGTGGCGGCAGAAATCCAGGTCGCTGGGGCGGGTAGTGAGGGTAAGACCTCATGGGAAAGGGGGCTCTTACTGTGGAAGAATCGGAGAGCTCCAGTTAGTATCGATCACAGCCAGCCAGTGCTGTCACTGGGCTGCTGCCACCCCCTCCCCTGGGCTGCACAACCTTATGGGTACTTCAGAAAATAACTGTTTAGTTCTTCACAGGTTCAGCTGAGAGCAGCGAGAGGCAGAAACAGCCCTTCAGTCTGACAAATCTTGCTCCACGAATGCAAACTCCAAAGAAAATCAATTAACAAGTAGCTGTGAGCCAAAGAGCGTGCTTTTGTGTAGACACTAGCAATTCCTCCAAGCTAAAGGATGGAACTTCACGATGCAACCTCATAGGAGGAAAAGGATTAAGGTAAGAAACTACTGGGTTTTTTACCCAAAAAAAAGGACCCTTTAAATGCTGGATGGTGTGTGTATGCATATTTGCCAGCCAAAGCTAATATTTGTAAAAATATTACCAATATCATAGAATTGTTTAGGTTGGAAGGGAATTCAAAGATCACCTAGTTCCAAGGCCCCTGCACTGGGCAAGAACACTTCCTACTAGACCAGGCGGCTCAAAATAGGAGCAACTGTGGAGAAGAAAGGTACAAGAAAGGTGAAGAAGAAAGGGTACAAATAACCTTCACCAGAAAAGATGCTCCCAGTTGGCTGAATTGAGTAGTATGTGCCAATAAAGATTTAAGTGTTCACCCAGTGTGACAACTCGCTGCCTGCAGAGAGCAGGCAGCATCATCAACTTTTTTGCCTCAGACTTCACTGGCAATCCCTTTCCTCCTAGCTCTCACGTTGATGGCACACCAGTTGGAGACCAAGACTCCCACTGTAAGTGAAGACAAGGTACGTGATCAACTCAGGAGCCTGAAGATACACAAGTCCATGTGACCTGATAAGATAACCTATGGATATGATCTATCTGGACTTCTCTAAGGGCTTTGACACAGATCCCCACAACATCTGGGGAGATCTAATAGCAGCCTTCCAGTACCTGAGGGGGGCTACAGGAAGGCTGGGGAGAGTCTGTTCACAAAGGCTGGCAACGACAGAAAAATGGCTAACGGGTATAAACTGGAGAAGAGCAGGTTTAGATTAGACATTAGGAACAAGCTCTTTACTATGAGGGTGGGGAGCACTAGAACAGGTTGCCCAGGGAGGTGGTTGAAGCCCCTTCCCTGGAGACATTCAAGGATGAGGCCCTGGGCAACCTGGTCTAGTTGGGGGTGTCCCTGTGACTGCAGGAAGGTCAGACTAGATGACCTTTGAAGGTTCCCTTCCGGCCTGGACGATTCTATGAAGGAAATGCTGACAAAAGCCACGTACTTGGCATTGGAGGGCGGGGAAGCCCAAAGTCTCGTCCTGGAAAACATTCACGTGGTCCGTACATGCCAGCAGGAGGAGGAGGAAAAGGAGGTCCTCGTCTCATGAAAGGTGCTCTAGGATCCATAGGCATGAAGGGAGGTCGGACTGGAGGGAAAGGTGGAGAAGCAAACCCTGAACTGACAGCTTCACTTTCAGGTGCCAGCGACTGGTCAGGCAGCGAGTTCTGCAACACAGTGAAAACGGGGGAGTGAGCTTGGGGAAAGGGATAAGGGCAGGGAATGTCTCCAGTCCCATCAGGCCCACTTTGGTGTAGAACAACACACTTGCCAACAGCTACTTCCAACTCTGCCTGAGCAGGGCTGTGTGCACTCACCATCACCTCAGCCACAGCTTCATCTTTTGGGTTATAATTAATTTTCAACAGGGATTGTATTAGTCATACATGAAAATTAATTCACGAGACAGTAAGTGCTATAATAAAAGTATACACAATATAACATGACCAATATACTATTGGCAGATTAAAGCTTCTTTAAATCAAGATTCTGTTTAGCTACTTACGCTAAGGTTAGAATGATCTTTCATCTCATTTCCACTTGGTTCTGTTTGTGGGCTATTTTCTGAAGATGTCTGTCCATCTGTAGGCAAAAGTTTAACAAGTTATTCAGTCCACCATGGATTGCAGTACTTTTTTCTCAAGTCAGGATATATAGGCAAGAAAAAAAAGTATCATGGCACCAAGCAAGTGCTCTGCAGGGTGAAAGTCAACTGAAGAACACAAAGCCCTCCCTGAGTACTTCTTCCAACTTCTGTACAGGCTGCACATGACTTTTACCAAAGTTTCTTGTATCCAAACAAGACTCTTTTTTTGCCATTTTAGTATTTTTACTAATATGTTTTCCTAGCAATACATCTTAGCAGTTCCACTTTCCTCCTCCCTCCTGCTAAAACTTAATTTCTTTGGTTAAGTCCTGCTCCGGGACCGACTGCACCACGACACGCTCTTGGCACAGAGACCAAGAGAAAACCTGCTCCAGCCTGACAAGAACCAATTCCTTCCTCAGTTGCTGAGGAGACTTTCAGAACTACATCAGTTCTGGACAAGTGCTCAGAAATAAGAATGATCATCCTCATATTTGCTTTACTCACTCTATAAATTAAGAGATAAATAGGAACATCAGTGTTTTTACCTTTATACTTCTCTGAAAACAGGTATTTTCAGTAACAACTGGAGAAAATTATTAAAGGGAATTATCAAGAGGAGAATCTGACTGTATATACTAAATATATACACTAAATGTACTCCTCCTCCTTAAAAAACCACAACTCATAATCAAAAAAAACAACAAAAAAACCTCACAAAACCCCAAACCTGAAATTTGATAAATACTTTCTTATACTTCTGCCTGAATGAAAACACTAAAAAGCACAAGACCCAAACATACTTCTAACAAGTGACAGATTTTTTCATCTATGTTATATTTCTTCTCCTTTAAAGCAAACAAAGCTCTTTTCTCAAAGAACAGATAGATCTTTTCCAAATATCTAAATTACTCCTTATTTCAAGCAGGCCCTGCCTTTGTTGGAGATACTGTTACTGAACAATCTGATGTCACACAGAGAATATTCATGCCCTGATACTTCAGTTGCACAACACTTTCTATTTTAAATCCTTGTAAAGCTGCTCACAAACTGTCAAGCTTTTAAGTTTTTTTTTTCTCTCAAGAAGTTTCCTGCTCCGGGTACCTGCCTCAAGTTGAAAGTTTTAGGAGAGTCAGCCACCTCAGCTTAGGGAAATGCAAATCATTTCCTTCACTCTAAATAACATTTTCATCACCTTGCTGAGAAAGTAGCTCATTCACTCTTTAAAGGTGGAGCCTGGATTTCAGTGCTGTGAGATGAAGTCAGATGGTGGGTGGCAGGTGGGTCTTGAGGTTGATTTTTTTTTTTTGAGTCTTTTTTTCCTATTTTTTTTACAAATACTCACCCAATTCTAGTGAAATTACACGCTTCTAAAAACCAACATTTGCATATGCTTAATGACCTGCTAAATGTTGGCAGTCAGGTAGGTTTTGAACTGCCCAGGAACTGAATACACCTTTTTAAAATTCGCTTAATTGTTGCTTGCCAGCAGCTGAGGAAAAGGGTAAAAATGGATGCCCCAAGTGAGTGCAAAGCCACTGCCTTTCAGTCAGTACCCAGGTGTTTGGAGAGAGCTCAGTGAAACACAAAGTATTAGAAAGCAGAAGTGAAACACAGAGAGTCTTGGGAAAGGGGGTAGGAAAGCAAGTGGCTCTACAGGAGCTCTACAAGACCAGTTCCTTCTAAAGCCTGAACCTTCAACCTGAAGCAGAATTCAGCGTTCCTAGTTATGACACCAAGCATCAAAGGTTCTCTCTCCCAGTGCCCTGAAACTGGGCAACAAAAATGGTAACTCACTACTAATCCTATGAGAAACTGGATATTGAGTGGCAAACTTGCTGTTGTGAGTTTCGTGGCTCCAGCTGAGCTGGTGACTCAGACACCTGTGACTTACTGGGCTTTAAACAAGGATGAAAACCGTTTAGTAAATATTAAGGCTTTAAGCTCTTAAACTGTTTCAGTCATAAGGCTGAAGTCACCAAAACTTTACTGCTGAGCTTCTGGCTGTTGCTAAGTATCACAAACTAGAATTTAACAATTGGCCATTTTAAAATGGTACTTGGGGGTCAGTGGAATGTGAGACTAAGCTGGGGACAACTACAAAAAGCTGCAAGTTTGGTGAATGGTTTGAAGGAGGCAGCCTCAGGACATTCTAGCTCAGTAAGCAAAGCCAGTGGATATTTGAAAATCTTGCTGTTATTCTTTCAGCTTTACTAACTTAAAATCTTTCCGACTTTACCAGAAGCGGCATGAAAATGCAAGTAAAGGTTTTATTTTAATGTGGCATTAAGCCTCCTGGGAGGGGCCAGAACAAGCTCAAGGCCAAGCCTGAGTGGTTAACACACAGAACAGTGAAGGTGGACAAAAAAAATGCCTCAAGCTTACCATTCCATAAATCCCATCCACCCCACAAGAGACTATCATTGCTGGTAACAGGAACAGACTGCATCAAGGCCAGCAGGTGTTAAAAATCTTTTTACACAATGCAACATCAGGTCTGTGGTAGCTATCAAGTTGTCCTCTTACCATGGCTGACTACATGTGGTCAACCTGTACTGGGGATTTTCCATTTGATATTATCATGGAAGCAATTCCCACCTGTTTTATCAAAAGACTGCACGTTGCAACTTCGTAGTTCTGCTGGTCCGGAAAGTCTTCCAGTATTTGGAGGATTAGGGAAAAACCTTTCTTGTCTTCGAGGAGGAGGAGGAGGAACTGGATCAGTGTAAGGCTCAACTAACAGTGAAGAAATCACAAAACAGGTCAGTGAAGATTTATTCCCTTGATTCCATATAATCTTGGACCAGCAAAATTCTCTGGATATCATTTGCTCTTGTAAATATCCCAAGTGACTATTAATCAGGGTGAGCAAACAAATCTTAAAAAACCCCAACATTGGAATTCCACCAAGTATGTACTATAGCTTATGTTCCTAAGGAGCTGCAAAAGAGAAAGTCCATTGATTTTTGGTTTAACATACAATAGAGTTGTAAAAGTTATGACTGCTTCAGTTCTACACCGTTGGGTCTTGAAACAAAGACTTCTAGTTGCAATAAAATACTTCTAAGTATTTTTAGGCAAAAAACACTTAAATATATACCCCTGCAAGTCAGAAAACTCCATTTTCCATAAATACAGTAGGTAAGCAGATTTTTTATACCTGGTGGAGGCAGAATTATCCTGCGTTCTCTGTCCCAAGGAGGAGACAGGGATCCAGTATCTGAAGGTGGTCTGTTGGGATCAGTTAATCTATCAGAACTCAGCTCTCCTCTTTCATTACCAGTTTCATACATGGCAGGTGGTCCTCTAGATCCTAATCAAAGAAATCAGATAGCTATTTACCCAGGTATTTTTAAATACTCTATTACGGCTTTCTTTATTAAGTCTGAAAGTAGTAAAACAAAAATCACGGAATGCCACCACTGTCAAGTCACAAGAGGTACAGGGCTCCACAGGACTCTCCAGCTGTTTGCTGATAACCAGCTATGTTTACTAGAAGTGTTTAAACAAAAAGAGTACAATCTGGAGAACCTCCATTTTAAAAAAAAAATTAAAAAATAATTTTAAGAGTTTTGTTTCGTTCAAATCAGAGGAACTAGTGTCCTCAAGATAAATCTTCTCAATGCTAAAAAAACTGTTACTAATCAAACTAAAAACCAGCAAACTGAAAGTTATCCTCATCATAAGAAAAGATCCATATTACATTCATTCTTCTGGTTCTTTCTAATTCTTTATTCAAGAAAAATAAAAATAACAAGAGAAGACCAGGTCAACAAATAACCAAGTGCAAGATAAACTGTAACAATGAGTGATTTTAGGTTGCGAGTTTCTTTTAAAATAGAATTGGTCTGAAAAATTACAGAAATACTGAATTCAGGTCTCATTCTCTACCCTTGAAGCCATTTGGTGTCTTGTGCAAAGTGAAATGAGCACTATAATTGCTCTGGGGCTGGCATTATTTAATCACATCATTTGTTTAATCTGCCCAAGTTACATTAGTGCTCCATTATGTAATGGACAATAGTTATGCCTTTGCATAGTCTCTTTCCTTGCTAAAACTGCATCCTGAAATCCAGGTTTTACTCTTCCTCACCAGCAACAGCTGAACTGCAATTTAAAGATCCATTGGATGGCTCAGTTTAAATATTTACTGTCTCTATAAAATTAAATTGTCAAGTATGCTTTTGCTTGAGTGTGATACAGCTACAGTTGAATGTTCCATCTCAGCTTTTCTGACTTCAAAAATGAATTAACTTTCATGTACACCTGAATATGCTTTTTACAAAGAATTAAAGTAAATAAATAGTCCATGCTGGTCTTTCAAAAAAATCAGTGTTGATTAGTGAAATCCTTATAGAAGAGACACTTAAGACAAATTTCCCATAAAGTAAGTACAGTTTTCAATAGGTGTAACAGTAAATTAAATAATAGCTTCTTTATTACCCATAACAGATGCTGAACTCCACTTTAGCATTTATCATCTACACTATTTCCATCAACCTCAAAAATATGAATGTTTTTCCCCTTACAACCCACGACACTATGGCTTGTACTCCTTACACACAACCTTTCTGTCCCTTTCACTACTATGGAAGAAGATGTCTCCATGTATAATGACTGGCTCAAATTTAAAACAAAGAGAGCAAAACAATGTACTGAATATCAGTGACTTTCTAGTGTCACAACTTCCAATAAAACTGTCTCATCTTTTTGACAACGCAGGTACCCTCTCCTCTTTCCGACTGTAGGCCAATGAGATGGAAGTAGCAGTATTCCTTTCTCAGAAAACTAATCCACTATTGCTTAGTTTAAAATTCTAAGTTTATTTCAGCAGAACCTCATTTGTCCATGAAATAAATCAAGACTGATTAAGTTTGGCTCTTCGCTGTTCTTAGTCTATGCTTCTAAAGTGAATCCACTAACCAACCTAACAGTAGCAACTAAGTTTTCCATTTTACTGTTACACGTTAGACAGCTTTAGAAATAAGCTGAAAAACAGGAAGAGTTTGTCCAATTAACTGTTTATATTGAAGTGGTTGGTTTAACAGTTTTTGTCACCAGCAAGAGGAAAAGGTGTGACAGGTTTATAGTTGAGGAGAGAGAAATCCAGAATAGATACGTTTTCAAGTTTAAGAATTGTACCTCTTCCTCCTCCTCCACCTGGAAGCATAGGTGAAAGCCTTAAAGGACCCTCCAATAAAGTTGGAGGAGAAAGAAAAGCTCTTGTTTCAGATGAAGGCCGGCCCATTGGTGAGGGTCCATATGGGGAATGCTCTGGAACAGTTAAAACAAAATACTCAAGTTCACAATATTTAGTTTAGCAAACTGTATAAAGTAATTAACTTCTCAGGTGAAGTCCAAAACTAAATTGTCTAAGTGAAATGAAAACTGTGCTCTAATTACCATGTGTATCATATTCCTAGTCTACTCTCTTCGATGCTACAAATGCTCTTATTTTCAATAAAATACTCGACATGGCCTAGAGTCACTTATGACCCAATTATTCTTTTAAATGACTGTTATTTGTACATACACATGGACAAGACAGTTTTCAAACAATTACATATGTGTGGTCTTAGGAAACAAAACCATAAACCAAAACAATTCCGCTCTATTTTATAATTCAATACTGTACCTCTGCCAAACGGTCTAACTGGCACATCAAGAGCATAGGGATCTTTTTCTAAAAGGTCAAGTTTAAATTCTGCTTCAGTTAATCTGCAAATAAGCAACAAAAAAGTAGTAATTAACCAAGAAGTGCTAAAATTTTATTAGTCTGCACTGTTTACTACTAGACTTTCTACTTAAAGGGTTAAGAGAGCAAGGTATTTTATTCCCTAAATAGAAAGAAAAGAGACAAAGGATGTCTCGGGAACTTTTAAGTTCAGAGTTTGGTAAGTATTTCTCTATGCTGCTGCATTTAAATTGTAATTCAGAAGTTGAAGTGACATATTAGATGTCACAACTCCCCACATATTACTCTCATGAGTACTCTAAACTGCATTCCAAATACTAGTCCACAGCTAAAATTTCCTCTCAACCACCACCACCACCTGATCTCTTCGCTCAGCATTAACTTCTGAGATAAGCTATAAAATCATTAGGTAACCACGACAGCTGGGTGATATATACTTATTTAAAAGAAACAAAAAACAATCCCCCCAAACCCATCTGCTTCTTTCTTGAAATAAGAACTATGTGAAGTACTGAAATAAGTTCTTCCTTTCTTGCACGTTATCGTTACAGGAATGCTCAAATTACTCCCTTTCTTTCAGAACTCCAGGGGAACACTGTGCTCTCTGCTCTGTGTTTAGGCCACAACTGATTAACATAGCTCTAGAAAACACCAAATTGCATAAATCCAAAACATACTCACATGCCCAATTGCATTTTAGAATTTGATCGAGACTGCACTTACTTTTGCCTGTTATGTGCATTTTCTTTTTTAATATCATTGAGATGTCTTTCAGCTGCTCGAGCTGTTAGCTTTGGGGAGAACAAAAATCAGATGCTTAGATATTGCTATTTATTAATTTAATGTTTCATAAACATGACAGGTCCTACATCCAAAACATTTTTTCTCCTCTATCTGAGGACTTGTGTATAAAGCGTATGAAACAGAGCCTCACGTACATCACCAAATGACATTAGCAGCTCTACCACCCAAGTTTTTGAGGAATTACATGGCTTTCCTACAGATTCTTAAAACTGCAGAAATGAAATTCTTTGGCTATAGCTGCTTTGAAACATCTACAGAATACGTACAAAATTTAAAGTCTCAAATTTTACAGAAGAAAGTTTGTTGTTTTTTTTAATTATATAGTTTAAAAACTGTAAAATTACAGCCATGAAGCAATCATAGCTTTTAACAGGATTTTATCTTATACAGACCATTCTGTGAATGTACTAGTCAGGAGATATTTTAAAGTTTCCTGTTTGGAAAAAAGGTAAAAATGGATTTTGTAGGAACATTCTTAGGGAGCTGTCAGTGGAACATACTGTTCTCACAGGACATAATGTCTTCTATTAGTAGATAAAAGGAGTGAAGTACATCCAGGGAAAATATTGAAATGGCATTGAAACAAGGCCAAAAAGCTTTTATTATTAGCAAAATGTCACACACTTCTTAAATGGTAACATGTTATTCCAACAGATTTATTGCTACAGCAAATAATATTGTAATATTGTTCTACTGTGCTCATAGGTATCTGGCTTAATTATTCCAACTATTTCATATCATACAAGTATTTTCAACATGCTTTTGTATCTCTCTTGCAAGAGACTCGTATGTTTAAAGGTGACGGTTTGGAGTTAATTATCTGTTTTTAATAAAAAGCAAAAAAGTGATAAAGCAAGCTATTCAAATGACAGAAAAGAAGATGCACAAAGATTAGAATATTCAGTATTTGGAACTTACCCAATTATCATGAGCTTTTTTCTCATGTGAAGTAATCTGTGAAAGAGAGACTCATTAGATCATTATTGATCTGAAGAAAAAATTTCCAATGGATAATTTCCAATGAGACATCTAAACTTAAAATTTAATTTTAAAATAAGGTTAAATTATCTTGAATTAAAATTATCTCTGATATGAAATTGTGTCAGTCAAAACCAGATGGCATCAAGAAAGGGGGAAATAAAAAAACAAGGCAAAACCCCATCCAACAAAATCAAGCCAAATACAGTATCACACAGATCTGAAGGTGGTGTTTCAGTTGCAGAACATCCGTCCTACGTGGCATTGATGGGAAGTAACACAAAGCACATACCTGGTTCTGGTAAGAACGAATGGTTCTTTCAAGCTCTTCCTCAAGATCTTTTGCTCGCTCTCTGTAACAAAATTGTGAAAAAATGGGGAGGAAAGTAATTTTAAATACAGTAAACACAACAGGAAACGCAAGGTATAATTAAGGTTTTTTTAACCAAAAGATGGTTTTGTCATTTAGGGTCATGGGATACATAAAAGTTACAGCAGCAGTGGAAATTGTAGGCCCTAGATTAGACAAACAGGAATGTAAACAAAACCCCCAGCATCTCCCCAACTTTTCAGTGGTCTGCAGTATGTTTCCAATAAAAGGATATCACTCCACACTCGCCCTATCAGCCAGCCTCCCCCAGCTCTGCAAATGCACCCATGTGGCTGGAGCACCACGCTGTCACAGGCTGTCACAGTCAGCCCTCAGGGACAGTCACTTGCACAAAAGTTATGTCAAGAGCACAGAAAGGATGATGCCACCCTTGCTGCCCTGTGCACAGCCTCTCCAAGCTCTACACTCTCTCTGCAGGTGGGCCAAAGACATACTCACTGGTTAGTTACACTCCATTTGCATTATTAATATTCTCTTTAAAATTAAGATGTCTATAAAGTTCACATTCTGAGTAAATCAAGAGTATATTCTGTCTTCCTGTATGAATACTGAAGAATGTCTTACAAGAACTTTACATTCTAGAGAAAGAATTAACCTAACTAGCTCTACAGGAAGCACTGTTGATCAGAATCATTCAAAGTCAATACCCTCAAAACATTGAAGGAAGATGGGGAATATACATTACAGCTATATTCTTATATATTATGGGGAATATATAGATGGGGAATATACATTACAGCTATATTCTTTAGAATTATGCCATAATTTGAGAAACCACAGAAACAAACTAGAGCTACACTGTTGGTGTAACACAAGCCAGAGCAAAGCAGTTAAAAAACAACTTCAGAAAATATTCCCACTTCACATTATTTTAGTAAAGGACTTCTAAAAAATGGTACTACTTGACAAGTTTAGAAATACAAAAATAGAATACTGTAACTATACAATATAAACATGGTAGAATCTATAGGGAAACTGAACATTGCATTCATTTCACAGCATACCCTTAACTTCCTATTTTTATCTCTGCTCAGCAAAGGGAACTAGACTAGAGACCAACATCTCCATTCCATTAAAGCTAATATGTCAATACAATTACTGCTCTAATGGAAGAAAGGCTGCTGGTAATCTTCCAGACCCAATTTTAACACAGCAAAAACTCCCTTAGTACGTATTGTTACAAACAAACTCACACAAAACAAAGAAACTGGAAGAAAATACATTCACTTATACTGGTGTTCTTATTAATTCTCTAATGCCTTCTGTTCACTTTGGGCCAAGTGATTACAGCAACTAAAATTTGTAATTACCTGTAGGTATTTAGTTCTTCAGCAGCATGATTAATTTTTTCATCTACTTTAGAAAGCTTTTCTTCCTTCTGTAGGCGTTCTCTCTCTTCTACTGTCAGCTTCCTTCAAGAAAAATCAAAAACTATGGTTAATTCTGTTTCAAGTCAACAGTTTTGTAGTTGGTCTGTCAAGAAAAAAATCCTCTAATTATTTAGGGCTGATGAATACATGGTATTTAAGCAGATAAAGAGTTTTATAGGCAACATATGGAGTGGCATAAATAACACTAGTTTGTATTCATATTAGCTTATTCAGTTCATTAACTGTTCTATATGAAACAATTAGATTACCACTATTCCTAAAAAGAATCTGGAAGACAATCCATATTCCCAAAGAATATTTCATAGAATGGTTAGAGTTGGAAGGGACTTTAAAGACTGTCTAGGTCCAACCCCTGCCATGGGCAGGGACACCTCCCACTAGAGCAGGTTGCTCAAAGCCCCATCCAGCCTGGCCTTGAACACCTCCAGGGATGGGGCATCCACAGCTTCCCTGGGCAACCTGTTCCAGTGTCTCACAATCCTCACTGTAAAGAATTTCTTCTTCATATCTAATCTCAGTCTCCCCTCTTTCAGTTTCAAAACCATTACCCCTTGTCCTGTCACTACACACCCTGATAAAGAGTCCCTCTCCAGCTCTCCTGTAGCTCCCTTTAGGTACTGGAAGGCTGCAATAAGGTCTCCCCAGACCCTTCTCTTTTCCAGGCTGAAAACCCCTTCTATTTGGGATGGGAGAGAGGAAAAAAAAGCAGCCAGAAATCAAATCAAACTAACTAAAAACCAAATTATACTAACTTTCAGTGATTTGTTCTGGTACTTTTTTGCATTTTAAAATAATTTTCTGGAGCAGAAAAAGGTTATTATTAGCTATTTAAAAAAATTATTTTCAGATCCCTCTTTTTTTAAGACTTATTAAGCCCTTCAGAAGAAAAAAACTCATATTCTAGATTGCAGGTTATGCATAAGGTAATTCTGCAGAACACAGGTGGATACTACTGCTGCATACGGTCCTGAAGGGATAAATTTGTCACTTTCCTGTAAACAGTGGTCCTTAGCAAACAAACTAAATCATGATTTTTTTAATATATACTCAATCTTAATTTCCGACTTTTCTATTTCCCTTGTTTGACACACCTAGCTTTTCCCCACTCCTTTTTAGCTTTTCTAAAATCTTTGATAAGCAGCAAACATTTGCTGAGCTTCAGTGTGATATTTTTAAACACCAGCCACACCATCTGCAAACATTTTTCCTTTCTGACTGCCCATTATAGCTGCATTGTAACAGTTTCCTTCCTACTCGCCCCCCATGAAATGTTAACGCAGTGCATTTCTAGGTTTTGTTACATCTACAAAGATGCCAAATACCTATATAAATATATACACTACAGAGCAGATTATTGAAAGCAAAACTTTGAAAAGGTCCTGCACACTGCTCAGTACAGGGTCAAGACTTGTGCTGCTTCTCCTGCTGCCTTCAAGATTACGTCTGCTCCTTGAAGAAATAATTTATGACCAGTTAAACTCATTATACCTTTGTGCCCTAAAATAATGCCCTCTGCTCCCTACACACACACATTTATGATGGTTACTACATGCCCCATCCCATTCCAATCAACTTTATTTCTAGCCCTTAACATATTTCTGATTTCAATCAGTAAGTTATAAATCAGTACTATCATCCCAAAGTGATGAAGCAGATAGTACAGTTCCCAGATTCTGTCCTTCTGGATGAGGAAAGCCTCATTCACAGGGATTCTCTGCTGCTTACCCATAACACTTAGCTTGCCTATGTTTTAACTTTAAGTTTAGTTTAATGTATAGCATCACTTCTCTGATGACATTACTGTTCTCTTTACTACATAAAATATACCTCACAGTTAAAGCAGTTACTGATTATCTGTCTTTCAGCAACTGTATTACATCATATCTTAATTTGATTAAAAAAATAATAATCAAGCTTTCCAACTTCACCCCCCTTATTTCATAAGATTAAAAATCCGTTGTTTATCTTTGTTCCTGTATTTCCTTATATCACTACTTTCTATAAAATGACTGTGGTCACAAATGTACAGGAAGGTGTAACAAAACAGGATCTTTACAATTCAGGAAACTCTGGAAAGCAGTATTCAAATTTTCAATAATTTTCCATTCCACAAATTTAAAGAGTTACATTCAAATAAAACAGTAAGTATTGAATATAAAAAGAGGACACAGCACCTGTGTAGTTTCATTTCATTTTCTTGATAAAGCTCAGTCATTACTTTAAGTTTCTGCTGAAGCTTTTGAACTTCATTTTCAAAACGTTCGTTTTCAGACTGCAAGGAAGCTTGTTGACTTTGAAGGTTTTCTATACGTTCTGTCAAATTTAGAGATAATTATATTGGGATAATGCAAAATTTACAAAAATTAAACATTTAAAATATTTTAGTACATTGAAAGTCTGTAAAAACCTTGATCCTATGTTGATTTAATAATATAAGCAATATTATGTTAATATAGTTTAAAAAAATTATACAAATTGAGCAGTATTGCTCTTTTTGATGGAAAACCAGCAACTATACTTTCTACCTGTCACAAAATACAGCTCTGAGCATGTATATCTAGCCTTTGCTCCAAACTGTATAGCCGCTTTGAAATTCACAATGTTTTTTTGTTTTGTAATTCACAATATAAATTTCCATTTAGGGCTCTAATTACTGTAACTGTTCAACTGAAGGAGTAAAATCAGTAGTATCATACACTCATGCAGTTTTACCCACTCAAGGTCTTGCTGAGTAGCCTGAAGGCCTAACTTAGATTTGTCAAACTACCTTATCTTTCCCAATTAGCATAAGTCATTCTTTTCCTATTTACTATCCTTATGTGTCTCTTCAAGAAACACAGAAAGCTTTGAGTAAGTTTGAGTACCTTTATGAGACAATCAATTTGGAAAACACACTAACACAAAGAGTCAGTTTGAAGAACTATAAAAAATTGAAAAAAACAGTTTTACAGATAATTTCATCATCCAACTAACAAAGCACATCCAAATGTGATGGCTAGTCTGCTGGCTGTTATTTATGACTGTAATAGCTAATTACAGGCTTTAATTTGAAGTAAAGTTGCAGTGTATGAAAGTAAATTTCATACAATTTAATTCAATACAGTCTAGAATAAGGGGAAAAGCAGAGCAAAATGCTTTTACATTCAGTTCTCTAAATACAGTATTAGCTTGCACCCATTACAAACTCATTACAATTAAGCTACCATTTTTAATAGATGGTTTTAAAATTTATATTAAAAATCCATTCTTTCATGTCCAGAAATTATGTAAAGAAGGTAGTATATATTTACTAATATCATTTTGCCCATCTATTTTAAGATTCTGTAACTTAATATTTATAGAATATTCTAACAGAGTACCACAAAATTTGCCAATGGTGCTTTAGCAACTTCAATTGCTTTACCTCTAAAATGTAATACTTAAAATAGCTGAGCAACTTAAACAGGCATTTTTAAAATCAAGTACAGCTATTAATGTAAACTTAATTCAGTTTTTACTGGAAGTAATACTTACAGCCTCTAACACCACCTTACAAAAGCAGCATCTTATTAATCTTGAAGGCAAAACAACATTTAATTACCTGTAAGCTCTCCTTTAGCTTTATTTTCATCAGACAGTCTTGAATACATTTGATCTCTTTCCGTTTCCAGGGTCTTTAAACAAGCATTTAACTACAACAAAAATATTAAAAAAATGAGCATTTTAAGATTACCAGAAATTGTTTGCATGCAAAAATATGTAATTTAACATCAGAAGAAGCAGAACTCTGTGAGAGTGTTATCTATATGCAATTAAACTTACCAACAAAATTGCATATATTCTCTCGTTCCCCCCTTCCATCCACAAGTTTCTCAAAAATCACATACCTTTGCAGCATAGATCAATTTCTTTACAGTTCGTTTTTGCTGATCATCTGATTGACAGAATAGAATATGTCACATAAAACATATATAAAGGTATGTGATAGAGCTTACTACTATTATTTTATTTTTCTAAAATCCCCAACATATGACAGGTATTGCATATTTGGAGGAAAAAGAAAAGAAAAAGGGGTGGGGTAGGGATATACCTATATTCTAGTGCTTTGTTTATCAATGAATCAGAGTCAGAATGCGCATGTTAAAATGGAGATGTTGGACACACACTCTAAGATTTACTGGGATGTGCCCTATGATATCATCAGCATCAGCATAAGAAGCAGCTGCAGCAAGAAAAAGGAGGAAAAAAGGCTCTTTTGTGCTGATGTTTTGAGGTGACCCACATGTATACCCCTCTGATTCCAGTGCTACCATACTGCCTCTGCAACAGGCAACGCCCATGTAAGGACAAGGAAGCAGAAACTTGGCTCCAGGGACCCACTGTGCCAGTGCCGGGAGGAGCTTCAAGAAGAAACGAAAGCAAGGTTCCCACCTAAAAACGTTGTTTGAGAATCACTGCTTAATGCTAACATAGGCTACCGTTATTCTGCAAGAGAATGAGCACTGATGATTCTTTACATTGCTCTATATGTACGGTTTAGCTATAACCACACACTGCTAAATAGTAGCATAGGTGTCCAAGCATCAATGAACTGTCCACCATGAATAACATCGGGTGTGTTTTGAAAACCCAACCTCTATGAAGCTCATCTTTCAACCTTCCTGGAATTTTGTTAGTTCCGTATTTCTAAAACATCTATTAAATTAATATTTAACATGGGAAGCTATACAAACTGTACCTAAGTGCTCTCCATTCTCTGCTTCACCCTTGATATCCGTGTCCCAGTGATTATCTTCAGCGTCATCATCTTCTCTTATTGCTGAACTCCAGTCTTTCATCTTCAGTAAGTACTGTGTCAGTGACTAAGAAAAAGCCCACAGGAAACAGAAACAGTAAAATAAATACGAGCAATGAAAACATAGTTATCATTACAACTACATTTTCAGGAATTCTGTCCTTTACTTAGTTCCCTTAGTAGACTGAGGGAGCCCCATATACAAGTAGTAGATGTCTGATATTACTTTTCTGTTAGAACATATACCTGCACGTCAGCAGGTGTGCCCTTGTGAAGACCTTTCAGACAGCCAAGTATGCATGCTTTTAGCAGGGCTTGTGTATATAAGGTGCACACATGTAATATACTCTCAACTCCCACACTCCCAATTTAGAAAAAAAAATGCAAATACTCCTTCAGAACTAAGAGAGTTTTTGCTTACTTAGCACGCTGCCTTCAAAGGTTATCAGACTGCTCTGTTGTGCTGCTAAGCAACCTTTTTCACTTAGCAGGGAATGTGGCATTAGAGAATGGAGACAGCAAACAAAAACCCAAAACAGCTTAAAGCATATTAAGACAAGGAGAGGTTGTTAGACCTTCTTAGAACTCAATGATTAGTCTGAATAATTTGATTCAATGCTAACAAGTCACAATTTACCTTGACTTGACTCTCTTTATTTTTCAATACTTCTTCTATATCTGCTTTAGAAGTTTCAAACATCTTTGTTTGTTCATTTAGTTCACTAAATCGTTCACCCCATCCTTCAGCTTCTTGTAAAAGCTAAAAGGGGAAATACCAGATTAGTGTAATTGTCTATTACAATGAAGAAACGAGGATGAATGTTACTTGAACCTGTTATGTATATTATCTACACACAAGCAGAATTTAACCTCTCATCCATCAGTAAGAATTAACGTAGACTACAAGACAGTTAAAGCTCAAGAGTTGAAAAGGAAAGACTTATGTGTTATAGTCCAGTTGCCTTAGCTGTAATAGCTCTCCATTGCAATTAGTTGTTAGGATATTTTAAACATTTGTAAGAACAGTTCATTTAATATTCTTCTCAGTTAAAAAACCCTGATGTGATGACAACCATAAATATAAAACAGTGACAATTCAGGTAACAGCTACAAACGCTGGGTAATGGATGGAAAAAACACTCAGTCCCCAATATACACACAAACTTCTGAATTTGTACCTGTTTTTTCAACCTAGAAGAGGTCAGTGAGATAAGGGAAAACAGGAAGCTTTTAAAACTTGCAAAACTATTATTTCTCCAACTCTCCTCCATACCTCTTAAAGGTCTGTTTTGTTTTTGTTTTTTTTTAAAGCAAGCTTTCCTATTAATGAGTGTCAGAGCAACTCTATGTAATTGACACCTACTAGTTTGCATCTTTATAATTAGTTATGGTTAACTAAAAATACAGGTAGATTCCAAGGTTATATTTTACAGATACCCCCCAGTAAAATCTCATTTTACAAAAATACTTTACAGCAATAAAGGTATTAGTACTCTTAAGCACCAGCTCATTAAAAATAACCACTGCAACATATTAACTCATTAAACAATGTATTCATATTGTGAGAATGAAATTGAACTGATGCAAATTTCTCTTAAGACAAAACATGCAGTACAGAAACATGGGGTACGGTACACAAAATCTGTCTGAGAATCTGTCAAAAGAATATTGCACAACAGGCAACCAATTTAAAAGCAGTGAATGTACAGGAAGGAATAACTAGATTGAGCAACAAGAACGTAACAGCCAGTTATACTAAAATCAGAATCAGAAAATGGTAGTTAAACAGGGGAACTGCCATGCAAACAGAGAAACAAGCCTGAACACTACTTAAAGATAAACTAGAAGGCATAAAACAAAAGGGATGTGACTAGAACTGGATGAACCCCGCTTGGCACACAACTGCACCTTTCAAGCAGTAAAAGCCATGTATGAATTTGCAGCATCAGGCAAACTAGGTATTAAGGATAAAACAAAAATACTCTTTATGCTAGTACTGCACAGAAGACGTACACAGGTATCTACTTTTATCATTAAATGTCACCCTCAAAGGGAAGCTAAACTTTAAGAGATTCCTTCTTCATGAAGCCAAAGAGAAAATAAATTGACGTGACTTTATATACCTGTAACAATCACAATAAAGAGAAATAGCAAGGATTTGCAATAAGCTAAAGCAATATATATTTCTAATGCTCCTGCAAAAAAAACAAAGCGCAGAAAGTTTGGAGCTCATTAACAGTTCCCTTGTTCAAACTAAAAGGCCCAATCCTCTCTCTGACACATCATAAATATGAGACAGCACATCTGTTATAATGTTTAAGCGATGATGTGCCAGAAGATTATGACCCATTAGTGCAAATGGACAGAGAAAGAAAGTATTCTGGTTTCTGTGAACAAATAACACCTTTGTTACCTTTTGAGCATAAGTGAAATTCCATCTTAAAAAAAAAAAATAAAGGAAAATAAAAAAAGAATACAGATATTCTAATATAGCAAACTAACTCTCATGCTCACAACAACCTCATAAAAGTGAGTACAAACAAGCAAAGCAGATACTTTCTCTTCTTTCCTCATCAGGTTCCATCACTTCTTATCAGGTTATTTATCAACTAGAAAGTACAGCAAGATACAATACACACAAATGTTCTCAAATTTCTAAAACTTGCAAAGCTCAGTTAACAACCAAGTGTAGTAATTCAATCATAAAACTAGTTATCACACAGGACAAGTATTGCGTACGCTGAACATTTTAAGATAATCAGCATTTCCCCAGTGGCTATGGCACTGAGGAAAATAAACAGCTACAATTTGGGATCAGTCTTTTCTGCCCCTTTGTATTACCTGCCTGACTTTCCATGAATTCATCCATAGTGGTATCGCAGTAACTTTTTTACCTGTCTTTTGCATACTCTGCAATTTCTTAAATTCTTGTGTTTTCTGGATCAAGTATAGGCATTTTCTCTCTGCATCTGTAGAGGATCCCACCTCTAGACTTGCTCAAATCTTGCTGCTTTCCTCTAAGTCTCAGCAAAATTCTTACGAGTCTTACATTACCGAATGCTCTCTCTCTCTCTCACTGAGCTCTACACGTTTCCCCACAAACCCTAATTATTAAATTTCTTTCAAAACAGGACTATTTTAGATAAAGTTATTCCAACATAAAATAATCTTGAAGCCATGTCCTCTTCCTCATTCCGTTTACCAAAACACGGAAGGGGTATTAAACACATAGAGGTAAGTATGTAAGTATGAAAAATCATACTTACATAGTATCATTAAAAAAATATAGCATTTCTACCAGTAACTAGGAAGAACCTACCTGTTTCTCGCTTTCCTGGAGATGGCAGTTTTCATCGACTGCATCTTGAATGGATGTCTTGAGTCTCTCTGTATTGATCTGATATACTTTTAGGGTGGACTTGGCCTAGGTGAAATAAAAAAGTGTGTTGTTTCTAGAGTATAGGTGAAGATATAAGTAGGGACACAATTATATTATTGGACTTAGTTTTATAGCTGTGCTGTATACGTATCCTCACATTTTCTTACAATTTCACCAGTTTTTGATGATTTAGTTTTGCAACGTTATTTATCTCTGTAGAGTCAGCAGGCAAAGAAAAGAGAAGGGAACTTGTATTTCCCAATAAATGCCAATCACTACATGAAATTCAAAGTTGCTAAATCAAGTCTACAAGTCACAGAAGTACTAAGCCTTACAAAGTCTTTTGGTTTACACAGCATATTATTTCTGCATCTTTAATAGAAAAAAAAATTAAAACAGTAACTACATGGAGAACAAAGAAATTGCAAAGATTTGAAAACAGGAACTATATAAAGATTGGACATACCTCATCAATTTGTGACTGGATGAACTTTGCTTCATTCTCTAAAGAATCCACTTGCTTCTGATTTTCAGCCACCTGAAAATTATTAGTTGTCATATAGACTCTTCCACAGATGTGACTGAAAAGGTCTAGGCAATTAATAAAGTTATTTTCATTTTCAAACTGAGAAGGTTCTACTGCCAAGTCAGTAAAACCAGCTTTTTTGAGTATTTTCCTTTATGGGTGTCATTTTTCTAATATGCTACAGGAAGTATGAGGGGAAACAAAATGGGAAATGTAATTTTTGTTTCAAAAAACCCAAAGAGAATAGTTTGTCTTCTCCATAGAGATTTTTTTTCTTTTAATGACAAAGACAGGATTCTATTTATTCTTACCAAGTTATCATTTTCTGATTGCTTAGATTTCTCTTCTTCCAGTTCTTTTTCTAGATTCTCTATTTCTTGTTTGAGTTCCACGTTTGACTTGCTCAGTTTTTCATGCATTTCCTAAATTGAGTTGTTTTGACAGTTAACATAAAACATTCGATATTAATTACATATGAGGATGACAAGTATGTTTTAAATATGACAGCAAAGTACGTTTAACAAATTTCACCATATCAAATAAATCTCAAAGTAGAAACTTTTGCATGTTAACAAAACTTGTAACAATTAGCTCTATAGGGTCTGAGGTGCAGAAAGAAATAAATTTATTTGCTTTTTTGTTAGATAAATTCCATAGAGCTCATTGGGTATCTGATTCACTTTTTCAGAACTCTTACAAATATATTCCCAGTTTGGGATATATAAACAATGTAGTGGTAATTTTTGTTTACAACTGTTCTCCAGTAGTCTATACAATTTGAATCTAGTCTATACAGTATTTGAATCAAAACGTGTGTGAGAAAAAATACTTCAGGTACTACTCTATCACCTAGAAACAGGGAAAACATCCTTTTTTAAAAAAATAAATACTGTTTAGTGTGACATTTGCTCTATCATCAGTAATTTCTAATGCAATTGTTACAAAAACTTCCCTTAATTTAAATGCCTTGATTCTGTGTAATTTTCAGTAACCCAGGATGAAAATACCAACTCTCCCAATTAAAACAACTTTGGGGGGGGGGGGTTTGTTTCAGGTTTTTTGTTGTTGGTTTGATTTTTTTTCCTTGAATATGGGCAGCATTTTCCTGATATATTGCTTTAAGTTGTAGAAATAAGAATTTCAATTTCTTTTTACCTCAAGAGAAGATGTATCTGTCGATTCTTTTGTAACATTATCATCCTTCAGAGACAATTCTAAATCTTCAAACTGAAAAGGAAATACTTTATGTGAGAATTTATATAAAGTATTGCTTAAATAATGTCAACAATTTATTATGCTTTAGTCTGAAACATAGCCACCACCTTAACATTCACAAATGCACGTTTCTGGAAAATAAGAAATCCATAGTCCTAGCAGATTATCCCAGTGGTGCAAACCAAAGACATTTTTAAATTGCTTTCAGTGAATTATATCATATTAAGAGTTAAAAGCAGAACTCGCTTACACCTTAATTGCACTTAAAGACACCGACAGGAAAAAGAACTTGAAGAATCACTTTAAAATGCTTTAAACATCTTACTTTTAGATAAGTTTAATACTTTAAATACTTGTTAAATTTCAGTGCCATTTCAGTGCCAGATCTGAAAGCAATAAATGAGGATCATTACCTGTTTTTTGCTAAGGCTGAGTTTTTTAAGAATTTCACATTTTTCTTCAACTAATTCAGCAATTTTACTAGCAAGCTTTTTTTCCCTTCCTAAAAAAAAAACCAGATAGACAGTTAAGTGCTGCAACATACAAATAAAAGGAGGACAAAAAAAGCAAAAAAAAAAGAAAGTCATACTCCAAAGAAACAGTATGAAAAATAAGCTTACCTACGTAAAGTCGACTTCTAACCTGAAATAAAAAGAATAAACACTCAAAATTTATGATCAATTATACTTGCACAGTATCTGAAAGCTAATGTTTTAAGCTGTGGTTCCAACGGTTTAACCATGGAAGGTCTATAAATACAGGCTGCTGTTAAAAATGGGCAATTGTGTCCTTGCTCTTATCCCCTCCATAGCTATGTGTTTGCCCTGTCCTCCCACTCTAATTAAACAGACTGAAGAGAGGAAAGGAGGTTAATTTACACCTGGATCACTTCTATAAGACATTCCTGAACAGTCATCACATAACCATGACTACCAACACAAAGTGGTAGTGGATACGCACAGCCAAAGGAGCAGGAAAGGGGTGGGAGGGGGGAGCACCAAAGGCCAGCTCAGTCTTAACTTTCTATGAGGAAAAAACCCCACAGATTGTAATAATTCATAGCTGGAGCTGCAGCAAGGGTACTACCTGATGGGCATCCTGCCCAGATGCAACTCAGTGGGAAGTGCCACATCAGCAGCTGCCACGCAGAGTCTAGTGCCGCAGAATCAAAATCTAACAAGCTGCGGGACAAAATGGGTCACAAATGCCCAGACAAGAGATGCAGAACTTGACTGAACTCACAAAAACTTTACAACACAGTACTCCTCTCAAGGCTGGGCCAGGATCACATGCTTAACATACAATGGGTCCTTCAGATTTTCCCATTTCCTCCTCAATTAAGGCCACAAGATGGACGAGGAGTCCAAATAATAGAAAAAGAGGAAGAAAGTTATAAGCACATCTTATCCTATCATCTGTGCCAAAACCCAAACCCCAACCCCATTACTTTTGAGTAAGTAACCATTAATTCTTCAAAGAGTAGTCAATGCAGTCCTAAGTACGGACAACTGAAAAACTTCTCAGTAACTTATGTAATTGTTTCTGTAAAACTTCTGCCTTAGTGACATATGCAGGATGAAAACAAATCTAGAGATGCTGCTTAACTCATTTCAGCTAAAAAGCCTCTTTCATACACCTAGCTGCTAGAAAACAGAAGGAATGATCCAAATTATAGATACATTAACTTATACAGACAGACTGCTGCTGCGGAGTAAGGTGGCAATTTTCCAGATCTAAGTTGATGCTAGAACCCTAAAAATACAGCTGGTCATATCTGAAAAACTAAACCAGTATGCAAAAACTGTGAAAAATTTTAAAATACAGAATATGGACACTGACCTCATTTCATTAGTAGGGACAGTATGGTGGGCAGCTGTTATTATTCAGATCCTTACTTACTCACAATAGAAGACAACATTTACCCTCAGGATTTAATCTGATTTGCGCGTTAAAAGGTTTTGGTACTGCATTTCCCAAAGTCATTAGCTTAGTGCTCACAAACAGCAAACAGTAAAATTGCTTCAGTGCACCAATAAATAGAATCAAGGTCACTGGCCAAAGAGTTTTAAAATGCCTCCCGTGATGGGAACACATCTGGATTGCTTCTCCTTACAATTACCTTGAAAGACCAGAGCTGGTGTGGCTACAGCCAGGGTAGTCACAGAGACATACAGAGACACAGCAATACATAAAGCCTGGGGAAAACCTCTATATCCTGTGAAAATAATTTAAGGGCTGACTTCAAGAGTCTGGTGTAGAAATTAAAAAGGGAAGGAGAAAGGAAGCCTTTCTACAGTGAGTTTCATTGCATTTCCTCTAATACCAACAGTCACTCGATACACGTCCAAACACTTACTGTCTTGACAGAAGACTACTTCTCAATTTCTCTTTTAGAGGGATTCTAAAGTGAATCACAACAGATTTAAAACTCCGAAGGATTACCTATCTTGAACAGAGTAACAATTTCAATTCAAACCATTAAAACGCTTTACACATCTGCATGTAATTTGAACACTTACTGATTGATAACTTCTATACAGGAACAAGAGAACTGTAAAGGCTCCAACGACGATAACACAAATCACTATTTCCCATGGGTAACCATACAGATCAGGACCAGGTCTCATATCTTCAGGCAGTGAAGCCACAGCCTGAAAAATAAAGTAAAAAGTTTCAACTAAAGAAAGAGATTAATGTTTTTAACAGAAATAGATATTACACATTGACTTGGTTTACTCCTAATGCTTGTACATCTATTTTTTTCCAAAACTTGAAATAAATAGAAGAAGCCTTTGATTTTTAAATTGTACATTTACCAAGCAAAGAAAAAAAAAATAGAAAAGTTACAGCAACATATGATGACAACTAGATAAAGCTCTGAAAACTTTTCCTTATGAACTTACCAATTATGGCAAATTCTCCTTTGAGCTGTCTACACGTTTCACTGTTAGAAGAATCAATACTGATATGTCTTTTATGATTTACTGGTAGAAAAATTGTTCAGTAGAGAAACCTGCTCAACCAATTTGATGCTAAAATAACATACTGAACCCAAACAATGATTTAACATATTTTAAATATTAAAATACACAAACGTTTTGTTTGTAAACAGATACCACTATTTTCTCAAGGATATAACCCACTTAATGTAGCTCACATTTAGAATCATAGAATCATTACAGCTGGAAGGGACCTTAAAGATCATCGAGTTCCAACCCCCTGCCATGGGCAGGGACACCTCCCACTAGAGCAGGTTGCTCAAAGCCCCATCCAGCCTGGCCTTGAGCCCCTCCAGGGAGGGGGCATCCACAGCTTCTCTGGGCATTTACTACGTGCCACCTGTGTTTAAGGAAGTGTTACTGTACAGTAAAGCCTCCACCTCCATGGCTTTAATAAAGCGGCCAGGCTACCCCTATCGCAAGCCATGAGGGGTGTGTATGTGTGTGAAATCCGGGGGCGTTCGTTTCACGGCTTTGGCTTTTTAAGAGCTCTGTAACTCCCCAAGAAACGGCCAAAGCCAACAGGCCCCACACCTCCCGGGGTCCCCCCCGGCCCGCCCCCGGCCGCGCAGCTCTCCGCCGGCTGCCAGGCCCTCACGCCGGCCAAGCACATCCCAGCTCCCCACGCCGCAGCCCTACGCTCCGGTGCGGGGACGTTTCTCAGACCAGAGCCCAAGGCCGATGCGCCGCAGCTTTAAGACACCGACCCTGGCGGGGGTGGTGGTAGTGGTGTCCGCCACAGCCGATCCGGGGGGCGGAGGCGGGTCCCGCACTCACCCTGCGCGCCCCTTCCAAGGCCAGCCCGCAGTAGCGCTGCGCGCTCTCCCGCAGGCCCAGCCACAGGCTGGCGGTGGCGACGTCCACAGCATCCCCGCGGCCGGCCGCCGCCATCTTACGGCGGGCGGCACGAGCCCACCACCGCGCGGCCCCTTCCGCCTCGACGCTTGACAACCGGCCTGTACCACTGCAGCAGCGGGGGGGGGTGTGTGGTGTGTATAGGAAAAAACTACTGCTGCAGAAGGAAGGGGCGGGGAGAGGAAGGGGGAGAACAGCGCAAGCACAGGTAGAAGCCTGAAGGGGGCGGCGGGCTGTACCACTGCGCCCCCGCTGGGGGGACAGAGCGGGAGATACCACTGGCGAGGGAGGTGAGAGCGTGAGGGTGGCGGCAGGGTCTGAGCGGGGCCGCCTCAGCCCAGAGCCGGGGCGTCTCAGGGCTGCCCTCTCCTCGCCCTCCCAGCCTAGGGTGCATCGGGCCGGGTAGAGCCGCAGGTCCCCGGGCCCTTTCCCCACAGAGAGAGAGAGAGAGAGGTAGGAAGGACTGACGGATCCCCTCAGCGTACGCCCGCCGCCAGCCTCCGGTACTGACGTGGCCCCCGCCGGCCCCAAAACCTGCTCCTATTCCTCCTCAAAGTCGCACTCAGGGAAACTCACCTGCCTGTCGACGTCCGCCGCCTCCATCCGTGCCCCTGCGAAGGTCTTTACAAAAATAAAACCGTTCGGGCTGGATCGCCGGGGCAGGGCCCGGCTCCAGCGCCCGGGGTTCCCTCACGGGCAGCCGGGGCGGACATTTGCCCGGCGGGGGCGGGGAGGGCGGCAGGTGGACCTTGCGCAAGGCCTTGGGTCGGTGCCCCGGCGGGACGCTCCGGGAGTACTTCGACATCGTTTAAACTATATTTCTTCTGTTGAGTTTGTTAAAAGTTGATCGTACTGGGCCTGCTGGTACACACTCAGACTCGGAGAGTCGTCTAGGTTGGAGGGGATCTTTCAGATCATCGAGTCCAACCGTCAGCCTAACACTGACAAAAACTAAACCATATTCCTCAGCACCACGTCTACCTGTCTTTCAAATACCTCCAGGGATAGCAATTCCACTACTTCCCTGCACAGCCGTTTCCAATGCTTAATAACCCTTTCAGTATAAACATTTTTCCAAATATCTAAACCTCCCCTTTCTCAACTTGAGGCCGTTTCCTCTTGTCCTGTTGCCTGTTACTTGGAGAGAAGAGACTGACCCCTGCCTCGCTACCACCTCCTTTCAGGTAGTTGTAGAGAGCAATAAGGTCTCCCTTCAGCCTTCTTTTCTCCAGCCTAAATAACTCCAGCTCCCTCAGCCTCTCATTATAAGCTTCATTAAGGGCAATGAATGTCCAGAGAAGGGCCCCTGGACACGCTTCAGAACCTCAATGTCTTTTTTGTAGTGAAGGAATCAAAACTGGACACAGCACTCCAGGTGGGGCCTCACCAGTGCCAAGTGCAGGGATAATGTAAGGGAAGATGTAAGAGACAGTAGTGTCCATGCCACACAGCAGCAGATTCTCATTCATCAGGACTGTTTTTGACAGGGTTTTTTCCTTCTTTTTTTTTTTTTTTTTTAATATGTACTGGTACCACCTAAGAGATCGTGATAGGTAGAAGTGGCTTTTTTTTTTTTTTTAGTTTATCAAACAGTACAAAAGTTTGGCCATAGCAATGAACTATCACTGAGCACTGAAATTCAGCCTGGTTTGAGGGGAAAAAAAAAAGTTGCAATTTAGGCAGAATCTGTGTAAGTACACTAGAAATTAGGAATAAATATATGTGGTTCTTAAACTTTGGTTACCCAATTTGAAAAAATCTAAACCAAAATACCAAAATTATTATGTTTACCATATACCACTTTACCTGATATTATTCTGTTTAGAGGGCACAGTACAACACTATCTTTTCTCACATTTCTCTGGCCACCTTGTTTCTGGTGCAGTTAAATCCAGTAAGCTCCACCTTCACTCTCTCCCTACATTTTGATATTTAAGACATCCCTATAGCAGTTGTAGTCACTTTTTTATTTTATATATTTGCTTAGAAAATTATTTTTAATGCAATTATGAACTATGGCAATCTTTGGAAATCAAGGCTTTGAGATTACTTTTAAAACAATGGAAGCATTCTGTTTATTTAGCCTAATCTAAACTTTTTAAGGCCAAGCAAATTTAACCAGTACTGGCATGGGAACTAGAGGGAGCTATGAATTTAAAAAAAAAACCCAAGTGCTGATATTTTTGACCACTGAGGTGTTTCCTGGCTGTTCTGTAAAAAAACCAAACCACCACCACACTAAGTTCATCAGATTCCACAGTGCAAACAACAAAGGCAAATGGATAGCAGCTAACCTGCCATTTTTTTGTTCCATCTCTACCTCATTTAGCATCAGATACCCCCAGAAGCAAGGGGACTGCAGAGGGGTTTGTTAAAAGGATATTTTTTCCTTTCTTTCTTTTTTTGAAGAGTTTCATTGTACACCATAACCAGTAACTGGCATATTTTTGCACTATGCACTAATTGATGTCAGCACTATATCATATAGAGATTTCTTACCTTTTTGATAATGCTCTTCGCTGTTGAAAATACAGATTTTATCGATTCCCTGATCTCAAGGGCACTTAAGCACAGGAGTATCTGATACATCCAACCTCCTTCTGGTTTGTTCATGAAGAAAAAAAAAGATTTTACATTACAATTGGTAACTCAATATAATTCCAAGTAATTTTTTTTTAAGATTCCAAATTTATTTTCCTTAAAATTAAGAAACTTAACACTTACCATTACTTGGAATATAGTTCTGGATGGCATCTGAGATAGGCTTTTTGACATCAAATGGAGAGTCAACTACCGAACTGGCCATTTCTTGTTCATAATTCACTGAAGGAATCACTTTTGAATGTTGGTCACTGCCATGTTCACTGTCTACAGCTGCATTCGTTTCAAGTTCCTTCTCTGCTGTTTCTTCTAGTAGCTTTCTTCTACTGCCTACTCCTAGAAATAATTGTGAAGGGAAATCATGTTTATTTTCAGAGGATTCAGCTTACACCCGCACAGAGTTTTATAAGATATTAACCTCTACAGAGATTTTGATATTTTATTTTCCTCAACTTAAAGCCAAACTCTGGAGTGCTGCATTAGAGTAAAAATGTGCTGCAGATTTATGATTTAAGAAATACTGATTTAAATAATGGTCTTAGAACAGAGTTTGGAGAATAGAGATTTAAGCAAAACTGCTGTTGCAGTAAAGCAGTTAAAAATCAATGTTTAGGGAAAAATATGCTTGCATTTGATAATTAGCCTATAGTTCCCTGTTCAGGATTAGTAGAACTCTTTCTTATATTATATCCAAATACAAGTGGTAAAAGATTTACAAAAAGAACAAATAAATATGCCATGTAGGATTAGAGATTAACAACTTTCTACAAGATAACAAACTTCACTGTGACTTACAAGAAACCACAGACTTGTTCATACAGAATTATGACTGAAGATACCTCGCTGCCTCACTCTCAGTGACCTGCAGTCATTTTGCGGAAGCTGATAAAATACTGCTTTCAAAAAACCTCATACCTTGCTTACCCATGTAGAAAAAAAAAAAAGAAAAACAACCAAATTTACAAATTGATTAATTTTTCAATTCTGTGCTTCAAACCAGTACTGGCCAAGATACATCACAAACAATCTGATAGTCAAAAGTCAGAAAGAGTAACTGGCTCTTAAACTGTTAACCATTATCATAAATCCAATACCAATAATCACTCAACTACTGAGTTAGGCTCGCTACCTCTTGATTTTAAATCACCAGGAGGAGACAGTGTTGTCTCTGTTGTATTTTTTTTTCCTCAAACAAAGCATATTTTATTCTTGCTAAATCACTGTTAGTGAAGCATTAGTCCAGTACCATTAGCTGCAGTTAGGGCTATACACTTAATTGTTACAGCAGACAAAAGCTCTGGCAGCTCTAGAAGAACATTCCTTCTTTTTTTTTTTTTTTTTTTCATTTTTCCTGCCTAGTGTCAAAGACACAATCACTTGTTTCTTCTGCTTAACACTGGTTTTACATGAGCCAGCTGTGAGCCAGCTGTCACGAGGAATCTTCTCAAATTGCTGGTGCATCAGTTTGCTTCCCTCACAGAGATGCTCTAAGGGTTGTTTAACATTTTGTTTTGATGTTCAGTAAAGTTGTTGGAATGAAATCAATGGGTTTGGTAAATCTGCATGTTTATCATATAATATTTGCCTGGTTTTGCTTGGGTTTGGGGACATGAATACTGTCTGCCCTATTAGGATTTTGTCAGTTTCCTTGTTTTAATTGTATTCTGCAGCAGTATTTTTTCTAAAATGCCATGGTGTCCTTCCTCAAATTTATTTTGCATGATTTCTAAATTGATTTCATAATTTTCTGCACCTTCTACAGATTTAGTATCTTTTTCTTGTTCAGATTGCCTTTCTCTTAACTCCATCTCATTCTTCTGTGCAGTATTTAATTCTACTAGTCCTACTGTCATCCCTATTTTCATTTGGGTTGTTTCGACACAACATGTATCCTCAGACTCACTTCTACAGGCTTAATTGTTAGTTTTACTAAATATATTTGCAAAGAACCCTGATGGTATGATAAATATACTGCCTGGAACCCTTTCTGTTAGAATATAATTTTTATTATTTATATTTCTGGACTTTGACTCTCTCTGATTACGAGGTTCTTCTGTTCTGTCCCTCTCCTATTAATGTTTTAGTAGAAGCAATTAATTTGCATCCTTTCAGTCACAGCAGTATTTTCTTTTTCAATGTATACTTTATAAACTGTGTTTTTCAGTAATCCCAGGTAGGCGGGATTCATTCAATCTGGGTTTTTTAATAGCAGTCTGGCTTTCTAGTTGGAGTATTTTAGGAGACACTACCTGTACTGGTTTTTGATTTGGTCTTTTTTTCTTTCTTTAAAAATTGTCTTCTGTTTTAGAGGCCTGTTAGTGCAAAAGTTCACATTCAGTCAGGCTGATATCACATGACTGCTCTATTGCTTTTATTATCACCAAGTTGTCTTTATAAATTTTTTCTGGACTTGGATTCAGCTGAAGACTTTGCTATTACTGTGCCTTTTGAAGTTGTGTTTGATGTTGCCTTCCAAAACTCAGATTCATTTTCTGTGTTTTTGTATCTTGCCCTGTCATAACGGCTTGAATGGATAATCTTTTCTTTGTATCACATGTGATTTTTATATTTCTTTCTCAGATCTGGATTGAGATTGTCCTCTGATCCATTCTCTGGTACCAGAAGCTCATGTTTGGAACATGAATCTTCTAGTGTTATTTCTGCTTCACCGTTCAGATGATGCTGCATGTTCATAGGAGTTCGTTCAGTTTGTAGCTTCTCTCCTGACAAGCTATCAGCAAGATCATCAAGTATTTTCTTATCTTTTACTAATCTGGTAGATTTTGTTGTTTGCTTTTTTCCTCCACTGCCCTGTTTGTTACTTTGCACTGCCAGCTGAAAAGAAAGATTATTCTCTTTGGAGGTACCCACATTACTGTTACCTGACTCATTATGTTTAACCACAGTATTTTATCAAGGCTTATACTGAGGCCTTTTTTCTCATGGAAGCTCAGTTCTACTGTTCTCAGCAAGCAGTTTTACCTTCCATCCTGAAACTCCATATGTCTTCCAAGTGGCCAGTTTCTTCTGAAGTTTTGTCACCTGTTAAACTGAAGCCACTAGATGAGGGGTGAGGAAAGGAAGGTTGGCTTGGAGTCAGTTCTTGTGACTCCTCAGATTTCTGATCCTGTTCATCATTAAAAATATTATGACTGAAATCTTTGATGTTTTCATAAAAAACCAGTGGGTTGTTTTTATTCTCTAGTTTGTGAATTTTCTCTTTTATATCACTATCCATTTTGAACTGTTTTTTCAATGCTGAATTTTGTTCTGTATCACAGCTTTTGACTTGTTTTCCTCTCTCAGATGTTTCCAGAGTAAGACTCAGCTCACTGTCACATGGTGTCTTCCTGATGCCTGGATAATTATCTGCAGTTCCTGGTAGTTCCTGACTTTCACTACTCTTAGAAACACGTGCTTCAGCACTGGAATGACTAAATAAGGGTTCATACTCTCTTTGAGATACTTCAGGTTGTACTAGTGTTTTGACAGATAAAATTTGGGAAGCATCACTGTCGTCAACTAATTTGACAAAACGTTTTGCTTTTTCATTACTGCGTTCATTATTTTGCACAGCTGGTGAAGAAAACAGATTGCTTTCTTGGATTGCACCCTCATCTTCTTCAGACTCCTCACTAACTCTCTGATTTGCTTGTACTTTCATTGTTCTGTTATTAGTTCCTTGTAATATTTCATCATTGTTTTCAGTTTGAGAGGTTTTTTCACTAAAAAGCACATTATCTTGCAAATTCTGCACTTGCTCTTCTTTGGCTGCTGAACTATGAAACTTCAGTATATCTGAAAAATGACTAAAAGAGAAGAAATTACTCTGTTCTTCAGATATGTCAGACTTTTCTTCTGTATTTTTTGTGTCTGAGGGATCACAAGTCTCAGGTGGGCTAGGAGAAGAAGAAATCTGATCTGATGCAACTGATTCATGTCCCTTTTGATTATCATATGTGTCCATATTATAATTAATAAAGCTATTATAGATATTTGCATACCAACCTGACTGGCTGTGTTTGCTCTCTGACTCCTCATTTCTCTTTTTATCTTCATTATTTTTCAGCAGTTGGCTTTCTGAGACCAAGTCTTGTTCTGAACAAGGTTCAGTTGCCTTCTCTTTGTCATGTGTTAGTATATCAAAAGATGATTCTATGCTATTTGAGGTGCTTTTGATGTCATTAAGAGTATGTATATTTGCTGGTGTCTCTCCCAGATTTGGCACATTACTGTTTAAACCTATGACTTCTTGTGCATTAATCTCTTCATCTGTCACTGCTTTAACTGTCTCCTTTGATTCTTCATCCATACGTGATCCTCTGTGATCTAAAGTCTGCAGTTCTTCATCCTTATTTGCTTCATTCTCTGTTTCTCTGCTTGGGTGGTCTTCCATAGGAATTATATCCTTCTCAGCATGGCCAAAATTAAGAACATTAATTAAACCCAAATTAAACCAATTTGATTTGGATTCTTGGCTTTCAGTCTCACCTTCTTCTGTCAGTAGCTCTGTGACTGCTGTTTCCTGTTCGTTATTGAAATGTTCTGGCACACCAGAAACATCATGGACTTGTGTGTCATTTTTTTCCAATGCCAAACCAACATCCCCATTCTCTTCACCAAAATACAGAAAGTCTGTCAGTCCACCTTGAAACCAAGCAGATGGTGGGGGTTCTTGTTCTTCTTTATCGTTTGTCTCCTGTAAGTCATTTTCAGCAGTTACCACTATTTTTCTGCCTCGGTGCATATTTTCTTCTAAAGATTCAGTAATAACTTTTAAGGGCTCTTCATTGTTGTTACTTCCTGTGCTGAACCATCCTGCAATCCAACTAGACTGAGTTGGAACAGGTTCCGGTGGGACATTGTTTTGCATTTCTGGATCTTCAGTGTCATCTCTTCTGTTCTCATTTTTTCTAACCAACTTGTCACTTGCAGGCTCCTCCTGAGTGTGAGATTCCATGGAATCATTTTCGGAAATTGGTTCAACTCTTTCTTCGTTTTGCATGGAGTCTCTTGCATGTGTTAAGAGTTCATTTTCATGCAGCTTTGATTCTGCATCAGGTGATGAATATTCACTGTCTTTGTTGTGATCATGTAATGCACTATCTTCATTTTCAAAAGTGTACTTATCTCCATGAAGACAAAGGAAATCAGTTTCCTAAAAGAACAATATTAACTTTTATAATGCTTTCATGTATAATTTTCTACAGCTATGTGTAGCACAACAATACATCTTTATTCTCTTTCTTTTTGTGTAGTTATACATGTGCATAACTCTACACAAAGGACTGTAACTATATTATTCCTAATGGTTCTATATAATATATTAGATAAAAATTATTTTAGAGGACAATAAACATGCAAATGGAGCAATAATGAAAAAAAAATCCATGTTTTAAATGATCTGAAAGAAAATATACATTCACACTTGAATTTATAACTGGACATTAGAGGTTTTCAATTGTTGTGAAGTACATTGGAAAATGTGCTGATGTTGGTTTACCTTGGTGAGCACTTCAACTTCTTCTGTGATAAAAACTTCCTCAACCTTCACAGCATCTTTTGGGAAATATCCAAAATCCTTTCCTTTCTGTAAAAAATTATAAAAGGATTGAGAGCATTTAAGTGATAAGTGCTTGCATATATACTAGAAAAGTATGAATAAACAAGTAAGCAGCTTATAGCACCACCGCCTACCCCCTTCATTTTGTTTGATCAAAAGATTGGTTTCCTTTTCCTTCACAAAAGCGTTCCATTTGCTATTTCTGAAAGCAAAGGGAAGTGTATTACTCCGTACTATTATTTTCTGAATTATTTTTATGAACGTGTGTTTGTGCAGAACCAAAGTAGTAGCTTTAATACTGCTTTAACTGAAAACACAGTTGTGTGCACAGATGGTCTCAGCCAGCTCCTACAAAATTGGCTGCAAATTTTCCATTAATTCAAGTAGGAGAAAAGTCGTGCCTTAATAACTAGTGACTAATAACACTACAGAAAATAAGTTGGTGATAATATCCAAAAAGAATCAAAGTAAGGGTCAGTCTGACCAAGAAGCCAACCACTAGCTTTACATCAAAGTGTTGTTCATAGCCTTAAATTGAGGAATACATCTTGGAAACAAGAGTGAGGTACCTACAGAGATAATCTCTGGTGAAAAAAAAGTAAGACTGAATTTCACCGTTAAACAGTAAATGTGACAGATCATTTACAAAAAGAAAAAAACCAAACGTTTACCAATATCTTCTGGTTTTGAAGCACTCATACAGTTTTGCCAGCAGTTGGATTTGCATCAGTGCATCTATTCCTTCCTAGTTATTCCATAACTACCTGGCTGTTCTCACTACAATTGTCAATTGTTCCAAATCATTAAATATGCGTGATAACTTCTCTGGGAACTTTCCGTGAGCACTAAACTGTGAAGTCAGGTCCCAATACCAGATTGTTGATTAAGCAATTGTAAAATCTTCTTACTCTCAGACCTGTAGGGAGGTACCTGACCTGATAGACCTGAATGTTTTTGAGGGAACCAGATGAAATTGCTGTACCCAAACGATTAGATGAAGGAGACAGAAAACATGTGATTCACAGAATCATAGAGTTGGAAGGGACCTTAAAGATCCTCTAGTTCCAACCCCCCTGCCACGGGCAAGGACACTTCCCACTATTCCAGGTCGCTCAAAGCCCCATCCAGCCTGGCCTTGAATGCCTCCAGGGAAGGGGCATCCAAAACTTCCCTGGGCAACCTGTGCCAGTGCCTCACGACCTTCGCAGTAAAGAATTTCTTCCTAATATTTAATATAAATCTACCCTCTTTCAATTTAAAAACGTTATTCCTCATCCTATCACCATATTCCCTGATAAAGAGTCCCTCCCTATCCCTCCTGTAGGGTCCCTTTAGGTACTGGAAGGCTGCTATAAAGTCGCCCTAGAGCCTTCTCTTCTCCAGGTTGAACAACCCCAATTCTCTCAGCCTGTCTCCATAGTAGAGGTGCTCCTCTGATCATCTTTGTGTCCCTCCTCTGAACCTTCTCCAACAGGTCCATGTCCTTCTTATGCTGGATGCCACAGAGCTGGATGTACTCCAAGTGGGGTCTGGAGTGGAATAGAGGGGCAAAAATCACCTCCCTTGACCTGCTGGCCATGCTGCTTTCAGTGCATCCCAGGATGCAGTTGGCTTTCTGGGCTGCAAGTTCACATTGCTGGCTCATATTGAGCTTGTCATCAACCAACAACCCCAGGTCCTTATCCTCAGGGTTGCTCTCCAGCCATTCTCTGCCCAGCCTGTATTTGTGGTTGGGGTTGCCCCTACCCACATGCAGGACCTTACACTTGGCCTTGTTGAATTTCATGAGGTTCTCACAAGCCCACCTCTCAAGTCTGTCAGCATTCCTCTGGATGGTGTCTCTTCCCTCCCGTGTGTTAACCACACCACACAGCTTGGTGTCATCAGCAAACTTGCTGAGGGTGCACTCTATCCCGCTGTCCATGTCACCAACAAAGATGTTAAATAGCACCAGTCCCCGTACCGACCCTCGAGGAACACCATTCCTCACTGCTCACCACTGAGCCATTGACAGCAACTCTGAGTAAGACCATCCAGCCAATTTCTTAACCACTGAGTGGGCCATCTGTCAAATCCATGTCTTTCCAATTTAGAGACCATGGTGTCACGTGGGACAGTGTCAAACACCTTGCACAAGATCAAGTAGGTGATGTAAGTTGCTCTTCCCTTATTCACCAATGCAGTAACAGCATCATAGAAGGCCCCCAAATTTGTCAGGCACAATTTGCCCTTAGTGAAGCCATGTTGGCTGTCAGCAATCACCTCCTTATTTTCCATGTGTCTTAGCAGAGTTCCCAGGAGGATCTGCCCCATGATCTTTCTGGGCACAGAGGTGATACTGACCAGCCTGTAGTTCTCTGGGTCTTCCTTTTTTCCCCTTTTAAAAATGGGGGTTATGTTTTCCCTTTTCCAGTTGGCAGGAACTTCGCCACACTTCCCCACCTTCTCAAATATGATGGATAGTGGCTTGGCAACTATCTGCTAGCTCCCTTAGGACCTATGAATGAGTCTCATCAGGTCCCATGGACTTGTGCACCTTCAGGTTCCTTAGATGGTCTTGAACCCGGTCTTCTTCTACAGTGGGTGGTTTGTCATTCTCCCAGTCCCTGCCTTTGCCTTCTGCAACTGGATGGTGTGGTTAGAGCCCCTGCCGGTGAAGACTGAGACTAAAAAGTCATTGAGTACATCAGCTTTGTCCATGTCCCAGGTGACCAGGTCTCCTGTTCCTTCTGGAGTGGGCCCACACTTTCCCTAGCCTTCCTTTTGTCACTGATGTACCTATAGAAATGTTTCTTGTTGCCCTTGATGTCCCCAGCCAGATTTCATTCTATCATGGCTTTAGCACTCCTAATCTGATCCCAGGCTGCCTGTCCTTGCTGCCATCCTCTGCAGGCTCCTCTTTCTGTTCTTTTTCTTGACTTTGTTTCTCCATGAGTGATCTTTGCCAAGATTTGATTTTCCCTTTCTATGTAGAGATAATACCAATGATCCATCTCCCAAATCCTATTGATCTATGACTGGTTAATATTACAAAAGAGATGGAAAATCCCTAGAAGCAAGCAGAGTGCAGTTGTTACACTATTATACTATCCAGATTATTTACGGGGAAATGTCTTTCAGATTGAAGTACTTACACTTCCTGTCCACAAATTTTCATTTTTCCTTGAAAGTTTGGAGTATACCATTATCTCTTCCCCCGTTTTGAAGTTAAGATACCGGCAATCAGGCCCTAAGAAGTCTGTAGTGGCTTGAACTCTGCTCATTGCCGCTGGAATAGTATGTAGAAAGAAAGAAACAAGTAAATATAGCAGCCATTTCATCTGAAGTCAGATAGGTTAGTGAAGAAGTCTGATATATAGAAATAATAAATTAAAATGTTTGTTAATACATCAATATGTGATCTATTATGATGCTAATCCATTTATATCATCAAGTGGAGAGCAACTAATGTAAAAAGCAGCCCTATCCTGTTTTCTTTCCCATTTACTGCAGACATTGTGGAGAAAAGCTCTTGTCCTATATGAGCATTTTCCAGACCTTATTCAGGGAACCTTTCAGTGCTGAAGTGTGTGTGGAGAATTAGCAAGTTCAACTACAAAAGCCAGATCTAAACAACTAAAAAATATTTCCCAGGCACATTTATAATTTTAGAAATTTATATTTTAGAAATTCTAAGTTAAATCTAGCAATTATTTCAGGGATTTTGTCCTCTATTTTGGAGACATCTATCTTATGAAGAAAATAGATAAGCTTAAGCAATATAAACCTTAAGCACATTGTCAAAACCTGTTTCCAATTCAGTCTGAAAGACTTTAAATTCTATTCTGTCTTCTTCCCTTCTCTCCCCACAGAAACCACTACTGATGTGCTCTGATCAGGTTGGAGCCCTTTCCACATGCTGTTCCACAAAGACAGACATCTCTGAGCATCCAGAACCCACTGAAGTCACTGTGGCTCCACAGGAAAATAAAGATCTGTCAGCAGAGGAAATCCAAGGTCTATTCTCCTTCAGGATGAGGTACCCACACTGAAAGTGCATTAATTAAGGCTGCCAAACCAACGAGACAGCTTCAAAGCAACTTCACTATATACGATTATGACAGGTTTCACAACGGTAGTCAATGGATAAAAAATGGGGAATTATTTATCACTACCCAGTTGTGATTCAGTGGCTCTGCCTCTTACAGAGATATTTACTCCCCAGTAACTCCATAACTAGTTACTGCTTTTCCTTCATGTTAAAGAAAAAAATAAGTAAAGATGGTATATTAACAGTGTCTTTTGTGAGAACGATTACAAAAAACCCAACCAAAGTTTCCTCACAGTAGAAAAAATACGAATTTTGCAGAATGGGCTGTGAATGTACTGTAAACACAAGATACAGTATTTTTTCTCAGTATATAGCCTACCAGTTTTGTTTGATTTTTTTAAAAAACATATATTTTGTACCTGTAAGGAATGAGTTAAAAATACTTTAAAGCTGCTTTATACTGCCCCTTTTTGAGGAAACCGTAGAAAAACCAGCTAGTCAAGAGCATTTTTACTGAACTTTGATCTTTCTATACTTATACAACGCAATCCAGCAAGTATTTTTTTCTCTTTTTGTTGGAAATGTTTAAGCCTATTGCTTATAAACTTATTATATTTACAACAAACATTTTCTAGAGCTACTCATTTTCAGTCTGTTTGATTGCTATTTTCAACATTATGGTTTGTACAAGCTGCACATACACCATAGACTCCTTTCAAAAAAACAAAACAACACAACTTTTTTACTTACTCTCACATTCCCGATCACCACACTTCTTCCATTTTGAAAGTACCTTTGTACTCTGTAGACTTGTTAAAAATGAAATTACTAACAGCAGAATTCTCTGGTCCAAAATCCTTGACATTTTAGATTGAATCTAGAACGCACTGAAACTGTGGAGACTGCATCGATGTGTGGTTAGCAAAAATATTCTACATTATTTTTCTTTGCCCAACAAAACATTGCAGATAAACTTATGAACCTGTTTTCCTTCTCTCACCTGGTTAAAAAGAAGTACACTATGCTAACCAGCTAACAATCTGCAAAGTCAGGTGTCCTGATTTTACGCATACGTTTAATAATTAACTATGTTCTGATAGCTAAACTGATGTTTTGAATACAAAGAAACTAGTTCTGGTCACATCAGAATTTAGCTTCTATCAGACAGGTTCTTTTGTGCTGGGCTTGTAGCAGATTGTGTTAGGGGAAATGCAACAAGAGCTGCATTAGGATTTTTTCTGGATTATGAATGCACTTTTAATATACATCTTCCATCTGATTTTAAGGTGGACTATCAATTTTAGGCTTACATTGATTTGCATGATTGCTAATATATCTTCTGACCATTTTCTAGCTTTTTTTTGGATGATAAACTATATTTTGTGTGCACTGATATGTTTTAGATTATTTATATGTGGTCATTGGGAATTCAGAACAGAAATTTTTGGAGTTTTCTCCAAAAATTTTACTTACATGCTTACATGGAGTTTACTTACATGCTAAGTAAAATCCTTCTGCCTGGGGAATACAACTCCAAAGCCTTTTAAAGGTGCTTGGCAGTTTTCAGGCTACTAACTAGAAAATCCATATGCTATCTCTACATCACGTGTCACAGAGCAATATAACAAAGCTAAGCAGGTTATATGTTGTGCTTTTTAAGGAACTCCCTGTTTCTTAGCATGGAGTGTTATCCAGTATGGAGTTCTAAATAATGCTGAAGTAATAAATAAATACAGGTTTGCTTTAAAGTAGTAATCATGAGGGAGTTGTACACTGGTTATATCAGTATGAAGTTGTGCTATCAATGAAATCTTGCAGAGAGGTTTCTGTTAGAAGTCAGCTTTGCTTCAAAGGCTTCACATTGTTGTCCTGTGCTTCCCTGGTCACCTAAACACAGTATGTCTAATTTACCTACAAAAAGGGCTTCACCTTTTGGTTCCCAGTCTCCTGCATGAGGCAGCCTCTTCTCTCGCTCTTCTTGATGGTGACTCAAGACCCTGCATTCCTTCCCAACCTGATATTTGCTTCCCAGTAGACCTGCCCCTCCTTCAGTCCTGAATGTGACTCACGCAGAATTCACTCTGCTTTATCTTTCCACAAGCCTAAGCTGTACCCTGTTTGCAGCACAGTTCCCCCTTCTACCTGCTCCACAACTCAAACCTGCTGGATTACTGGTGCTTGCCCTGGTCTGCCCAGCCGGAAAACAGATCATCTACCAGAGGTTGCAAGAGAGGGCACAGAATGAGCCGGGGTCACATTAACCAGCAGTGTCCTGCAAACAAAAAGTCACAGTAGATGACACGCCCCTCCAGTTGCAATCTAACACTTTGGCCCCTTCCTTTGCCACATGACCTGGTAGTCAGACAGACCTATCCTATGACCTGGGACACCAGCTGCCTCTGCTGTTGGGTAATGGCCCATTGAGCTGTCCTGTGCACCAGGGAAAATTATCTTTAGATCGGCTACCCCCACTCACTCCTGACTAGATTTAGCACAGCCCCATCCCCAGCACCAACAGTCTTTGCCCTTCACTCCCTTGGATCTTGTATTGCTCAGAGGGTTAGTAATTGGTGACCTTCCCTGGGATCCTCTGAGAGGTGAAAGGGGAGAAATGGAATACTAAGCAGCTAAAATGTGACAAATGCAAAGAAAACTGGTGAGAAGAAAAGTAGGACAGGCTTTTTTTTTTTTTTTTTCTTTCTATTTCCAAGTTTCTACAGACTAAGACAGATGAGTGAAAAGGAAGATACAAGAAATTTATATTGGAGGAACTTACTCTATAGACTAAGTGTTGTACGATGTGGGAAAAAAAAGACAAAAATTTTATCCCCCCAATTTAACAACTGGTCAAAATAGTCTTTCATAATGTTGCATAACAACCATGGAGATGACACAAAACCCAATAATGGACATAGAAAAGTTAACAGTCCCTTTTTGAGCCTGCCAATGTGGAGCTGATTCACCTAAAAATGGAAAAGCTAGCTATTTAGACATCTAAAATTATGCACTTCAACAAGTTTGTGTGTGAGGTCAAACAACCAGACCCACACCTTGAGATCTGTACATTGTTACTGTATTTGTCATAATAGCCTTGAAAATGGCTCTGACTTCAGTTTTATATGGATACCAAAACTAATTCTAAGTCTTTATATGGACTTAAAATGTTGCAGTTCATTCTAGCTACTCAGTTTAATCTACATTTGCAATTTTCAAGTTATTCTGGGCACTACTCATTGTGCAGTTTAGTCTCAACAAGGATTCTTCTAGGTCTGAAGCTGTTAAAAGGTTGATGAGCACTGCTCTGATCTCTGGTCTGTGTTATTTGTTCCTCCAGTAACTTCAATAAGTCATATTTATGTCAAGTTTTTTTTTTCTTCTAGGTATGAATCCTATACCTGCAGATGTTACACAAGCATAACTTCTAATCACCTTTGATTCATGGAATTTATCATAGCTGGCTTCCAAAGGACAAAGTTTAAAGCTTTATAGCAGAGTGAGACTTCAGTTAATTTCTGTTCTGCAGAACTGAAGCTACAAACGTGAGTGCTATTATCCATGCAATGCTAATAAAAGAGTAGGATCTATTTATGACAGCTTTCATTAGGATAATACTATTAACTTATTTGCAGTGATATCTTAGTAATTTTAACTATTGAACTAGAAATGCAGAGATCCCTTGTGACTTATTAAAATTCACAGAAGGATCGACTCAGAATTAATGGTGTCATTTAAATAAACCGAGTAGTCTGGCACATTGGATGGCTCTTTTAAGACATGATTTTGTGTAAGTACAAGAGATGTTGCAGTTCCCAGAATATTCAATATCTGTTTTAACAGTCAAAATCCCAAAGCAAATCATAAGTTGGTAAAAGTTCTCTTAAGTCCATAAAAGTCAACACTTATTTTATAACAACAACAGTATGTAGAGCTTTGGTTATATATTTCTGATTAGCACCAAAAGGCACTATAGGGAATATAGGGTTTCACAGTATAGAATACTGCACTAATACTGGAAGAATGTAATCCCTGTCAAAGGCACTTAAAAATACAGTTCTGTTGACCTGGGAAGTTTGGATGAAAATACAGATTGATTTTAACATTGAATCAAATGTCATGCCAAAACCCATTATTTTTTAAAAAAACAAATATCTTTTTAAAATTAATATATCAAAGGAAGAAAAGGAACACAAATTCACTCTTCCAGTTAGACAAATCTAAACAGGTAACGGTCATTCATCATCCAGATTTAAAGCAACTTTCTTAGCCAGAATAACAAATAACAAGAAAAAGCCATTATTGCTTCCCTATTACAAAAATAGTTCCAAACATGACAACTAACAGTGCGTTTCTAGAAAATAATAGAACTTGTAACTTATATTACTTTGACTTTTGATAATATGTTTTCAAGCTTTGAATGCCTCACTGAACACTGTCACGTAATAATAACTGCCTGAACAAGGTTTGTGGTAAAACACAGGTTTGCTATAAAATTGAAAAATGGAAAAAAAAATAAATTCTGAAAGAGCAAAATTATATCCTCCAAAACATAGATCTCTGTATATTAGTCATATACCAGCGCTACAACTCTTCATCCCATCATAAGTGCATGTAGTCTCAGATAAATACTTTTTTGAGCAGTGAAACTAATTTTAAAGGTCTGGAATATTCATAAAATGAATAGGTTTGTCCTTTTACACCACGGTAATTGCTACAAAAATCATCAGCTGAACCTGAATCTCAAAATTATAACTGGGACCTAACCACAAGGCCATTACTTTCCTGATAAATGAAAGATGTTCTAAAAACCTATTTACAAATGGTTTTAGAAATTACTTTTGCTCTGTGTGTGCTTAGTTCACTAATACCTACTTTCTGCAGAAAAAAATATTTTCAGTTTTCCTTTGAATACATACAATGAAGCTGTTCTAAGCACAGAAACATCACCTTAAGTGATGAGCAGGAATTTGAAGAGGTGTCACTCAAACTCCACCTGAAAGGTAAAGAATAGAATAGAATAAAAACGGCTTAAGAATGGAGGGATGTTAAGGAAGATGATACCATCATGAACTACTGCTGACTTCTGGGACCAGTCCATGGGCTGAGCCTCTCCTTCCCCCAATAGGGACACCTACTGGGTGAGATCCAAACACTCAGCTACACCGAGTGCTTCCCCGGGAAACTTAGAAATCTCTAGATTGAGTTGCTTCAAGCTACTATATGACTTCAGGTGGTTGCTGCTATATTACTTGCACGTGCTTTGCAGACAGTGCATTATGACCAGCCATCCAAAAAGAATCAGCACTTCTATTGCTTCAATACATTGCACTATTCATTAATTGAGCCATCAGAGTTCTCATTGAACATGACTAAACTCCTTAAATCTGGCCATACCAGTTCATTGAACACAACTAGACCAAAAGTACATATACGCTCTTGTGCGCCCATAATCATGGCGGTTCTATACATTGAACATGACCAGGCCTATAGTGCCGAATTGGGCATCACTCAGATCTAAGCCCAGCCGCCCCCAGCCCCTCTGATATTTGAGCACAAGCTGGAACACAACAGGGTTCATTTGCTGCCAAAAACACAAATTCAGTAAAGCACCGCATTCCTCTGAGGGGAAGGAAATGTGGTTGGAGACTGGTGACAAGAACTAGAAATGATTCTCAGGTGCAGAGAAGCAGAGGCAAAGAGGATATTAAAGCAGCGAAGGGATTAAAGAGTCAGAATAAAGTATCAAATTTCTTGAGAAAGGGGAAGATTTTTGTGTCTATTTCTGCTGAAAGAACGCTCCACTTCACCCCTTGCTAGACACATTTCTTTAAGCCAGTAAGTTCAGCACTTTGGAACACAGAATTCTGCCATTACTCCGAGTTCAAATGCAGAAAACAAAAAATTGACATCCTCCAAAACTAGAACTCTGCAAAAGTCTGCCCTATGTTCCAGAGACACGGGGTATACATGGCATTTCATTCACTGGAATAAGCTCACGTGTCATTTCCATTCTGAAATCTTCCTAGGACTTCCTGGTCTGCGATTTGGCATACGAGATGAGATTTCCTGCTGAGACAAGGTGGATTATAGCAGTGCTTCATATTCAGTTAACGGGCATTAATTAAAGGCAGTAAGAACAATTTTGGATATAGAGTTTCTAAGGTACAGCCACCTGGAATTAAGATTCATGCTTTAAAATGTAGAAAAGACTAAGGTAATACACCTTATTTGTGTTATAGAAGACATCATAGGCGTCAAGAGAGTAGTCTACAAAGCCACATTTATTTGCACATGTACAGAACAGAGCGACAGATGTTATTGTTTTCCATACAAAATTATATAAAAACAGTATTCACCTTCATAGATAACACCATACCACTTTAAGTTGTATTAAATACATTCAGAAAGCATTCTTGCACGCACACAACATTAGTATTAGGTAGTCCCAGGTAACTCCAACACTGCACTGTAATTATTCCTAGTGGTATGAAGGGATCAAAGATTAGTCTGCAACTAAAATAAAAAGAATCCTGGTTGAGAAACAAGCTGAAGTCTTTCCTCCATTGGCCATCAAAGCAAGGAACATCATTAAACAGATTAACTGTATCCAGAACATAGATGTAAATACTACCAAAGCACCTGAAGAAGGTAGATAAGAGTTCAGGTCAGTCTGGAATACCACTGTCTCAGCCAGTGCTAACATTGCCATTTAATCACTGCTAGCCTACAGATAGGAAAAAGTTTTATAAAACTGGAAGATAGAGTTGAGCAAGAGCTTGTGATTACAGAAGAAAGCAAAAGGAATAGATCCAGATCAATTTCCTTTCCTACCCAGCACTGGACAGATTACTCCCTTTACTGGGTCTTAAGATTCCCATTCTTGCAAGGAATAGAGGGAAAAAGCAGAGTTTCATATTTCCTGCAACATTGCCTCCCTACGTGTGATCTAAAAGGGGAATTTAATTGTCAACAGGACATCTCAAACAATTTATTTAAAATGCACATTTATTTCTACAAAAAAAAAGTGTATGATACAGAAGAAGTGATCACACCTACTTAAAGGTTTACCTATTAAAATATACAGAGGATCTTAATGAGTACAGGATATTTAAAAAAAGATGCAAAGGAGTGTTAATCTTTTATTTTTTACATTTTCAGGAACTTCACACAATTTTGGTAAGTAACCTTTTACAAAATTATGTAAAAAGTACAAGAATGCCTGGTAAACAGTCTGCATTTTTCCAAAAGATTTTTTACAGCATGCAATTCTTAAGGCAGCCTTCTCCTCCTCCTGACAAGGAATCCTTTCACTCAAATAATCTTCTGCTGCAAAGATTAGGCTAAGGAAGCTTGGTCTCTTCTGTTAACGCCTTTTGTCTTTCCTGTCTGATTTACGGTCTCTTTCACTCCGTGAAGTTCTCTTGCCTGACCGACTACTTTCTGATATAGACCTCTTTCTGTCAGATCTTGAACTTTTATCCTTTGAGCTTTTGGCATCTCTACTCCCACCTTTTGAGGACTTGTGACTTCTATCTACTCCTGAAGCATCCCTCCGCTTCCTGTCCGTGCTCCTCCTGCGTTTTCTATCTCTGTTATGCCCTCTCCCTCGGCTTCGACTCCGACTTTCACTAGTGCTAGAGCTGCTGCTGCTAGTGTCCCTGCTAGTAGTCCCACTTGTAGTGCTGCTGCTGGTGGAACTACTCCGACTGCTACTGCTGCCAGTGCTGGAGCTACTGCCACTACTGGTACTGCTCGAAGTGCTACTGGTGCTACTGCTGCTGCTGCTACGGCTATGACTCTTACCAGTTTTGTTCCCTGCCCTACCCCTGCTTCTACTCCTAGTCTTATTCTTAATTTCTACACTTGGTGCCTGGCTCTGCTCTGTCTGTGCCTCAACCACCTTTACGGACACCACAGCATTTTCATCCTTGTCTGCCTGGGGCTCTGTATCCTGAGTGGCCTGAGACAACTGTGGTGACTGTGGCAGTGGCACAGACTGTGGCTGAGAGACAGCCTCGGCCACAGGTTCCGGCTGAGCTTCAGGTGCCTTTTCCTGTTTTTCTTCAGGTTCAGCTTCAATTTCTGCTTTAATACCTTTCTCCTTCTCAGGAGAAGGAACATTACTCACTTTTTCTGGCTGAACATCAGACTCTGTTTCTGGTTCCGCTTCTTTGCCATTTTCATTTTCTACAGGTTCTACACTATCTGCCTCATTCACTTCAGCCACATCCTGCTCATTATCCACCGGCTGAATGTTTTCACTTTCATCTTTTACAACTGTGACCTCTTCATGCTGACCATCCTCTTGCTTGTCATTCTCCCTTACCTCAGTAGTCTCTTCTACTTTAATCTCCATTTCATTTTTCTGTTCCTCCTCTTCCTGGTCTTTCTCTCCATCACTATGCCCTGAACCTATTTTTCCCTTTTCCTCCCCTACCTCTTCCATTTCTACATCATTGTGCTGATTACCTGTCTCCAACTCTTCCACCTGCTGAGCCGCCTTACCCTCTTCCTGCTCCTTGTTCTGTTCTTCCTTCTTTTCTTCATTCTGCACCTCCTGCTGTTCTTTTTCCTTCACAGATTGTCTTCTGGGCCTGGCCTCCATTTTGTTAATCTGCTCTGCAAATTCATTTCGCCTGCTTTCAAAGAGTGCTGGGGAATAAATACACAAATAATAGTCTCAGATGATCTACTGACACTGAAGTCTATTTTCTCCTTAACTATGAGCTAGTAAGTTATCAAATTGTTTTAACTTATAAATACAGCATCCTTACTCATTCTGAAGTAGCAAGCCATTCATGCATAATGAAAAAGTCTGCTAGTAACCTTACAAAAACAAAGCAAAGGGGACAGTCAGCTGAGTATCAGAACAGCAAAGCCCTAGATCTAAGTTAACAAAAAGAGGTTTTCACTTCATTAAAATCAATCGAACCAACAGTATATCAAAATAATACCTTAATTTCCTGGTATTTATATATTAACAAGGTTATACCTCCTAAGGTAAACAAAAGACAGTAAGAATCAGCAAAAAGCTGGTTAGGTATTAAGAAAGCTTAAATAATGTAAGGTATTCAGACAAGTGAGCCAGCTCCTCTTACCCCCCAACCCCACACAATGATGATGAGCTCCTTAAGAAAAAAAACCAACCCCAATACTTTCTTAGTTTAATATAAAAGAACAGCAGGACTACCATTGACTGCAGTATTTTAAATTGTTTTCCAAAAGAAAAATATAGTCATCCTGTGAAACAGAAATGAACACACATTAGGGTAAAAAAAAAAAAAAGTTCTAGTGCTGTGCTTAAGAAAACGCTTCTCTATTCCTTTATAAAAACCTGCATTTCCTTGGGTCTTCAGTCCACAGAATCTACCTTCACAAAACCCAAGCTGCTGCACCGACATACACCTGCGTACTAAAGCTGATAGAAAGGACTGTGTTTTAAGCACATACCTCTGAGATTATTCACACACCTCTTTTGACTTCTTGTAAGAGAATCAAAGCACATCCAACATAAAACTAAGTCACTGAAAGAGTAAGGTTTCACTTATGATGAACACCCATGCAAGAACATACAGTTTTTCCTAACCATGAAATTCATGTATTTAAGCAGAGAGAGACTTGAAAGAAACTTGTACAGCAAACCCCAAAGGGAGGCAAGAACAAGGGCCTTTGTATGACCAAGGCCACTCACCATTCATCTTTTTCTGTGACTCTTCCATCAACTTCTGTGTAGCAGGACACATTCTGCCAGGTATGTAGAATAAGTGGGGTTTTGTCTTCGTTCTTATGTATTTAATTATTTTAGCGTTATGTTCATTCCATTCTTCTTGCTGAGAAATGAAAGAAAATAACCTTAAGATACACAAGAATTGTTCAAAAAAGACAATTTTTGAACAAAAAAATTAAAACTCACCAACTGAGCAAGCTCAACCTTTTGCTCCAGTAACCGCAGCTCTGTCTGTTTAGCACGTCTTTCTTCAAACAGCTCTCGCCTTTCGTTTTCAACTTGTTTTCTTTCCTCCTCTGCCTGCACTTCAAGTTTTTGTTCAATTTCTTGTCGTCTCTTTTGCTAAGATAAAGAAAGAAGTATCTTATATTTTTTGTAAATCAGGAAAGCGTTCTAGTTTGGTCCAATTAAAATTTTGAATTATTTACACCATTAAAGGAATTCCTAAAAATACATTAAGAAAGATCTCCTAAATTTCAGGTAATAAAAGAAAAGAGTGTCATTGCTTGCTGGCACCTAATTTTTTGTAGGTTAGCTATAAAATTACAGGCCCCTGTGGATTTCTGTCTGCTTTTATATCATTCAATTTGGATTTGAATTTTCAATACAAACTTCAACATGTTTTGTTTGGGACCAACAAAACAAATTACATTGTGAATAATTCCAGCCCAGTACTTCCATACTTCATAGCTAATTACATATATTACTGCAATCCAGAAATGCCCTGTTTGTATGTCCCAGACAGCAATATGCTTCGATTGTACAATAGTTGTCTATTTAAAAAAATACAATCTACTGCCTGGACAAAAAAATAGCTGTGTCATAAAAGTCCTTAGGCCTTTACTTTGATTTATAGTTTTATATTTAAGAGAAATTTTTATGTATGAAGTTTTATGTTTGAAGAGAACAATGCATACATACTCTCTTGATGCAAACACTTGCCAATATAAATTAGACAGGGACTCCATGTTTCTAGACCATCCTAATCAATAGTTTCTTGTTCTAAAGGCAAGCAGGCAACAGAGAACTTCGGTCCTTTCTCACGTGCTACATGACAGGTTAGATAAACCAGCAGGATATCCAAATACTGAGTCTGCAATTAATACCAATACTGGAAGCCAGCTGCGCTGACGCTACACAGCAAAGGCTTTAAGTTTAAAGAATTTTTATCTGCTTCCACTGGACTGCTGAAAGCAGACCTTTCAAACACTGTCACCTAAGGGTTGTTAGAATTAACTGAATAACCCATTTAGGGCAACAGTAAACAAACACCAACCTTCCACTATTTCAAAGGGCAAACTAAGAATAATGTTACCACCATCCCATATACAAGTTTTTTGAAGTTACCACTGAACTTTGCAAAGCCTCCACTTCAGTACAATCACAGATCCATTTACTAAAAACAAATTCTTGATATCTATACTGGAACAGGGAAGCCATCTGTAGTCAAACAGATAGCCTAAAATACAACCATACATTTATGTATACTGGGTTATAATTTAAACATCTGGAATGCATCAGGGCAGGCATTGCTTCAGCAATACTGAATCACCATTATTTACAGAAGTAGCCTGTGACCTATTAAATAGTTACCTGATTAAATTCCATTTACTTTGAAATGATCCCACAAAAATGTAACCAAGAAAAAAAAAAGAAAAGAAACTATTTTGGCTTTTACATGTTTTGAAGTTATACAGCAATTAAAAAACCAATCAACAAAATGCTGCCTCTTCCCTTCTGCAATGGTCAGACATAGTGTTGTAAAGTCTTGAAATTGGTAGTCTCTTTCCTGCCTCTCACACCAATTCCACTAACCCAGACCAAACAAAAACTTACATGCACTCTTACCCATTTGTTGCACCTGCAACCTACACTGTGGGGAATTTTCATTCCTAATTGAAGCAGCTTAACCACACAACTTTGCTTTATTATTTACAATCTGATAGAACTAAAAATAAGTACCCTCTCAGTAGCAACTGTGGACTCCTGCTTAAATTTTTGAAGTGTGCCCATCAACAAGCCAAATATACGTCGATTCCTGAATAAAAACAAAAAAAGAAGGTTGAGATTCAGTCCACGATTTTTATTTGCATAAATAATCAGAGAAACTTTCCAGCTCAGATGTTTATTTTTAAAGGCTCAGTATTACTCAAGGCCATTAGCAATAGAACACATGTTGACTGTGCCGACAGTCAAGGATATAATTTACAGTGACATATCATATTCTGTTTAAGAGTAAGACATAGCTCTTTCCATAATGTAGCAGAGTCAGCACTGGGAAAATTGGAAGCCTGCACATTTTACATCTGGAAATAATGACACAGAGGCAATATTAAAAAAAAATCAAAAGCAGTGAGTACTGAAGAAAAGATTGATTAAATACAGTGAGAGCTATCAATAGGGAACTGGAAGGTCATTGGTCTTTCTGAAAAACATACAGTACCCCCCCCCCCCCCCTTTCCCCTTTCCTGCCTGGCTCAGGGAATTAAGGAGAAATGGAGCCACAGGGGAGTGAAAACTTATCTGTCACAGTTTGCATAACACTATCTTCTACAATGAGGCACCGCATTGTGGGATGAAAACAAAATTGCTTTCATCCAATTAAGTGTTGTTGAGAAAACTTAAATAAGTAAAATTCTTTAAGGAATTCCTTTCTTCTGAACAAGAACTAATTTCTTGATTTTCACCACCTTTTCTTTCTTTCCATTTAATCCCAAATTAAACCTTTACAGCAAGAGGTAGATTCTCTTATTCACCTTGGACTTTTACGTGCTTAAGAGAGAAAAGAAATGTTACTCTCTTCACTGAGTACCGCTATGCTACAGTGGTACCAACCTGATATGGAAAGGTAAAGGTACTTGTATATTAAACAGCAGAAATAGGAACAAATAAAGAAGTGAGAACTAGAGATTATTCAAAGTGTATTTGTTTATGAATGACATCCCAAAAGACACTGGGCAAAATCAAGAATTCAATGGATGCTGTCCTCTTAAAAGAGTCTCTTTCTACCACAAGTCCCAGGGGTTAATACTGGTTTTCTCATCTCCCCAGAAGACTACTTAAGTGCAAAGCAATTCGGAGGAAACAAACTTTTAGTGACTGAAGCTCTAGGAAGCCCACTAAGAATTTTTAAAGTCCTTCTGTGAGGAAAGCAGTTGGAAACCAGTGTTGAAAGCAACAGCAGCCTGTCAGTGGTGCTGTGACCGTAAAAGCAAGTGAAGTGCCTTTCCTGTGCTAAATTATCTGTGGTCCTTATTAGAGGACCTCTCTACGGTTCCTTATTCCAGCTCTCATTCTTCTACTTATTTAAGGTATGGAGTATTGTTACAGACTGTGAAATGCAGACTGCAGGGGACGGAGTCTAAGAGGCTGGACACATTTGCAAATTTGCTTTACTAACACCTCTTTTTAATAGAGCTGCACTTCAGCAAGAATTTTTATAAGTTACCCTGACAAATAAAATATAGGAAAAAGGAGACAAACATAGGAGGAATCTAAAAAGGCAGCTGTAACAGTCCAAACTGTGAAGCAACCAATGAAGGGATATATTTGTCTGACTCAAGGACCATCAGTTACAATCGCACTAGCAAACCTGTTCCTGTAGGTGGCCTGAGAGGCAAAACCCCTCTCAGTTACATGAAATGAACGATGTGTCATTACTACTGTGAAGTATTTTGAGAGATTATGTTTTAAAATAAATTTTATAACATTACAGTACCTCTTCAACATCACCTTTGATACAGAACAGTACCTGTGTAATATTTTTTAAATCTGAAGTTACTTCCTATCCCAGCACTCATGTACCAGCAGGGTAGAGCACAGCAAGTACCATGCTAGTGCTTAAAAAGAGATTTCTACATACCTTTGTTTTCCTTTCTCATCCATATTTTGATCTTGTATAAGGTCTCGACGTGTTCGCTCTTTGGAGGTAGCCACAACAGAAGATGGCAATGTTGGCTAAAACACAGAAAAACAAACTACTTGGTTCATGTTCCAGATAAGTTTCTTTCTGCACAGCTCCATTTATCATATATTACCTTTTTAATATCATCATCCTCTCCGTCGCTTTCTTGGCGTGATTCTCTTCTTGTCCGACGTTCTCCACCCAGCCTGAGGAAGAAAAACCATTAGTGGTCACTAGAGAAGACATATTTAGGACAGCATCTGCTCTACCATGAGAAAGATAGTCTGCATCTCTAGCAGATGAAGATATAAAGGTTGATGTGATTTTTCAAATGGGAAATACTATATAAGCCAAATAGCAAGAAAACAGGTGAGGGGGGACAGAGCGCTTAGAACCTGAGAACTTGGATGAACTGAGTCTTTAAGAAAGAGTAACTAGACAGCGTGTTACATAGAAGTCATTTTCAGCTTTCATTCTCAGCTTTGTGGTACAGCCCTTTACTACCAGTAAAGCCACTTGACAGTATTCATTTTGTCTTAACTCAAAAATTCAAGAGCAAGCCTTGCTTTAGTCAAGAAATACCACTGCATGTAAGTGCCCAGCGAACGAAACCCACTGTCTCATCAGTCTCATCTGACACATCTGCATCCAAATGTGACAGCTCAAAATCAGAGTCTATTGTCACACTGTGCACATTCAATTTATTGAATAAGAGGTCTCAGTTATAATAACAATTTAATAATAACAAGTAAAAAAAAATCTGGACTACTAAGCAGAATATATACGGCAGACTCTATGCCAAGCAAACCAGAAAACTCCAAGAACCTTCATATTGCTCTATATGATTGCTCTAACCTTTATATTGCTATAAGGTATAAAAGAAAAACAAAGTATTTCACCACAGTCAATTGCTATCATGCAAATATATTTCCAACAAATCTTGAATATGTAATCTCTGAAGAAGACAGTGAAAGTCATTAGTTATTAACAGTTATTGAATCTAAGCTGTTTAAATTTAACACTATTGATTCTCATTCAGATAAAGCAAGCTCTCTGCACCAGTTTTTGTACCCACCTACTGGATGCCCCTTCAAGATCCCTCTGTTTGGCTGGGGGTCCTCCTCCACTATCCGAGAATCCACGCCTAAAAAGAAAACACTTGTGATCTCAGAACAAGTTCAGCTAACCCCAAGTCCACCTTAAATCTGCACAATCAAACAGGATTTTGGCTTTATGGTCATGATGTAACAATAGATTTTCCTCAGCTCTATCACCATTTACTCTTACTAGTCCACTAGTATGATTAAACATACTGATTGTGGATCAACTAATTTAAGCTTGAATTTCTGCACTTATTTGATTGACCAGCTACACTGAATCAAGTAGCCCGGTTATGTTTAAGTGTTCATATTTGCAATAGCTTTCAACGTGCATTAAGCCTTAACCAGCAGTTTAATATTGAAAGTCAAGAAAAATCCACTATTTTTTTAAATTAAATAAGAACTACTGAACAAAAATGGACATTTTCATTCTACTGCGGGAAGGGAGAAAAAGGAACAAAAAAAAAAAAAAAAAGGAAAACCCACAAGAAAACATTAGAGATTTAAGCTACATTTAAAATTCTTGTCAGCTTCAACTTCCTAGAAAAGCTACCAGCTTCTTAATTATCAAAAAATTGATTTTGAATGATTTGACAAGATGCCAGATACCACATAATACCTCCCTTAACTTTGACGCTTTGCCTTATTTTTTCAGGCTGATAGCTGAAAAGATGAGGGAAAGCCGCCAGTTTAAACTTGCTGTAACCCACAGCCAGAAGGTACCTTACTCAGGCAGCGATACAAAGCCCCACGTGCCTTGCAGGCCAGGCTTCAAGTGCCTGCTGACTGAAACAGCAGCAGAACGAACAACGGGACAAGAAATACATCACACCCCAGCGCAAGGGCAGCAAACCGAGGCCCGGGTACAGGGGTGGAGGAACCCCCCCACCGCCCGCAGCGGGCAGCTCCTTACCTCAGCAATAAGCTCCCACGTCCTCTACCTCCACCAGGGCCTGAGAGGGCTAGCAGTCTGTTTTGAGGGGGCCTGCAAGAGAGAACGGGCACCGTTAGCGCTACCTGCCCCGGCCTCCACCCCCACCACCACTCCCAGCTGAGGTGCCCGCGGCCACGACCATTCTCCCACGCACCCTCACGGTTGTGTTCCGCCCTCACCACGACGGGCACACCGGACGGACAGGGGAAAGGAGCAACGGCCTCTCCCCTCCCCTTCACATCCCGCTCCCACAGAGGACGCGCCACCTCCCCTCGCTCCGGCCTGGCCCGTTCCTCACACATCCCTATCTCCCCTACCGGGCCGTTCGCCCCACCGCACCTCACATCATTGGGGTCCCGTCCCGTGAGCTTGCGGATGTTCTCGTCCACGTGCTTAAGGCTCTCTTTGGCCTTCTCTAGCTGCTCCTGCAGCGCGCGCACCGCCACCGCCATCCCGCCCGCAGCGCGGCCTAGCCGGGGCCCAGCGCAAGGCACCGCTGGGTAACGGGCGGAGGGGGGGAAAGGAGAGGGCCCCGCCTACGAGCCGCGGGCCGTGAGAGTACAGCCAATAGTTCCTCGGTAGTCCACTCCGACCGCCAATAAGCGTCCACCAGAGGAAAGGTCACGCCCCACCGAGAAGGCGCCCGCCAATCACCCGGGCAAACTGGCGGATTGGCATCCGGCCGACCAATTAGCGGCAGCCTCAGCCAGCCCAGCCCTGCCAATCAATCGAAGGATTGACGTCGCCCAGAGCTAATGAAAACTCAAAGCGTCGTTTTCCCGCAGCCCAATCAGAAAGCCACCCCGAGGACGTTTATTCCCATCCATCCGGGCACACGTTTTACCTTCCCTACTCGCTGTGGGGAAGGTCCTGCACGCGGGCGGCTGAGGCGAGGGCCAATCACCGTTCCTCTACGGAGGCCGCCGTGCCGCGCCGTGCCAGCCAATAGGAGCGCACGTTACTGCGGGCTGGCCCGTGGGCCGCTGAAGGGCTGCGGCGCCCTGTCGGTGCCTGGCGGCCGTCAGTCGCCCGGAGCGGGTGGGTTGTGCTCCGCCAGCGGGCTCCCCCCGCGGCGGCTGTGAAACGCCGTTAACGGCACGTTACTCCTGCTGACGGCGAGGTGTTCAGCTTCGGCTCCGCCCCACCGTTCCTATGGAGAGGCGGGGGTGAGCCTCATGCCAGCGCGGAACCCGGCGCCGCCTTACAGCGGCAGGGGATAGCGAGTGAACGAGTGACCTCCTGGAGACGATAAAAGACCCCCGAGCTCCCCCCTCTCTCCCAGTTTCAACCCCCATCAGTATCGGGGGGCAGCACCCCAGCTCCGGCCACCCTTCATTTCTCGCCACGGCCCAAGGCAGCGGGCTCTGGAAGTAAAAGGCCCGTCTCAGGAGAGGCTGCCGCCCGCGGGAGGCCTTCCCCAGGCGGTGGTGGGGCGGGAACGCTGAGGGGGTTCGCCGGCGAGGAGAACCAGTCAAGCCGGCGCTCCGCCTCGCCCGGGAGCATCCGCTGCTGACCGGGGGCCGGAAGAGGCGGTGCGGCGGGGCCGGGCGGGTAGTGAGGAGGAGGAGGAGGCGGCGGCGGCGGCGGGGGGTATCCCCGCTGCGGGGCGGAGATGGCGGACGAGGCGCTCTTCTTGCTGCTACACAACGAGATGGTGGCAGGGCTGTACCGCGCCGCCGAGCAGGGCGAAGGGGTGAGTGAGTGGGACCGGGGCTGCCCTGGGCCTGGGGGGAAGCAGCCCGTAGCGGCGGAGGATAAAGCAGCAGCGGCGCCTTGTGTCTTGCAGGAGAACGGCCGGTGCACCACCAAGCTGGAGAGCATGGGCTTCCGTGTTGGGCAGGGGCTTATCGAGAGGTGAGTCCCCCGACCCCTCTGCCCGCTCCCGGGACTGGTGGGTCTTGCTCCTCCTCGAGGGTCTTCCCCCGTCTCTGGCCGGCTAGTGCCCACGACCCTTCCTTCCCAGGGCCGGGAGCTTTCTCCCGCTGGGTGGACAGAGGGTTATGCTATCGATGTTTCTTTTACTAAGCGTTCTGGCATCCTCCCTTTCCCTTGAGGACCCGTGTTTGAATACCACTGGACAGTTTTGGAGTATGTATTTTGTCAGTGATTTCCGTCTCGGTGACAACTGAGTCAGGATATATGGATATACATAAAATCCTTTTAGCTGCACTTTTTTTAGACTTGTCTTTGCATGTTTTCTACTTCTGGTACATTTCATGATTTTCATCTCATTCAAATTTCTTTCTTAAACGTAATTTTATGTTTGGTTATTCTGTTTCATTTCTCTGAAGCACTCTCAGGCCTTGGAACTTCACAACAGAGCACGTTTCTTCCTTGTTTCCCCAGGCCCTTTGGGAGTGCAGAATGACTTGCTGCACATCCAACTTCAGTGCCCTTATTCTGAGGTCATGTGGACACTCTTGAGCTTCTGAACTCAGGCTTTCCTTGAGCAAAGTGGTGCTGTTGTGCCAGATAAAGACCCTCAAGAAGGATAAGGAGTGAGAATTCTGAAATAAGCAAGAGAAAGAGGGCCCTTTTGGGGAAATGGGAACAAGTTTTACATGTTTGTTCCTATATGTTAATGCTTTTTTGCGTATTTAAAGAACTTCTAAGCAGTAGTATAGGTGTGAGCTTTTTGTTTATCTTCTCCTTAGACATTTAGTTGAAGATAAAACTGATGCAGTGCTTTGCATCTTTCTGCACTTCAACTGTCTTTAATAATCATATAGTTAAAACTATTTATTCTGTTGTCATGTTGCAGGTATTAAGGTAACACTGTGTTGGTATTAAGTTAAAATACTTGATGAATACAGAGCGATGCTAGAATGATACCGTACAATGGTTGGAAAACTAATTTCTCTAACAGCCTCAAAAATAACATTGCATAGTACCATTATTTTGGGGTCTTTTTTATTTTTCTGTTTGATTGATCAAATTATGTGTACCTTCATTATTGATATGTTTCTCACTTATCTCTTAGGTTCACAAAAGATACTGCCAGGTTCAAGGATGAATTAGATATTATGAAGTTCATTTGCAAAGATTTTTGGACAACTGTATTCAAAAAGCAAATAGATAACCTAAGGACTAATCATCAGGTATTAATGCTGTAGGATAAGATTTAACTTCCAAAATCAGTAACAGTTGTGAGTTAATAGTGCAATTTTTGTTTTTCTTGGACTGGAATTAATTACCTGATAAGAAACCCAAAATGTTCTTTATTTGTTTTGTTTAAAAAGCAGAATTTTAAAGTTCATGTTAGCATGTAGCTTCAGAATACAATTTAATAATTGCTTGTGATGTCTTTATTGCTGCCCTGTTTGAAAAGCCTGAATGCTTTGAATTTCAGATCTGCTATTGCAGAATTAGAAACTGACAGGACAGTAATGGTTATAGTTGGCTTTTAAACAGGAACTTTTTTATGTATCTCCCAATAAATTTTAGTAGAAAACTAGTGTGAGAAAGTGGTATTACTGGTGCAACATCTATTTAGATAGAATGTCTCCTTTGAAGTAATTTTTTTTGAGAATTTTTACAGTTTTCAGCAGTTAAGAGCCTTAGTTGGATTTTATTGAATGTACTTGTAGAAGAATTATCTGAAATACTTCTCAAATTTGCATGTTGATATCTATGTCCTTTCTTTTATCAACATACACTGTTCTTAAAGCAAGATCAAAATAATTTAAGGACCTGGGGTTGTTCAGCCTGGAGAAGAGAAGGCTCCAGGGAGAACCTTATAATGGCCTTTCAATATCTGAAGGGAGCTACAGGAGAGCCAGAGAGGGACTCTTTGTCAGGAAGTGCAGTGACAGGACAAAGGACAATGGTTTTAGATTGGAAGAGGAGAGATTTAGATTAGATACCAGAAAGAAATTCTTTATGGTGAGGGTGGTGAGGCTCTGGAACAGGTTGCCCAGAGAAGCTGTGGATGCCCCATC
>BJBW01003313.1:438898-499931 GCA_004320125.1 Scolopax mira
TAAGGTCCCTTCCAACCCAAACCATTCTATGATCTTTTTGCTTTTGAATTACTTCGTTTCTTATGGCCATTTTTGTGTTGTATTGGAGTTGGAACAAGAGAATTTGTACAAGGATTGTGCCAAATAGAATATGTTTTATTTTTCACTGAGCTGCTTATCAAGTAATAACTTTCATAGATAACAATTACCTTAGAAATATATTTTTTAATTCAAAGGAAGCTGTTGTATTGAGTTTAGGTCTCAATTGTTTACACAGCCTTAATTTGATTTCAAGGGTATGAAATTCCAAAGTAGCACAGTCATTAGCAAAAAAATTAAAATTACAGATGTAGATGAAACTGTACTGTGTTCATATTTAATTTATTAAAATGCATATTGTGGAACAAAATTGTAATGTAGAAAACACTAGACTTTTAATTTGATAATTTGCTGGGTGTTACTGCCTGTATCACTATCAAAGAAGATAGTTCTCACACAATTTTAGAATAAGAATAGTGAATTAGATACCAATTAAAAATTTAAGATTTGAATTTAAAAAATCAGCGTGTATTTGATATATTAACAAAGACTTTCTAATATGGAACTATTGTTTCTCAGCACTAGAAGGACTCTTCTTAGAAGAATGTAAATAAACATTTTTTAGGATTAAATGCTAATCTTATCTAGGGATTTTGTCATAAACTCACAATTAAGTATCTTTTATTTTGATATTTCTTGTAAGTGAATAATACAGATTAAAATTAAATCACATATGCCTTAATCTAAAATTTCATTTTTCAACCTGAGAACACTAGTATCAGCAAACCAAATCCCTTCATGTAAAATGTTGATTATGTATTACTGCATATTCAATTAAAAAAAAGCTTTTTTTTTTCTTTTTTGTTTTCAAACAGGGTATTTATGTCCTTCAAGACAATAAATTTCGTCTCTTGACACAAATGTCTGCAGGAAAGCAGTATTTAGAACATGCACCAAAGGTACCCTTCAGTTTCATTCTTGGGATCTACCAGTTTGGTTTGAATTATCTTGAGCTATTAATAACAACTTTAAATTTTGTAATCGGATTAATACAAACTCTTCAAAAGGGTGGCTAAAGGTTAGTCTCCAAAACCTGCGCTTTTTAGAAATGTACCATGTTTTGAAACAGTGGATTTGATTTATGGTTCCAGAAATGGTCATGGTTGTTGCAAAACTTGCTGCTGATGGTAGGAGCTGGTCTGCCACCAGTGATCTGCCACTGCTGCACAAATTCTTTCGCTTTGGAAAGCATATGTTTTCAGAAACTTTTTTAAAATTTCTGAAACACGTTTGGGAGTTGCTATTTGTTAACTTGAACAAGCTTCTGAGATTATATGAACATTCAGAAATTAAAAATAGTTTTGAGTGTAGATACTGAGTTAGGGTAAGTAAACCTGCAGTGAGAATGTCTCCTTCCCTGGAGACATTCAAGGTGAGGCTTCTTGAGGCCCTGGGCAACCTGGTCTAGTTGGGGGTGTCCCTGCTGACTTGGGGGGGATTGGAATAGATGACCTTTGAAGGTCCCTTCTGGCCCAGGGAATTCTATGATAAGATACTCTAAATATTTGCAGGCCCTTGTATTCTAAGATGTGGCCTGTGTGAGAATGCTGTATCTTGGATTGTTTCTCTTTCATTGACTTAAATACCAGCTGCTCATTTCAGCGAAGTCTTGGGAATAATTGGTTTAAGGATATTAAGTTCCTACAGGTTTAATGGAAGTAGAAACAAGTGACTCAAGGTATCGCCTCTAACAGGAGAAATCTGTATTGTGAGCTCTGGAGCTTTCATCTATTAGAGACCTGAAGAAGCCTCTCAAGCACATGAACAAACCCTTCATAGCTTTATTTTGTCCAAGTGTTAAGCCTTGTTCTAGAGTACTTAGTTTCAATCTTTAGTAACAAGCTTCACCCTTGATACTTCATTTGAAGTGCAACTTTATATTTAGTATTTAGCATTTACCTGTGGACTCATCAGAGGAGGCCTGTCGAATTTGGGAATAAAGAGTATTGTAACAGCTGAAGTTTCATCAATGCCAGCATGTAAGTAGTTCTCAGAGTTACTCAGTTTTTAGCTCATTTGGTAACTTCCTCAGCGTATAAGCGTTTATCAAGGTGGGATTAGTCTGCAACTGCTGGGCTGTAGGAGTCAGTATGAACATCAGGTTATGGCTTGTCACTAAATACTTTACTGTGTAGAGAATATTGACAGAGGGTGAACCTCCCTGTCACTGAGTGGAAAGCAAAGCTCAAAAGTTGTATTTACATTTGGAAGCATCAAAGGCCTATGGGTGTACATCCAGAAGGCTATTTAAACAAGTGAAGATCAAACCAGGTAGATAAACATAGGGCTAGAAGTCATTCAGTTTCTTAATAGTGAAATCAGTGGTAACTACCCAAGCTGCTTAAGGTGGATTAACAAATTTCCACAAACTTTGCATGAATTGTAAATTTAGCTGACAAGATGTTGTGATATGGGAATATGGGTCAGCTTAAAGGAAAAAAAAAAAAAGAAAAAAAAACTGTTCACGTGGATCTAAATTTAAATGCTAATTTAAATAATGGCTAGGTTGTTCACAATTAAACTGTGAGATTGAAATGCTCCTTTAATATTTCTTTTAACAAAATGATTACAAGAAAATAATTCCTTGGAACAACAAGGTCTAATGGTCATACTTTGATCTTTGCTTTTTCTTTGCAGGTAAATTTCAGGTGATGATACAGAAGATTTAGAGCACATTCAAATCTGGGTATCTACCTTAAAAATCCTTTGTCTGTGGATTCGGTATCTTGGTTCAGCTTTCTGTGTAGCTTGTAAATTATAGCAGTGTGCAGCACAATTCCAAAATATGTAATAAATGTTCATTAAAATAACACTATCCTTGCATCTTGGTATGAAATCTATTCTATACCAAGGTATTAATTCCACATGGTATGGAATGTGGAAAAATTTTGGGCAAAATATTTAAATAACCAAACCGGTGCACCTACGGAAGACCAGAAGCCTGTTTTGAGGGCAGAGTAAAAGCCTGACCAAGACTAAATTGGAATAAGAAACTCATGTGGTTTGTGTCACCTAATGTGAATGCCCAATTCACTCTGAACTGCGAGGCAAAAAGTGCTTCTGTGTTATTCTGAGCAAGAGCCTTCGGTACCGGTGAGCAGCGGAGGGTTAGTTCTGTGTCAGAATGGAGGGAGCAGTGGAAAAGAGAAGTTACTTAGAGGTAGTTGAACACTTTCTCCTACCGCCTGAAAATTAGCAGCTGTTTTTTGTGTAGGAATAATTTTACAGTGAAGGTCATCTATATTGGCCAAAGAAGGAAGTTTGTTTTAGCTGGTTGTGCATAAACTTAACATTAACAGAATTGTTTCTAATTGCTAGCTGCACTTCTGTAATGAGTGTGTGCAGGAAGATGATTAGGCCTGCAAGAAGCTATAAAGACACCACCAGGACTCTAGAGGACATTTGGGTTTGCTAACTACTGCTTGTTACAAGATTTGTGTAACAATACATATCTGGCTGTAGGTAAGCATGAAAACATCTTATTAAAACTAATGAATTTTACTGTGAGGACTTTTCTGTTGGCAGGTTCGGGCTTTATGCTTTCAAATGAATCCTGAGAGAAAGTTATAGTGTTTATTCAGAAGAGTGAGAATGCCTTGTGATAGTGATTCAGTTTCTACTCTCAGACCAGTAAGTAAAAGGCTAATTGGAAAAGCTAACATCTTAGAATAGCACCTTTTGATTGTTTTAACTTCCTCCTGTGCTGGGAGAAGTGTATGTTCTCCAGCTGCATGGTGGGCAAGAACACTGGAAGCTGTTCTTCCCTAAGCTCTGGGGAAGGTCTGAAGTTTGTAATGGCTCAAGCCTCTTCTCGGTAGCTGTTACAGGCTGGCAAGCTGCAGAATAATGTGATAATCAGGAGGTTATTGTACTTGAGCTTAAGATGGGACCAAATTCTGATCTTTTTCAAGCACTGTGAATGCTAGTTCAGATTAGTTGTAGCTGAGTAACTTGACGGTTCTAGGAAACATCTAGAACAGGCCTCTGTCCCACTGGTTATAGAACTAGCAAAGATGACAGTAACTACAGTGATAGAGTACTCGGTGATCAGCTGTTTGACTGACGGAAAACACTGGTTTCTTACACTGGTGGTTTATTGTACGGTGGTTTATGGTCGTTCACCTTTAAAACTGGGCTTTGTCTGAAGTTGTAGGGCTAGAGAATTAGCTAGTATTCTTGCGTTTCATAGGTTCTTCAGTTGCCATCCTGCTTTCAACACGCTGAAAATGTAACTGAAGAGACTAGAAATAATTTGGACTGTATGTCTAACAGATGGACGCTTCAATGTCATTACATTTATATTACATGACAGAGTCATTGTTACTTGCATCTCCAGAATTAACTCCAGTGGTTATTCACTTTGATTTCTTGCTTGACAGTTAGGACTACCATAAAGGCTTATCAATAACTGGTTTTGTTTAATAATGACTTTTAATAGTGAGGGGAGGGACTTAAATTCTACAATATAAAACAAGCAGGTGTCATTTAATACTCTGTATGAATTTGCTGTTGTCAGCAGAATTCATAGTTCCTTTGACATGGTTTTTTAATTGTTGAAGATAAATAAAACCAGAGAGAGTTGTGTATGTACCAAGAGATGCTGACACTCTTGGTGAAGCACTCCATGTTAAGTATATAAATAGATGAGCTACTGTGTTTATTAAGATAGCATACAGAAAACAAATTTGCTCGTTCTGTTTAATAAATGCTTCTATTAAAAGCATTGAGTACAGCTCTGTAATTTTCACTGGTTCTACAACTGTTTACTAAAAAAAACAGTATTACCACTCAGGAAGTATTTATGTTTATGTTACTAAAATTATTTTTTCAGTAACTTACTGGCTGTAGGTGAAAGGCTTAGCAGAGCTTAAGCTCAGGAACCAAATCTTGAGAAAACGACCTTCAGTCCTAGTTGTGTACATCTCTACAGTAAGGCTGCTGTTAAATAGTATGAAGAATGAGAAAAGCCATAATGTTTAAGAATGTTCTTTAAAATGCTTTTATTAAAAAAACCCTCAATGGTTGGGTATTAAATAAAGAACTATCATTTGTAATGTAACCTCAGACTTCACCTAATAGCAGTGTCCACAGGATTACTCAGATGGTAGACATTTCCAAGCAGGAATGTAGTTTACAGAGATAGGAGCTTGAGAGATGATGCCAGAGGCTTCATTGACTGCTTTACAATGATGGTGATGATGATGATACTGGAGACATTGACAATCTCATGCTAAAGCTCAGCTGAAGTTATTCATAGCTGTCCCAAATGCATTATTGTGAGGGTGATCTGAAGGGGTACTTGTGTAGTACTTCAGGTCTGAACAGTGCAGTGTCTTCCTGTGAGCTCTCATAATCCTGTTTGTACCACGGCAACGAAAATACTTGATAATTCTCAAAACAGTCTAGGGAGGCTCATCGGCCAAGTCACGCTGATCAAAGTACCTGGTGGAGAGAAGTGGCATATGGTAAGAAACCTCTAATGCAACATGCTCCTTAACTCTGCTCTGAGTTGTTAGACCCCTTGCTTTCTAGCTCTTCTTCTAGTGTTTCTACAATAATTACAGCTTTGCAGTTCAGGGGGCTCATCTGAGGAAACCAATAATCTTCACTCTTAGGTTTATCTTAAGTCCTTTTAGCTAAGTGTATTTGCTACCTAGACCTGGGGTATTTTAATTGACTTCCACATTAAACAATCTAGATCAGGAGAGGAGTAATCACACGTTTGTTCTGGACTTTACTGGTTCAGGTATGTAGGTTGCATTACCTGCTAACTAAGCAGATTATCAAGTTCAGAGCTGATATTTGTTCCTCGTTCTTGTTCTCCTGAAAGAGAAATATTATAACAGTTCTTTTGTTACCTGTGTCAAATGGAAAAGCTGTTACATGCCATGCTACGTGCCTGTACTATTCCCTTCATTCCTGAGCAAACTTAGGACAAACGTTCAAAATGTACTAAGACTTCAAGAACTGAAAAATCATCCTGTTAATAATTTGCTAAATTCAGCAAGTCCTTTGTGCAACGTTCTATTAACTCTTACCTCTAGTACTCTGACTTCTGAGCATCGTCTTGCCAGCTGCCGAATAAGGGAGTGAGCTTCAGGCAGCAAAGGTTTCTCAAGGCATGCCAGCAGCGCGTACAGCCACCTGCCCTGCGTGGATACAAATAACCAACTTAGAATTATGAGCATTTCCTTTAAGTTTCACGTGGTCTTGGTTATATAGAGCAGGCCCGGAGCAGAGGTCTCAAACGAAATTGCATTTAAGTGCTACTACCTGAATTGAAAAGTTTGAAAGCCAAATTAGAGACTACACAGTAGAACTTTGTGCCTCTAGATAAGCTTCTTGTGAGCAGCACTCCTGGATTTCCTGATATTTTTTTGACTACTGGCCAAGATATAAATTAACACAGCTCACACTATTAAAGTCTCAGGGAAGGATTATTTTGGTAATATCTTAAGATTATTACTTAGCTACTAATTTTTAACTTCATAAACTGTGGAAAGACACTCCTGAAGCATGAATGTATCAAGTCAGATCTTTGTAGAATGAATGCTGTTACATCAACTTGAAAAATTGCACTTGAAAATGTGTCCTTTGCATTTTACTTCACTGAATGCTGCTGCATTCTTACAAATGTAACTTCTGCTGCCAGTGTAACTTCCTAATTTAATTCCAGCATCTAGTGGCTTTTGTTATGGGAATAAACTAAAAGTCAGTGTACATATTCTCTGCAGCATATTGGTTAAAAAGAAAACGTTCCTACAGGAAAGGACAGAACACAAAAGGCCTTTGACTCAAAAGCAGTGAAATTGGGTTTAGTATTATGGAAGTAATTTTTCATTAATCTTTTGCTTTGTGTTAGTGAGTGAGGTGAGATGTGTCCATCGGGGTCTTCTGTAGATACGATACCATTATGGAGCCAGTCAATCTAGTTGTGGCCAAACTCCATGCTAATGTACCCTGTCACTCAGAATGTCTCACTAGCTTTGATTTGTCACCACACTAATGCAGCTAAACCTTCCGGTCTGTGCTGCGCGTGGAAAGATGAAACGTATCTTTGCCAGCACAGTCGTGTATCTCCAAATGAAAAGGGAGGTGTGGGTTGTTGTGGGGTGCAGCACCCCGACACCTTCAACTGGGCAGAACCAAAGCTGCTGGTCTGAGCCTCTTCTCTCCCCAGCGCCGATGCTCGTCTAACCTCATGGCTCAAGTCAGTGTGGGGAGCACAAGGGTAGGGGGTTTTGGCAGTACTTGATAGATCTGTATCTGTGATGTTTTATCATTAGCCTTCAGAAAAGTTCTGTGAATACTTATTTTAGTATCTAATCAAGAACGTTTTGAAAGTAACTGAACGATACATGCATCTAGAGAACTCTTTAGAAACAAAAAAAATAATTTCATAGAAAACTATGAGCAATTTATCCTTTGTTTAACGCATTCATGTGGAAGTAGTTAGAATGAATTAAAAATTACCAGTTCAGGAGTAAATTTTTTCTCTCCAAACCAGCTTATCAGGTATTCTAAGACGCTGGTTACTGTTGCCTTCAAAAGAGGAACAGAAAGAGATAATGTAACACCTGCAATGTTTTGTTTTGCTGTCCTGCTACATGAAAGAATATATTACATAAAAAAACCAATGTGACTTTTCAAAAATATACACATTATGTATTTCTACTGCACTGTGATACTATATGGTATTCATCCCAAGTTGAAGTTATATATAAGGGTAACCCAAGTGTTAAAGCATGAGTGCCTGGAAAGAACTTTAGAAAATGAAGTAATTCTGTTAACAAAGTTGTGGGTTAGATTAGGAAAGAGGCAAGACACTGGTTGTTTCTGTATGAAGGTGACTAATGGAAAACACACTAGTAAAGGGAAGGTAAGCACGATTCCTTAAGCCTTGCAGTGTACATAAGAATTCACAATCAGGTTGAAGGACTGCACTTAAGATACTAAATGAGAAATCTTAAGACACTGTCAAGCACCTCATGGGACACTCGGCAAAAATTCAAACATCAGATGCTCTACAGAGTAATTACAAGGACAAAACACTTAAAACTAGTCAGGATAAGTGTTCACTAGTAAAGTTGTTTGTAGCTGAAAGAATGATTACGTGTTTTCCTTGTAAGTGTACAATGAATAGCAGTTGTAATAAACCATGGCCTACTCTATGAGTAGAGAAAAACGGGTCTTCTGCAATAGTTAGAATATGAGAAATAATGATTTATGCAACGTCACTATGCAATTCTAAGAGGTAAGCTTACCTGATTCATTCTGCTTACAATACTTAGCAAAGGGGGAAAGCCAACCTGCAAATAATCAAGTTGGAAAATGCAGACATGATAAACATTTTTGTTCTAATTTAGAACATACTAATATTTTATTGTGATGCTCAGACACCTGCAATGATTTGAAGGTCTGTTCTAAGCTTTGAAAGACATTAAAAAAACCAACCTTCAAACAAGTTCAAGATAAGATTCAGTCAAACTTGCTATAAACCTTACTTTTACTTTTATTTGTTGAAGTTTTGCAGTGAAGTAGATGTTTGTACAATAGTATGTACCACGAGAAATCACCACTCAACAAAACACTGAAGCAGACTATGTAGAAAGCTTTTCAGTTCAGTGAGCAGCAAGTGTTTTAGCTGATAACAGATGAAGGAACTCTGGAACTGTTTTTTGACTGAAGGGGTAGACTTGTTCTCTGATTCCCTCAGTTTCCACTTAACAGGGAATAAAAATAAGACTTTCTGGACTTTCTATTTAACACAAAGTGGTAATCAACAGTAGGATTGTTTCTGGCAGTTATTGAAAATAGCAGCTGAAAATGAGGCATTCTATACTCACCTTCATGTAATCAATTCCTAGATTTTCATTATCAGATAGTGCATCTATTTCTGAGTACACTCTTTCACCCAGGCAGAACTTCTTCCAGCCTTCTTCATCCTCTGATTTTGGCTGAAGTAAATAAAAATAAATGAAAACTGTGAAATACTGCTATCTTGAAGACACCGAAAAAAAGATTTTATAATATTCACAAGTTGTTTTAAACTGTAAAGCAAGATTAACCACAGATTTAATGACCCAGCACTGTTACAAATTCTACTCACCATAGTAACATTGCTGTCCAAATGTTGTGACCGCCAGTGATTTCTGTGCTTGTTCAGGCTCTAAGTAATTAAAACAAACACAAATTACAATTTAACTTCATGGTTATTTTATCCTAGCCATAATTGCTCTTAATTTTTCTTAAAATGTATAAAAAGTATATTTTATGATGCTCTATAAATCCAGTAGAGGCATAACTGGGTTAATATTTCCCATGCCTCTTAATATTAAATATAACCCAGTTGCTCGTGTACTGGAGTCATAAATGATCTCGACCCAGATCTTCATTATGTTTTGCATTTCACCCTGTTTGAACTGTAGATAGAGAGAGAGTGCTCAATTTTCTATTTTTGTTCAATTATTTAAGAGCAGGTTGCAAATGCAGTAAGGAGGATTTAGGTCTGTGCTAACACTACAACCTTACAAATACATTTTACCAATTTTTTTTTTTTTTTTAAAACATGACTCTTTCAGGAGCATTATCAGAGATTTGAAAGCCATAGAGTATGCACTCAATGCTTTTTCAAGAACTTAAAATATTTGCCTACAAACATCTGTCCTACCATAAAATCATGTTTCTATACCAGATAGAAGGTTGTTCCCCATAGAGCACAGATGTGTTCCATCCAATCCCTTCACACACACCAGTTTGTACCTGACGAACGGCTGAGAAATTGGCCACTTGCTGCTGCTGCCACTTGAGCGTTGGAGAGAATCCTTCAGGAGCAGGCTGACATCCAGAAATCTAAGAAAACACTAGCAATAATTACAATGTAAAGAAAGCTTTGTAAGAAGAATCCTTAAGAACAAGAGAATCAGTAAATGTTTACTATCAGGTAAAAAATATCCTTTAAGTCTTCATTGAAAAAAGGTAATTTCATGGCCACATCCATGACTGACTTAACAGTTGGTTGAGACAAACTTTCTTCTGACTCTTCTCATATGCAAGTAAGGAAAACCAAGTATTCAAAATACATTGTCAGAATTATTTAAGGCTGTTGGTTTTGGTTTGGGTTTTTTTTTTAGCAATCATTTTCCCTTAACTTCCCCACTTAGAAAAAGCAAGATGCTGTTTCTGTATCTTGGACAGATGCTATGAATCTTAGGTGTTCTACTTGCAAAGATAAGTTGAAGAAGACAAAAGACAACAAAAACACCTTTTGGGAAATTAACTCTGACAGTAAGTAGACATAACCTCTTTAAAGAGCAGCACGAAAGAGATATATATATAAAAAAAAAAAAGACTTTCTACAAATATTTTAAAATGCTGCTACAGAGAGGTGAGACAAATGATGAATGGTAAGAATGGTAAAGATACCTTTATTCTAAAGCTTATGCAGGTTTTGTGGTTAAATATTTATAAAATTTAATGCAACGTTTGATTTCGTTAGACAGTAAAAGAGTCTGCTGCCTATCAAACAGTACGCATGTTATCAATTTAAACCAGTTACAAAGCCTGCTGGTAGCCAGCAGGTGAATGGGAATTTCTTCAAACCCAGACGTTTAATTCTGTAGATGCTTTTAAAATCCAGCACTGCTATTTAGTTATACCAATCACTCCCCAAAATTACTACAAGCATTATGATACTGACGTCTTCCCCCTCCCTTTTTTTTTTCCCCTCTCAAAACACATAAAAGCTCCCAAACTTACTGAAATGTTTACTGTCTGCTTCTTTCTCAATTTTTTGGGGTCTATTTGCGCCACCACCACATCTGGGCATCGAGCTGCTTCAATCCTACAAAATAAAAGCAAGTGGCTGCCTTTTTCCCCTTCCTGCAACAGGTGTTTATTTGCCGGGTGCCTCCGAAATACGGCCGAAACCTTCAGGTGTGGAAAACACGGGCTGGACCGTCCGCTCCTACAGGAGCGTTTGACCGGAGAGTTAAAAGATGGAGTTTTCTCAGTTTCTACTCGGCGGCTCTGACCCCCCGGTCTGACCTCTGACCTCCCGGCCTTGCTCGCGTCCCACCCTGCCTCGGGAGGGCCCGGGGCCGCACCTCCGCCTTCCTACGGGCAACCAGCGGCATCGGCCTACTGTGGAGCAGCGAGCCGGCCCGCGGGAAGGGGCAGCCTCGCCGAGGGGCTCAGCCCCGGTGCCGGCCGGGATCCCACAGCACCGGGGAAGCGGCTCTTTCCGCCGGCAGCGGTAGCACGGGCGCTGCCGCCCCCTTGCACCCCAGCGGCGAGCCCGGCCCTTTCTCTCCCTCCCGTCCCGCCACTCACTGGACGCGCTTCAGATACTCCTGGGGCGTCCTGGGAGGCACCGTGGGGTCGAAGTCCTCGGCCAAGTCACAGTCATCCACCGGCAGCAGCCGCGGCATCAGCTCCTCCACGCCCGGCTCCATGGCCAACCGGGCGGCGGCGGCGGCCCCCTGACGGGGAGCGGGCCCGGCTGGCAGGCGGCGCGAGGCGGAGGCTGCCGCTCTCGCGAGAGCGGCGGGAACGCGAGGGGCCGCCTGGGCCGATGGCGCTAGAGAGGCGGCGGGGCCTGCCCGGCTTCGGGGTCCCTGCGCCCTGAGGGGGAAGCGGTGGCTTGAAGGCGCCGGGTGCTCGGGGCTGCGGCGGCGGGGCCGGGGCCTCGCGGCGGGGGATGCGGTTGTCCGGCAAACCCCGGGAGGGGAATAAAGGGGAATTGGGCCAAGAAGCGGCGCCGGAAGTGGTTCTGGCAACTAAACTGCCCATCTAACCGGGCCTGCTGCTGTGGTGAATCGGTGTAAACCTTCAACAGCCCGTTTTATCAGGCCATTATTTTCATACACTGTAGTTTCTGCAAGTAGTTCTTTAAAACTCGTCCAATAGTGTTTTCTGTCCCACCTGTGGACATCCAGTAACGGTAACGCTTCTCCCTTCCCTGTAACACATTGAGATCCGTGGTCGAAATCAGGTACTTGCTACAAATGGGGACAGGCTTCTTCTGCTGGAAGTTCTCATTTTGTTGCTCTATGGGTTTATCTGAGCACTATTACATGGGAGTATCCAAATCAAAAGCGAAGTAGCACTAAATGGGGCTGCTTCTCAGTTAAGAGAGAAAGCAGGCAGATAATGCTGTATTACAAAATTCCTGTTATACAAAAATGTTAATCTTCTTATTCCTATTCTGCTGCCTGCAAAGTCATTTTAGTGCTACCCACAGTCCATCTAGTAGATGAGAATAGCTCTCAATACTTCCAACCTAAGTTCAAAAAAAGCAATGCTTTTTTCCCCTGCGGGGCTGTATTTTAGCCTTTCTGAACCAACATCTGCCCTAACTCCTCCTCTCCACTGCCTTTTGTTTGTTTTAAGGTGTTTCCAAAACCACCTACGTGTAACAGGGAGGTTTAACTCTCAAACCCGGATCTAACATCCTAGTTAAGTACGCAACAACTGCAGCCACCACTAGAAATAAAACCTGCTTTTAACTAAAACTACAGTGATATCTCTGGAAAAGCTGACCAATGGTCAAGACAAAAACTTTGGTGAGTTCAGTTGCAAAAAGTTCTCTTCTAATATGTTGGTAATATTCAGAACTTAATTTATCTATTTGTTGTGAAGTCAAAAGCTATGAACAAAAAGACAGAAGTTATAGTTATATATGAGATATATAAGATATAATTGAAATATACTTTTTATTTCTAGATTACTTTTCCTGGATTGATATTTTTAAAATGGAGTAACAAATTAACTTAGTTTTAATTATTACAGGTAGTCTTCCACGGATAATAAAATTGTTCCGAACAAGTTTTACCAAGCATGCTGGTGCAGTGGCTGGCAAAGATGACTCGGCGGAGGCAGAAGAAGAAGAAACTGGACATGAATGTTCTTTCTCCTCAACTGCCAAGGCGTTACGGAAGAGTCCTTTTCCAGAGAAAAGGTGAGTTGCCATCAGTGGGTATGCACCACTGACTGAAAAAAAGAAAGATAACATGTAAACTAAAAATTCTGCATTAAGAAAAATGAAATGCTTTCAGTGTATGTTCTAATAGTGGGATATAATGAAATATTCTCTTATAAAGAGTATATACCATATTAGGATCCTGTTTTCTGTTTTATTTTTTTTTGCTTCTCCTTGCTTTCGTCTGTGGTTTGCACTTTCATAACAGATGTTTCTTGAAGTTTACGGCACTGGATTGAGTCATTATGAAATGAAATTTAATTGTGCTAATGACTGATTAAAAATACTGTATACCTTTTATTTGTAGTGAACTTTGAGAATAGTAGACTTTGCTGTTCTCCCTTTCTTCCCTTTTAAGTGTCTTCAAGTGTCAGTTGCCTCTTTTTCTCTTGTTGTTTATGGAGTTCATCCCACGGTTGGGGCCTTGGGACTTGCCTCTTTTTTCAGTGTAACTTTCTGAAAACAGAAACACTCAGTTTCACAGAGTGTTTCAGTCCTTTAGAAACTGTAACACTGAATTGCTTTCTGTGCATCTGTTTGAGTTTTGCCCTTGAGGTTGTGGCTTTGTTGGATGGGTTTTTTCTGTGTGTTGTTTTTGTTTTTCTTTTTAAACTGAGGAGATTACGTGTCCTTGGCAAGCTCCTGCTTAGAACTCCCACAAAAAGCAGTGAGATTTGTAGACGTGTAAATTTGAAATCCCTCCCTTTTAAGTTCTGCTGTTGTTTACCTGCTCATGTTTTTAGGATGGGCAAACAATAGCGGAGGCACGTATGGCATAGAAATTCTATCATCATTACATTAGACATGCAAGAAAAGAGGATACAGATGTTATAGACCTTTAGATTTGGATGGTGGTCATACCAACCGTGTTTTCAGAGTTGTGGAGAAGGAGGACGTGGCAGTCAGCAGAACAGTTTCCAGTCCTGCCCCCATGTCCCGGTCCGTTCATCGCAGCCACAAATATTCGGTTTTCTTAGCCTCAGGGCAAATGATAGAAAATCCTCAGAAAATATATTCTATACTAAAGTCATTGCACTGAGATATCTCAGGAGAGAAGTTACTGTTCTGGCCTTCTGTGGCTGGCTTGTGTGAAAGAATTCTGAGGTGCCCTGAAACTGTAACTTGGGGTTGGGGGGGGGAAGATACCCACGCTAACAAAAAAAGAGAACAAAACTGTTAGTTATGGCTACGTGAAAGTTATCGTGCAGACAGCAAATAAACGTGTTGCACTTCAAAGTATTTGTAAATACGTGAGGTGAAGTATTGCCTCAGGCTAAACCCCACCGGGAGCATCATGTCAATATAGGTCTGTTTTCCCCCAGGCACTCCCAAGAAACACGTAAAACACCTCCCAGCCTGAAGGGCTGCCGGAAACGCGGGCGGTGGGAGAGGGGCAACACGGAGGCTGAACCCCAGGGCTCCCGGAGGCTTCCCCGGGAACAGTCCCCAGGCGGGCAGGGAACCGAGTAGCGGCGGAGCCCCTGCATCCACCGCCGGGGGTGAGGGCGGCTCCGGTAACCGGATGAGCTCCGCCCGCCTCGTCCCGTCCCGTCCCGTCCCGCCGCTCTCTGCCCCTTGACGTGGCGCGGACTCTCCCATCAGCCATGTTGGCTGCGTCGGCAGCGCCGGGGCGGCTGCGTGCGGGCGGGGGGAGGCCAGAGCGGCGGCGGCGGCGGCCGGGACGCGGGGTGAGCGGGCCCGGGTAGGAGCCGAGGCGTGTATGGAGAAGCCGGGGGTGCCAGCTGGGGGGTGCCGTGGGGAGGAGAGGCCGTGGGGCACGGGACGGGGGGGGGGGGGCCCCCCGGCGGGGGGGCCCGGGGGGGCGGGGGGGGGGGGGGGGGGGGGCACCCCGGCTGTGGGGCCCGGAGGGAGCGCCGTGGGGCGCTTCCCGCCTCCCCTCACGCCGCCCTCCGTGGCGGTGGGGGGACCCCGCGCGGCCTGAAGCTGCTCTCGGGGCTCCTGAGGGGCCGGAGGTCCCACCGGCGGCTGGTCAGCGTTGCCCGCCGGCCTCCCGGGGCCCAGAGGCGGGGAGCCCCCCACTCTGTCCGTCCGCGGGGCAGCTCCCTCCTCAGGCGGGGCTGCCGGTGCCCGGGCAGGGCCGGCGGGGCACGGCCTTGGGGCGGCCGCCGCTGCTGAGGGTGTAAAGGGCGGCCGGAGCTGCCCTGTCCCGGAGCAGTCCTTCTGCCCCCGTCCTGTCGCCGCCGCCTCCTTGTGCCGCTGCCCGGGTGCCCTGCGACGGGGGCAGAGCCGCACGGACACGGGGCTTAGGGGGGCCCCGCTGCTTTCCAGTGTCTGTTGTCTTAATTTAGGGGGGTTGTTACGCACGGCGGTTGCTTAAAAATAACAAGCCTTTAGCGGACAGGAGTGGGAGAGCAGGTTTGGAGGATGGCTGTGTTTGAGTAGTGAAAATGAGATTCTTACGTGGTCAGTTTGACAACTGGCGCTTGCTTTGGATAAGTACTAAGTCATTCTCCTCGTATGCTTGAGTTCCTCCTTAGAACTGAACTAGTGTCTTGTATCTGAAAGGCTAATTTTGGCATAAAACCAAAATTAAAGGCTTGTTATGAATCTCTTATTTCACCAGATTATTAATGCATAATAAACAGAAAGAATAGGTTTGTTGGAAGAAAAGTGCACAGTGGGCTGTACTAATTCAGTGGTATTAAAACTCATAGTCACATGAGGGACTCTGATCTCTCTATGCTGGAACACTTAAAGTGCCAAAGAGAGAAATGTTTTGATTTTGTTTGTATGTGCTTCTAAGGATTAGTGGATATTAGTTTGGTGGTGTTCTGTATTGGGGCACGTTTACGTGTGGTGTGTAAATGTTAAAAGGTGCTGAGATGAAGGAGAAGCTTTTAGAATAACCTGTTTTGAACAAAGTGTCGTTACTATTTGCAGTTGCATCTAGAAGCATTTCAAAATAGTGTCATTCCAAAGTAACATGTTTCAAAACTGTTTATTCAGCTATAGGCTAGGTTTCCAAATGGTATATCAAACATGTTTGGTATGTGTAATGGTTGGAAGGCCCTAACTGTACTCTTGCATCTAGTCAGGGCAATCACATAAATAGTATTATTTTCCTGAGAATCCAGCCCTCGTAGCCAGGTGTAGTCAGCCTGTGACTGTGCAACACAAAAGTGTTGTGGCTGCTTTGCCTGACACAGAGCGAGGTTGCTGTGGTGCAGGGAGGAGGTATGGCAGGAAGGGCTGCTGGTCTTGTCTGGGTGTCCTGACCTGCCCCAAAGCCAAAGCAGCAACACCCCAACTTGGGAGGTGTTGCTCCACAGCTGTTCTGAGAATCTCTTCTGTGTGGTTTTCTGAGGTGGGCAATAGGTATTTTGTGGCATACATACAGACCGTGTAAGTGGTCTGTAGGTCAGCAGGGTTTGCTGTTCTGGTAAAATGTAATACCTCTCCACACCTATCCCAGAAAATGTGCCTGGAGAGCTATAACAAAGCCATTGAAACTGAATGTAACTTGTCAGACCACGGGTTTCACATCTGATGTAGGATGCAATGTGCAGGCAGTATTGACTCTTGGAAATGAAGAACGGGATGTAAGAAAAGATGGAGGAAAATTTGGTTAGTAGCAGGTTCTGCTTTTTGAATAGTAAATTCATACCTTACTTGAAAGTAAAAGTATATAACTTAACACATCCAACAAATCTTTTATGTATATATGTGTACTTTATTAGTCACTTCACACTGGTGTTTGTACATTGGCCTCTGTGGAGCAGTAATTAAGTGGTAAAAATAATATCCATGTGAAACCATTTCAAATATAGGTAGAGTGAAATGTGGAGAGAAAGCAGGACTTCATGTTGCTGTGTGTGGAGATGGCATTGTTGGACTTCATAGCCTATGGAATGGCTGAAATGGCCTTCAAGTTGCAATTTCCTGTCTTCTGAGGCGATAACTTTAAAAGGAGAGATTATTCTGGTTTTGGTTATAACTGAGATTGTTGCCTCATGCAGGTGGTTGTATCAATACCCTGTTTTTCTGGGATAATGCTTCTTCATCTTCTGCACAAAACACGGATGGATTTTGATGTGGAGAGAAGTGTCTTAAATTCTAGGTCCTTTTCAGATACCAGCCTCTTCTTTCCTCTGTTAGCTGAATTATCTTCTGTCCCTGACCACTCTGTACTAATTGTGTTTTCCAGATATCCTTTCCCCTTGCATTTGCTCATTTTTGTTCCCTGATCAATGGCCTCGTTCAGCCCGATGGCTTTGCAACAACTAGAGTAGAAGTGGTGGTGGAAGTGCCCCTTTGCACAAAGTCCCTTATGGCTCCCTGTGTTGCAATTGCAATGACACACAGATAACAACGTTGGCAAACTAATTATCATAGTATTTCTGTTACAGTGTGGTGATAAGTAATAGCGATTGCACCTGTGGAGAGCTTTAAGAGAAGGGTATTCTACAGAGTTAAGTTCACCTGTAAGTCAGTGTTTCGTAGGAACAGTTTTTAGACTGCTTTCTGTAGGTTTCATCACCTGCCAATAGCTGGTTATTTCCTAACGGTATTAGATGCGAAATGTGGGGCTTCTCTTTGTTTTATGGATGTTGTTAATCTGTGTTGTTCAAAGTCTTAGAATCTTCAAAGTATTAGAATCAAACTATTGTTAAACTGTAATTAAAAAACAAAACTTGAAAAGTTTTTAACTATTATGTAAGCTAAAGGTGCAATGTCATTATAATTTTAGTAAAGAGAGCTAGGTCTTTACATGTGGAGAGTTTTCCCGGAGTTTTTGGTAGGGTATGTAATTGCTGGGCTAAGAGGGTCATCAGTCTGTTTGTGAGAACTGCTGATTTAAATCTCAATTCAGGGGGATTCCAGCATGTCTAAAGCTGTTCATTAACTTAGTACAGTCTAAGATAAGACCTACGAGTATTTTCCCAGGCTGCCTCATAGGTGGTTCAATTAGACTTTTACAGTAAATTCTTAATTATTAGGAGTAGGAATTTAGATATCCTAGTTGATGGAAAAACCTATAAAACTTACGTATTATAAAATATATTGGGAGGCAAACAGCAGGTATTCATGGACACTGTAGATATATCTGAGTGTTGGGGTTTTTTTGGGGGGACTATGGGGTGTGTGTGTGGGGGGGCACTTCTTGCTGGCTTTCCAGGTATTCACATGTTCCTATTGAGCTTTTCAGGCGTATCTGTATTTCCCCAGTGCTCCAGCTTCTGAATAACTGAAAATGTTGAAAGCCTTAGGTCGATGCTCAAATTTGAATTCAAACAATTGTTGAAAGTTGCATCTTCATACATAATGTAGTGGAATATGACATATGTATTTCTTAAAAAGTTTTTTCCTGGCATCACTGAAGGAATTTTCCTGGCTCTTGTGGAATATAGTGTTTTTATTCCTTTATATTTGTGTGTAGGCCACATGATTTACTGAAAATGTTTAATCGTGGTGTGAATGTGTGACTGTCATTAAGTGCGTTCAGTATTTTGCGGTTAAAAATATTTGCACTTCAACATGCTGCTAAGGGTTCTCTCTTTATTATAGTGATAAACAGAGAAGTTGACCATGACGACCTTCCTGGAATTTATCCAGCAGAATGAGGACAGGGATGGAGTTAGATTCAGCTGGAATGTTTGGCCTTCGAGTCGTCTGGAAGCCACAAGAATGGTAGTCCCAGTGGCTGCCCTCTTCACGCCACTGAAAGAACGGCCAGACTTGCCTCCTATTCAGTATGAGCCAGTTTTGTGCAGCAGGACCACGTGTCGAGCTGTTCTGAATCCTTTATGGTAAACCTAAAACACATACGTTGTGCCAATATTTTTCCTGACAATCAATGTTTGGAATAGTGCCAGTTAAACCATGCAAACGATTGGGTGTGTGGCAGTTCCCGTGCTCCTCACAGGAGTATGCAGCTCACACTTCTAGACCTTAGAAGTTCCTGCACACAGTTTTGCATGTGTAATAGATATAGGTAAAACATAGCTTTAGTTTAACTAGTCTTTTCAACGTACTTAATTAACGATTAGATTATTTTTCTGGAACGACATGTCTGGTGAGTTAATGTACTCCTGCATTTTTCCTCTAGAAAGTAACTAGGGTAAGAAGTTACTATGCTATATCATTTTAACTACTAGCTATTAATATGGTTTAATTTTCAAGTAAAATAAACTGTATTTATTACTGACCTTAGTTCATTTGTAGAGCAAAGCAGGTTAGCTGGTTTAGTTTACCAAAACAGAAACTGAAAGATGTGATTGATAGATAGATACATCAAGAAGTAGGCATCAGAGAGGGTCAAAGCTGTTTAAGCTAAAGGGTGATACTGGTGCAAGCAAACTAGTCACGGAAAAGTTTAGGTTGGAAGCAGATTAAATGTTTCATGTGTCATTCTAATCACAGAAAAGAAACGGAACAATTTGTGAGGTAGAGTTTATAGGTGTAGGAAAGATACTGAGCAGGAATGAGAGGTTAAACTTGATGTAAAGATCCTGTAGAATTCACTCAGTTTTATGAACGACTTGTCCTTGCTTGAGAGAAAAGATGATTTCAAAGCAGGTGTAAAATTGTGTTTCAGTATTAAGCAGACATAGTGTCTGATTATGCTTGCAGTCAGATTTAGTGGAAGCTAACTTTATCAGAAGCATTATCGTTTATTGAGGGCTGAATGAAAAATAATGGAAAGACAAAGCTGAAAAGGGTCAGTCAGATCATTACTGTGATCTGTGAATGGTTTTCTTGTCTCATGTATGCAAATCATGACCAGATTTTATTTTTTTTTTTTTACAAGATGCAATTAGAGACTCAATTTGAGAGGACCTTTTGAAGCCTCTGTGGCATTGTGTATCAGGCTAAATAGTCTGCAGCCCCTGAAATTGGTGTAGATCATTTGGTCTCAGTAGAGCTGTGCTGTGTTTACACATGCTGGGATTTATACAAAGATTTATTGATATTTTTGAAAAGACTTTTGCCCTTGTAGACAGGAGATGTGATAGCAAGAAATGTACATTGAAAATGTGTAAAGTTTACTTCCCCTTAAGATGTGAGTTGGACTTTGTAAGACATCTGTCTGGCATGAAGGTACAAGTTGCATTCGTTTTAACTATCTGAATACTAATACAAATGTAGATAAAAGGAGGTAGGCTCATTAATTGAAAAAAATGTTGTTTTCATTAGAGAGATAGCTGTTAAGTTAGATAGGGTTTTTTGAGGGCATAATGTACATTCAGGATAGTGCTAGACTCTGTCAGCTAATAGGCATAGCCTGAAAAAGTTTTAACTCTCCCTACTATTGTGTTTTTCTCCTATTTGCATAAACCCATGCCAAAAGTCTCAACAAGGGTGCTGAATTTGTATTCTTGAATTTCTTATTTGCTTCATTTCCTTGAAGACCATTATTCCTCTCTAAAGAAAATAGTTTATCTGATGTGTCTGTGTAAGACTACACTTATTTTGAGAAGACAGTATATGAGAAGGAAGTTTTTTCAAAGTCAATATGCTTTTGAAAAATTAAAAGAAGCTTATTCTAGGGTTAGTGGAGGAAAAAGAATTGCTTGTGCTATGTAAACTTTTCTTATTTCATTTTTATAGCCAAGTGGATTATCGAGCAAAACTCTGGGCTTGCAACTTTTGTTATCAGAGAAATCAGGTAAGAAAATGAAACATTCAGGATGTTTCGTTTAAGATACAGATAATTTGTTTGTATAAGATACAGAAAATGTATCTTATAAAGTAAAAGTGAAAGTCCTCATTTTTAAAGTTGTAGTTGTGAACTGAAATTGACAGCAAGAGCATGAGTGTGCAGCTGTATCTTCAGAGATTGCATGCAGATTTTTTTCATGAGAGCAGTAACGAACATTTGTTGCAGAGGAAATTAGTCCATACATATGGTTTGTTTTTGTAGAAGTTGTAATATTTTGTTAATACTTAATTTCTGTGGTTTTATTTGCAGTTTCCTCCTACTTATGCTGGCATATCTGAAATGAACCAGCCAGCTGAACTTTTACCTCAGTTCTCCAGCATTGAATATGTAGTACAGGTAAAATCATTACATACAATCTTTAGCGTCTACAACCTTGCAATATAAAAAAAATAATTAATTTCAATCTTATTTCTTCACTGCACTTCAGTGACCGTGGGTCTGTATGTGCTTGTTAGAAGATTGAACATAAATGCCATCGATTGGAAATGGGAGACATAAATGTTTATAAGAATACAAGAGTGGCTAATAAGACTGGTTTAAAACAAATATTAAAAAGAGACGCCTCTAAAGGCAGTATTTTTGTTAGATCTGTTTCTTTAGCAGGACTTCAATTTGTGTTCATGCCAGGAGTCTGCTTACTGCTGTTGCTTGTTCAAACGATTTCTGTTCAAATTTGGCTGACTGGTGATCCATCTCTCATTAATCATTTGAATTTAAGTTTGTAACTGAATGATTACGAGTTAGTTTTTGGGCTGGCTGGTTTAGAGAAAACAGCTAATACATATTCAATTTGGGTGCTTGAATTTTAGGATAGAAGTTACTTGAATAGAAATTAAAAAATGGACATACAACCCAAAATTGCAAACATTTGCAACAGCAAACTTGTAATCTTTAAATTCTATTTTTAAGGATTAAAATTTGTAAGACTTTGGTTCACATTATGGGAAGAAGAATGAAGACTGAGCGGAATATGTACGTTTTTGCCAACTCTTGTAATGCAAAGTAAAGGGGATTTTTGCTCATTGTATATCAAAACTAGTTTAAAAGAATAAAAAAACCGATGATCTCTAGAGTAGAATTATGAGGTGAAACACTACAGAATATTATCAGGTTGGAGTATTTGATAATTTTGAATAGCTTTATGACTATTAAGTTCACTTGGAGCAAGAAAAGCTCATTATATATTAAAAGATTTGTATAACTGACACATGATTAAAAACTATCATGACATCCTAAAGGATTTTTTTTTCTGTATTAAGCATTTCATAATCATAGAGGTTTCATTCCCCTGTCGCCCCAGATACTGATTACTACTTGAGAGGGAGGTAAATTAGATGGAACATTGACATTATTGGTATGATTAAAATTAAAACTTTTACAAAATCTACTGTGCTTGTTCATTTTTGATCCTGTAAATATTGCAGGAGGTGTTTTTCATGTGATGATATTTGTGTTTCTTACAGCGTGGTCCTCAGATGCCATTGATATTTCTTTATGTTGTGGACACATGCATGGAAGATGAGGACTTGCAAGCTCTGAAGGAATCCATGCAAATGTCGCTTAGTCTGCTGCCACCAACAGCGTTAGTAGGTCTCATTACCTTTGGGCGAATGGTGCAAGTCCACGAGCTTGGCTGTGAAGGAATTTCCAAAAGTTATGTCTTCAGAGGAACAAAGGACCTGTCTGCAAAACAGCTGCAGGTAACGCACAAAAGCAAACAGAAAGAAATCATCAAGATGATGGTGATGAAGAAATTCAAATAGTCTGTAAACAAATTTTGTAACAAAATGTTATGTATTTGACTGCAGGAAATGCTAGGGCTTACAAAAGTAGCTGTTTCACAAGTCGGTCGGGGTCCTCAAGTGCAGCAGCCACCACCTTCTAACAGGTAACATGCTTAAAACATTTAAAAAACATACCTTGGCTACACTGATTTACTGGAAAACTTAATGGTTTATGACAATTAAAACAATCGTCAGTGAGACCTTTTGATCAGGCACAAATTTATAGGAGGCTGTTGGTTACAGCTTGTTTCTTTCCTACAGTTTGTACTGGGAAGAAAATAATGGGTGATGGTAAAATCATCTGGATGATATTTTGGAAATGTTCTGGAAGAACATTACACAGGCATATTATAGATATGTAAATAATGATGCTTCTGTTGGTTGGTATGCTGGAAAGTGTTAATGGCTGCTTTAGTGCCCCTTTCTTATGTGGATATCTAATTTTGCCTTCCCTTTTTCTCTCTCTTCCACTCTTCTCCCATTTGGGAGAAATTGTGGGGCGATGTTGGATTCTCCTGCGTGTCCCACTAGGACATAGAAGAAATTGATGAAATGATAAAGAAGAGAGACAGTTTTGCCATCTCTGCTTTCCAATAAATAGCTGCATTTGTAGACAGCCTGTAGCAGAGAGCACGGAAAATTCTTTATACGTTAATATTTCTTCTGATGTTTGATTTTCATTGAAGTAGTGAAACTCACATTTCTTTTTGAGATTCATTATCTGCTGTGTTCTTTTGAGGAGATAGGGTTCTTTCTGGGTAGTGGTGATATCAGTAAGTTAGCAGCTTTTGGTTTTACAAGAACTTTGCTGAAATTCTTAAGCATGCTTCTTAAGTGTGCTTATACCAAATAATAATATAATTAATAATATCAAACTGTGTGATTTTGGTGAGGCAAAAATATTCCTCTGAATCCAGGCTAGAATTAGAAATTGCTAAGATGTGTCTAATACATTGATAGTGAGCAACCGATAACATTTTTATTTAACAATTTGGATCTAAACTAATTCTGTGTATTTGCTTACAGATTTTTGCAACCAGTGCAGAAAATTGATATGAATCTTACTGATCTTTTGGGTGAACTGCAGCGGGATCCTTGGCCTGTTCCACAAGGAAAACGGCCTTTACGTTCTTCTGGAGTGGCTCTTTCTATAGCTGTAGGGCTCCTTGAGGTAAGGCCTTCAGCTGCAGTTGTGCTAAGATGTAAATAGATCATTTTGTCGCAGAAAAACGGCCACAATCAATATGTAAAAACCTTAGTAATTGATGCATGTTAGATTTCTGTGATGATTCTGATGGATATCATTCCTTACATACATAGAATAATCATAGGTGTTCACACATCTTAAGAAGGTGGAATTTGAATTAACAGTGGATTTAAGTTTTCGGAGGGCAAAATAAAGTAATTGTGATAAATGTGATAAATATCCACATAGCTATGTCTTCTGTTCAATTTGTAGCAAAACCTGATGGTTTCATTTGTCTGCTGTTTCCTGCAGTGCACTTTTCCTAACACCGGTGCGCGTATAATGATGTTCATTGGAGGACCAGCTACACAGGGGCCTGGCATGGTTGTAGGGGATGAACTGAAGTTACCTATACGATCATGGCACGACATTGAAAAAGATAATGCTAAATATGTTAAAAAGGGTACTAAGGTAAGAGATGGTCTTGGGTGATAGTTAAAGCATTTTACCAGTCAGTAAACATTTACATTGCCCAGCACTGTAAAGCACTGTTAATAGTAGCAGGTGTATAAAGAGGTGGGAATTACCTACTTCTGTTTACCTGTCTCAGAATAGTGCTCTACCTTCAGGAATTTCTTCAGAAATTGCAGTATGTTGAGTTAGGACTTTGACTTGCTTTAAAGTTCTTCAGCGTGTTTCCTTGATTTAAGTCAGAGAAGATTCATGTGACTAAATGATATATTTAGTCTTAGATATATCTAAGAGAGCTGCTCAAAACTGTCTCTCTAGTTGGGGGAGGGTTAGGCAGTAGAGTTTAGGCATAGTTCGTTTCATCCTAAGTGTACATTTTGGGCAGATTGACTGCCTCCAAAACCTGTTGAATTCATCTTAACTGATTATAATGGGAGCTTAATTTCTCCGATTATCTCAATCACCTGTTTGTATACACAAGTTCAATTCTGTGTGTTGGATCAAGTACTTAATGCAAAGTTTAAAGGAAGAGATCAAGGTAATTTTCTGGTTTAAATTGCAAACGTTGGTCTGTCTAGTGTGAGTCAGGTTCTCAGCTGGTGAGAAAAAACCACAGGTATTGAAAGTTCCAATCTTAATTTTAGCTTTAGGAAAAAATATCCTTTTAGCTGTATTAGAATATGATGTGAATGAAGTCTGATGATGTTGTTTAGAAAAATTTTGGGAGTTTAGGATTTGATATGAAGATGAGGAAAGAGAAATTTACATCTTCAATGTAAATTGCTATGAATTGTATTTTCATCTTGGATTTAGCATTTTGAAGCCCTGGCGAATCGGGCTGCAACAAATGGTCATGTTATTGACATATATGCATGTGCATTGGATCAGACTGGTCTTCTGGAGATGAAGTGTTGTCCCAACTACACTGGGTATGTGCCTCTTCATTTTAAAGTAGTATATAAAACTGCAGGGTTTGTTTTTTTCTTTTTTTTTTTTAAAATTGTTTAATAGGAAGCACTTAACTAAACCGTTCTGCTACTTTAAAAAAAGAACGAACCAAACAACAACCCCCCCAGACTACTCTGATACAGTGTGATGGTTGCATTTTTACCAGAATTTTGGAATTTCTCACCCTCCTGCAAATTTGTCACCATAACTGTGGGTTTAGTCAGAAGGGGGGTTGCTGTTGTTTTTTATTTTAGTATGATCTGTTTGAGGCTTAAATGACATGAATATCTTTTATACAGGCAATTTGTCCTATGTACTGTTGCTATTTTTTTTCATTGTGAGTACATGTGAGCTACAGGTTTCAGTAAAGACAAGGTTCTGTCATCCTCCTTTTTCTTGCCCTTCAGAGTTGTACAAAACCCTTCTGTCTTGCTTATCTCTTCTTCTATATACCGTTGTCCATAGGTTCAACTGCTGTCATAGGTGACTATCAGTACATCTGTTGCTTCTGATTTTTTGCTCTCTCTGTCCAGTTCTACATTTCAGAAATGATCTTTTATGCCCTCCAGCTTGTCAAGCCATCATTGATCCTTTTTAACAGGATCAATGCCAGTTCTAGTTTTTCTCATGAACCCGCTACCCTATTCTGTGTCACTGTGGATGGATGGCACCCTTCCTGTTATGCAGATCTACAGCCTGGGATAACTTCTGACTCTTGCTTTCCTGTTAATTACCTCATTAATTTTGTAAATCATGCCAATTCTTCCTCCATTTTTTTCAAAGACTGTCTTTTCTTTTTCTTTCTCTTTCTGAAAGTCTTTTCTGCACTTCATCTTTCCTAGTATTTTCACCTGCTTTGCATACCATTTGATTTGTAGGTTAGACTTCTGGATTCAGTCTGGATTCTTTTGCCAAGCTCATTTGTCTGAGCAGTTGTTGTTAGATGTGTAAAGTGAAATGCTGCATCTTTGCTTATTGGTTAAAAATTCGTCCCTAACATTGTATCAAAACATCAGTTTAATGATAGTCCATTTTAAGAAGGGAAAAATATGCCTCACCAAGAGCTGTCTTTAGGTTTTTTTAATAGAAATAAATAGAAATAAGCTAAATCTCATGTGCTAAATTATTGCATAATAAGTTACCTGTTTTAACTTGAGGGCTTCCTTTGTTCTTTTTGTTTTCTAGAGGCTACATGGTAATGGGAGACTCTTTCAATACATCTTTATTCAAACAAACCTTTCAGAGAGTATTCACAAAAGACATGCAAGGACAATTTAAAATGGGATTTGGTGGCACACTAGAAATAAAGGTAAGAATAAGAATTTCAGTGTGTTAGTGAAGCATGGGAATAGGATGGCTAAGAACTATGGAATCTTTGCCCTTTAAGGAATTTTTAGGAACACCCTGAACAGGTGTGTCAGGGTTGGCTCAGACATTGCTGTTACTGCCTAGCTGTCTCTTTACAGTTCTGTGTTTCTGTCCATGTGAATTAGGTATAATGTTAATTCCTTCTCACTCTGCATTCAGTGACAGCTGAAAGAGACTGAACTAACAATGCCTCTTTTAGAAACTCACAATGCTGTGTGCATAGTTTTTGGATCAGTAGTGAGTATTTCTTGGGTTTAGGTCCAAGTTCTATACAGAATCCAGAACAACTTTCCTTTTGCTTTCCATCCTTATCAGAATCCACTCTGGCACTTTAACAATATTCATTTTCACTTCCACTCTTGTGAGAAGCTTAGAACTGAATGTGCTGTAGGTTCAGGATCCTCTTCCATGCTGTTTCTTGCAAAGTCTTACAGTCCTGCCTTGGAGAAGAATATAGGGCTATTTTTTTTTTGTTGTTCAGTAAAATCCTGTTTTAAGGTTTTACTACCAGGTCAAATAATTGGACCCTTTTTTTTTTATGTACGTGTTCTTGTGAATTTTGTTGGAAGATCCTGGAAAATGGGGAAAGGTAGTTCTAGAGGAATGTACAAATCACTTCAAAAATTACTTTGGAAGAATGTAGATAAATATATTTAGCTAAAAGCAAAATCCTGTTAGGAGAGAGAGTATAAATTCAGTATGGGGTATGTATAGGCTTATCTTACCTGTCTTCAGGTTTAATGTAATTTTGCGAATGCTTTATTTACTTTTCTAGAAAATAGACATTATCCAATATACTTTTTAGGCTTCCAGGTTTATAAATAGCAATAGATTTTCTCCGTGTTTTTATTTATGTTCATGCTGTTGTTTCAGATGTACTAATTGGTACAGCAAACATCCGTAATTAAGTGCAGAAACTAAGCACATGAAAAGTTTCTCTACGTGTATCAGGCATTATTATATGTGTAACCTTTCCTAAAGGCATCAACAGCCTGATTTGCATTAAGGTTTTCATTAACTAATGATAAAATAAGATTGAGTTCTTCTTAGTGTGGCATATTAATGCATGTTTTTCTTCTAAATGTGAAGACTTCAAGAGAAGTAAAGATTTCTGGAGCAATTGGACCCTGTGTCTCTCTCAACTCTAAAGGACCGTGTGTCTCAGAAAATGTAAGTTAACTTTGCTGAAAAGGAAGGCTTTAGGAAAAACAGGATTTAAGATTTATGGATTTGAAGAGAGACTGAAACTTTTCCAGGAATGGAATAAAGAGTATTTACTTTTTAATCAATTTTAAATTAAATACATCCAAGGGCTATTTTTTTTTTTCATAAGTTCCTGTTCACTTCTATGTTCGATTCAAGTTGTATCAGAGCTTGCAAGACCCCTTGTTGCTTGGTTTGCTTTGTCCACTGAGTGACTGCTTAAAAAATATTCCAGAGAAATTATATGCTGGCAAAGCAGAAACCAAGTAGCAAGTGAGTTACCATGCTTTATGGTTAAAATTGGGGCTATGTGTATTTCTTCAAACAGAGAATCATGAAAATGATTTGTTTAGAAAGACTGAGAGAACAGGAGGACACAAGACCGTGAGAAGATCCCCTTTATCTTGACCCCGTCTTCCCATTATGTGTAGCTGTTCCACCAAATGCACGCTAATTGATTAAAATATCCAACTATTATAGGCCCCTGAAGCAACTCCTTTAAATTTACATCAGACTTAAATCATGACTTATTCTCTTATAATATTATTACAGTTTAATTTTGCATTTGATTACTAATAAAAAAACAAGTCCCACAAGTAACAAAAATGTCTTATATTTGAAAGGTCTGATTTTTATTCCTAACAATCTGCATAATCCAGTGCTCTTCAGTTTGAAAGTGCTTACAAATGGCCTGTTTTAATCAAGCATTTTTCATGCCTAAAAATTTTCCTTGCAGTTATGATTGTATCTTTCTGGACTAAAAATCCCAATATAATCAGTATTTTTTTTTTTAATTAGTGGTCTGGTACAGATTTTCTTATTTTGTGTCCTGGTTTTGAGTTTATCACCTGAATGATTCTATATAGCATGATAAAAGTTAAAACTCAAAAAAACCAATTACATGTACATCTCATTATTTCTGCTACGTATTTAAATCATAGGATGTAATAGAAAAATTAATTGTGATTTCATAACTGCTGCTTTATAATTTTATCAGGATGAATTTCTATTCCAAAAAACTTTTTGTTGAAGTTAACTGAATTCAAATTAAAACTGAATGAAAAGCTATGAACGAGCAGGCGGCTCGTTGCAAGCGGTAACTGGACAGTCAGACCTGGCCATAAGGCTTTTCACAGTGAAGGGAAGCCCAGCCACAGCGCTGCCAGTGTGTTTTTTTCCTGGAATGTTTTGTTTGGTTTCACTGGGTTCGTTACGGATGACTGATTATTTTAATTGGTTTCACTGGGCATTTATGTTGTTTGGATGATAAAAAGGAATCGCAGGTTGGAAGACATCACTATCTGTATATAGCTACCTTGTTAGTTACTGCAGACTACGTAACTAAATACTATGTAAGCTCTCTATTTGAGGTTTTACTGATGTGCCTTTCCATTTCATTCCATTTACATGTGCTTCTTACCTCTGTGTAAGCAAAGTCTAGTATTTATCCCTGTTTCTGACTTGCCTTTTCCATTTTTCTAATGCCACCTCCTTGTCTTTCTAATATTTTACTCTTTTGCAACCATCTCCTTTTTTATTTCTGCATGCAACACTGCAGTTGTTTTGCAAGAGTGTTTGTCTGAGAGAGTGAGCTGGGAGAAAACTTGTGACAGAGTGCTCATAAACAGTTACCTCTAACGGCCAGATGTTGTTGCTTCACAAAGGAAGGTAATACTTCTGGTTTGTAAAAGTATTATAAAATCTTTCTACAGGAGATTGGGACAGGAGGTACTTGTCAGTGGAAGATTTGTGGACTTAATCCTACTACAACACTTGCACTCTACTTTGAAGTGGTCAATCAGGTAATAAATATTTGTCGTCTTGTCTGCTAAACTCAGTAATTTTATTTTACGTGATGGTGAAGCCTATAAATTTGTGTAATTCCCTGAAGCACAGTAGCAGGGACACAAATGATGTTGCCATTTTGTGTTGCCAAAGTTTAGAGATGGATGTTAACAGCTGAATAATGAGCTAATCTTCTTCTTGAACATGATAATGAGAATCAGAGCTCTATAAATTTTGAATAGAGTTCATAATCTAAGTCCAGTTTTTCTTTTCAGTGTTACTTATTAAAATATATTTCTGTTGCAATATATGAAAATGCTGTAATCTGTGTATTTAAAAGAGCTTTTCAGTAGTTCTCTGATAATTACTCCATGTTGCATTTTAATTTATGTTTTAATTGCTCAGTATTTGCAAGTAAAGATTGCCCCTAAGGCATTTCCATGAAACCATAGAGCCTGGTTTCTTGTCTCCCCGAGGGGTACTGGGAAAGAGTAAAAACATGACAAGCAAATGTGCTACTTCCTTCTAGTACTTTCCCTTCCTCCAAATACTTGAAGCTTGGGAACTATGTGAATTGACTGTAGTTTCTATATATTTAGTATGCTATATTGCATACTTTATAACCTATGCTAAGACTTGAAAACTTGAATTTACCTTAGCCATTTTTCACATCACATTTTGCATATTTATTTTGGTCTCATTTTATTATAGTTCTAAAACTGGTCATGGCGTGCAATAGTTGATTTCAGCTGTCCTTCTCTTTTGGAATTGCATTCCTTGTTAGCAGCGTATAAACCTGTATTTCTACTGATTAGAGTTTTGAAATTTTCAGTTTACATTACATTTCAATGGCACTTTTGGGATTAATTAATTTCCTTCTGTCCTTAGCACAATGCTCCCATTCCTCAAGGAGGACGTGGTGCAATCCAGTTTGTGACTCAGTACCAGCATTCCAGCGGACAGAGACGTATCAGAGTGACCACAGTTGCTAGAAAGTATGTTTTACTTGGGATGACTCATTTTCCAAAAAAGCAGGCTAGATATCTGCCTTATAATCTTTAGATTTTTTTTTTTTTTTAAAACAGTTTATTGTCCTGGGGTGTGCAGTGCCCCAGGTGGTGAAGGCACAATTGTGCCTTTGAGCCAATTCCCTCTCAATCTGTGGGCTGTAAGGCTGCAGTGGCTGCAGAGTGATGTTTTGGGAGTGCTCTGAAGTATAACCCAGGTGATTTGAGATGAAGAATAAGCTTTGAGTGAAATTCTATGGTCTAAACTGAGGAGATGGTTGGACTTAGGGAGTGGCAAAATCCTGTAGTAACTTCACTCGAGAGTGGTAACTGCAGTTCAGGGCAGTGTAAAGTACTCGTGCTTCCATGTGTGAATTTTACCTGTGGCTTCATTGATCCAATTTACATCACAATTTTAGAAGGTGATATTTAATATTACACAGACATTTTTCAGCGTCCACTGACATTTCCTTTAAGATGAAGGAGATTATTGATTGGTTAATTTGATGGAGGATTCAATTTATTAAGAAAAGTATTACCCTTACTGTTGATACGAATATCTTGTTAACTTACTTTAGTTGTATTAGTAAAATTTTCTTGGTGACTGTTAAAAAGGAGTTTTAATAGTACACCTTGTAAATTGAAAAGAAAAAGGAAGGTGACAACAAAAATGCTACTGTGGGGAATGTGTGATTAGGATGTTTTCCGTAACTTGCCTTTCATAATTAATATTTTTAATGTAATAACTGTTTTTATAAGTGGCATTGTGTTTCCTTTCACTGTTTGCATGGCATCTGTACAACTAAGGGACATTTACTAATTAATGAATGGCTAACTGAGAGGCTCGGTAGATTTTTTTTGAAGCTCCAGCATGAGTTTGTTAAACTGCTAACGCTGCTTTGTTTGCCATAATTTCGAAGGGATGTTTTGAGGTGGGGCACCTTCCCTTTCACTGGAAGGGGATGCAAATCCTTGTTGCTCTCTCTTGCAGCTGGGCAGATGCGCAGACGCAGATCCAGAACATCGCTGCCTCCTTTGACCAGGAGGCGGCTGCGATTCTCATGGCTCGGTTGGCCGTCTACAGGGCAGAGACAGAAGAGGGGCCCGACGTCCTGAGGTGGCTGGACAGACAACTTATACGGCTGGTAAAAAGGACTATATTAAAAGAGTCAGATTGGTTTCTTGTCTCAAGGCGTATCATCCTTAAACGACTAGTGCTCAGCGATTCTTTCTTTAAAACAGAACAAAAATTAAACTGAATGCTTCATTTCCACAAATGGATAGGCAGCCTTAACTAAAATTTTCTATTTCAAATGGAAAAAAGAGCAGATATGTTTTTAGCTTGTTTATCTGTTTCCTCAGTCCTCAGCAGTTGGCAATTGCCAGCAACTGAGAGAAATTCTAGATTGAGATTAGCAGAAATTAAAACTTTCTCTACTTTCTGCTGCCTACAATGATACTGTAGCTGAAATATTTTTAGCAAAACCAAAAAAAAGTCAAAGTGCCTAGAAAACCATATGGAAATTTTTTTTTATTTTCAAAAGTTTGTTTTGCTGTTTTTACTTCTTACTTGTCAGTAGTTATTAATAATTTAATTTTGAGCATGTTCTCCAAGGCTGTTTAATCATTTCACTCTGCTTATCAATTTTAGAGGAAAAAAAAACCAAAAAAGCATTAAAGCTTCATACTCAAGGAAATCACTGCTAGTTAAGAAATTACATCAGTGTTTTTGCTAGTTTTCTGTTTGCTTACAAAGCCATAAGCACCTCAGACCATGTATCTATTAAAAACAAACAAATGTACAGCAATGGCATGACCAAGCAGGTACGTTACTTAATTTAGATAAATTTTTCTTTTGCTCCTAGTGTCAGAAATTTGGAGAATATCACAAGGATGATCCAAGCTCTTTCAGATTTTCAGAAACCTTTTCGCTTTACCCGCAGGTGAGTAGAAGGAAGATGTGTCTGTAAGGGATAAAGAGAGAATGCTTGGTGAAGGAAGAGGTGCTGAGGCACAGAGTAGAACGTGGCCTCACACTGGATACCAGGATGAAGAGACCCCCTGCCCCCAGCTACTGTCTGGCGTGTGACACGAGACAAAGCACTCCTCTTGTCTGTGCTGCTGGGTCCCCTTTAGCCCTTTGTCCTTACAGCTAAGCTCCCTCTAACTGTGTGCACCTTTTGTTTCTCCTGTAATGGAATCCTCGTCTTACCCAAGTTTGTAATCACACTGGGTTCTTTTAATGAAGAAATTCAGAAAATGTGAGAAAAGATATGGTTTTGCTTTGTTATTTCTTTTCTATATGATTTATCATACTGACCCAAAAAGAGACGCTTCACTGGTGAGGAGAACTGGAGCTTGACTGTGTTAAACATTGAATAGCTTATTTGCTAATAATCCATTCTGATAAATTCCTCCATTCTGATAGCTCCTTAAATACTGCTTTTGGACTCTTCATAAACGTTTGTGATATTTCTGTTTGAGTTATCCACCAACTTGTCTCAAGATGTTAAGCGTTGCGGAGTGAGAGATTGAGCACATGGAGAGATGGATTCAGCAACAGATTTGCTTATTTCATTTTACTAACAAAGTCCAACTTTGCTGTGGTTAATCTTTTTTCTGCTCACATGCTATAACTTACCTTGTGTGTTCAAGCACAGGAGCCTCCCTCATAGGAACAGTAGAACTTACAGTAAAGGAAAGGTTTGGCAATATTCAGTCATGCTATTTATCAGTTAGTACTGGACAAGAAGAAATATGAAACTTTTCTCTTAATTCAGAGCTGCTTTGTAGGTTTATCCATTCTGATCTCTCTGTCTTAATCTCACGAGGGTATGTAGAAACTGGCAAAGGTGCACATACAAGTTAGAAATGTTAAAGGACTTGCAATTCAATTTTGTTATGGCATTGGTCTCGTGTAGTTTTGGAAAGCCTTTCTGTCCTTGTACAACTCTCCTTTTTTATCCGTGAACATTCAAACAAATGGTTTCTGTTTTGCAGTTTATGTTTCACTTGAGAAGATCTCCTTTCTTACAAGTTTTTAATAACAGTCCAGATGAGAGCTCATACTACCGTCATCATTTTATGCGTCAAGATCTAACCCAGTCACTTATCATGGTTCAGCCCGTTCTTTATGCCTACTCCTTCAACGGACCTCCAGAGGTATCATTATATATACCTTAATAAGAGATTGAAAGGTGCTCTTTTGAGAGAGCACCTTCACTGTTAGATGTTATAAAATGCTTTGTTTTAAAATTTATTGTATGAGAGAGAATATTCATTTACTATAAAACATACTATGAACAGTGCACATCCCAGAATTCTGACATAGCATAGTTTTGAGAAGAAAAGCCTGTGAAGAGAGGATTTTTTTAAACTAAGGAATGGTAATGTTTTGTTACTTTTCCAGAGCTGTAGGAGTTTTGCTTTTGTTTTTTTGTGGTGCCAGAATGTAATCATCAATGAAAATGTTTTTATTCTGTAGAGTTTGAAAGAAAAGTTGGGGTGTTTTTGAAATGTGCAGAATTCCCCTCAATCTTAACACCCTCATCCAAAGCTTCTAATTTTGTTGTGTTTACCAGATTTGGTAACCTTCTGGCTGACCTTATCGTGGCACATTCTGTATAAACCTAAAATAAAAACATGATCTTCCAAGAAGCTTGTGAAAGTGTAAGATGGGAGACAACAACAGTAGCCTGATAGATAAGAGAGAGTGAGGAAATAGTAAGACAGTGAAAATAAAAATAGGAGGCAAGGATCTTGGCAGGTTGGAATTCGAACTTGTGTTAGGATTTTTTTTTTTCTTAGACTATGCCATGGGGATAAAACCAAGACTTCTAATAGTAAAGATTAGTGGGTGTTGCAGAGGAGAAGCCTGATCAAGTGGGAGCTGACACCTCACTGCAGAATGAGTAATAATATATTTTTTTTTATTATTCTTGGAATATTTAATATTCTTGGTATCCCTAATAATATCGGTCCAATTAAATCATATGGTACTGATTCAATTAAATTATATAGTGCCAATACAGTGTCACTGCCCTAAGACAGTGAATTAAAACCTTAAATATTACATTAGATGTCATAAATCCTAAGTATTTACTAGATACAGTATTGGTGGATATATATGCACCGATAATAGCTGCGAGGACAAGACTTAAAAAAGAAACAACCCCCAACCCCAAAATCTTACACTTGAATAACTACTGAATCTTTATACATTGAAATATCATTCGAGTTAATGGCACTATATAGGTAAACGTGGAGGGAGTTGAAAGACTAGAAAAGTGCATAATAATGAGAGAGGCTTCAGCTCTTGAATACAATTTTTATTACTTTTGTGAAGTTACAGATTCAGAACCAGGCTGGACAACTTTAGAATGAGATTGTGTGGGTTGCAGTTGTATAACATGAAAACGAGCAAATACGGAGCTGTAGTAAGTGATTGAAAAAGTTCTTAAGATTCAGTGACAGATTCAGAAAGCTGCTAATGCTGCCTGATTGCTCACTTCTGCACCAGTTGGTAATTTTTTATTTATTTTTAATTCCTAGCCTGTTCTTCTGGATAGCAGCAGCATTTTACCAGATCGCATTCTCCTTATGGACACCTTTTTCCAGATCCTTATTTATCATGGAGAGGTAAGATTTGTCATTTCTTACATAAATACTCTTTTTCTGTAGGAGTGCTCTATTAGGAACATCAAGCCCCAGCTCTAAAGCTCTCCAGTGCTTGACCTCTCATCTGTGTGGCCGATACCTGACTCCTCAGTCTTGTCTTCAGTTTGGTAACCTGTCGTGCCTACACACACACACCTGGCATGACTTGATGTTTCAGTGCTGTTTGTTATGATGGGTTTAAGATTAATTAGCTTCAGTATGCAAGTTAGTTGTTTTAGATCAATATTTTTCCAACTTTTGAGCGTGTTATTCTCCACCTCCTGACTCCCTGCTTTTCACTCGTTTATTTTAGACCTCTAAGTGAGTTCTTCAGGGTGTCAGAACACCAAGTTTTATAGTCTCTCTTAATCTGCCCTGTCCTGGAGGAATGAAACTACTCCTGGCAGTTGAGTAGATAGACATTTGCTGGTAATATAAATATAAAAATATAAATGCTTGTGAATTGCTCTGCTGCCCTAGAGGAACTGAGCTGCTGCTTTTTTCTGCTGTGTAACTGTAAATGGCTCCCAGCTGAGAGTTTGAGAAATACTGTTCTGGATTATGTTATATGTTATGTTATAATTACTAAACTTTAACACATCTTAAGTAGAAAAATGTTCCCTGTATTTTTGTAAGATGCCGTGAGGAAGAAGCCAGGGTGGGGTGCTCCCTGAAGGAGGGGGAAGGGGGAGCTGAGCATGACTGGGAGGTAGGCAGAGGCCTGACCAGTGAGGACCTGGCCCCACACCACCCAAGCAAGGCGAACAGAGCAGGCTCCAGACAGCATGCAGGTTCAGCCTCTGGACCAGAGCATCACCTGTCGGTGGGGATGAGGCAGGTCCGAGTTCCAGCCAGATAGTCAAGTCCTGGGTGGGGGTCCATATGAGTGGGCTGCGTGGCCAGGTACTGGCACAGCTTCAGTGGAGCTCAAGCAGGAGCCAGGGATGAGCATCAGCTTAAAAACAGCTACCAAGCAAAGGAAGGGGATCTCCTACTGAGGCTCCCTCCAGGTGTTTCCTAACAGCAGCCCCTATCAGTGAACCTTCATTCCTAAGAGGTGGGGAGGCTGCAGACAGGCAGTCAATATCAGTTCAGATATTTATTTCTTATGTGTTGTAGGCATACACATTACAGAACTGTAAATAGTGTCCTTGACCTCCTAAGCTAAATGTTCAGCATACAAAGAATGACAAAAAAAGGATATACAGAAGCACCACAATTTGCAGAGTTTAAAAAAAAATGTTACTTGCACATCTTGGCTTTTAAAAATTAACTTGCTTATTATAGGGCAGAAAGAGGTGAGTGATAGAAAAGGAGCCAGCAATGTCACATTCTCCTCTGAAAAGCCCTGTATATCCTCTCAGAAAGATGGGCGAACCATTTCTAAACTCCTTTCTTCCCCCTACCCCCAGACCATAGCTCAGTGGCGTAAATCAGGATACCAAGATATGCCGGAATACGAAAACTTCCATCACTTGCTACAGGCTCCAATAGATGATGCCCAAGAAATTCTCCATTCCAGATTTCCAATGCCCAGATACATTGATACAGAGCATGGAGGAAGCCAGGTATAGTAAAATATCTATTACATAATCTAGAAAGTGCTGTGTTAGTAATGTTGGTAGTAAATGTGCATTTTTCTGCTAAAATGTATGTAAGTTGTAAGCGAAAACTTTGAATTTTAAAGCTTTTATGGAACCAGATATTTAATAGTAGCTTTCTACCTAATTTGTGAACCCTGACTTGGACTCTCAGATTCCTTGTGTGAGGTGTTTAAAACAGAAAAGGTAGTACTTGTTAGTGTCTCTGGACCAATACCAGAAATATTGTTTTAAACTTAGTAGTATTTTATTGGTGTTTGCTTTGCTAGTGCTTAGAAAAAGACAAAAGCTTACTTTCTCCTGCATTGGCAAGTTGTTAGCAGTTCTGCATTATAGATACAGAATTTAGGGAGTGTCTTTATTTATAGAGGTGCTACTTGCTCTTCTGAAGAGGTATATGTGCATGTTGTTATCTCCAAATAATAGAAATGGTATATTTCATACACATGCAATTTTTTCTGAGTACAAGAAACTTCTATTTGAGAAGATTAATTTATTGCCTGTGTTTTGTTTTTTAAAGGCTCGTTTCCTGCTTTCAAAAGTAAATCCCTCTCAGACTCACAACAATATGTATGCATGGGGACAGGTAAGTAGGAATTGGCTGATGAAGCTTGTGTGTGTGATTTTATGTCCTTTTTCCCTGTTTCAGAAATCAAGTGACAGATTGCATATGTATAAGTAATAGCACCAAGTTTTGAAGCCAAAAGAGAAATGCAGTTTTGGTGCCTGGTGACACCAAAATTGCAAAAGTTAAGAAAAATGGATTTCATTTCTTCAGACAAAAATGATCTGGTTTGCTGTTTTAAGCTTCTGTGAGGCTACTTCCATGTGTAGCCATCTGTCTTAGACACACGCCTTCGAATTCTTTAGAATGAGAGCACTTAACACATGTGAAAACCAAGAGACCTTTTTGCAATAGGGGAAAGAAATTTTGAAGTTAGTTAAAAGCAAGAACTGAAAAGTGCACCAGTACCAGCACACTGATGTCTTCAGAAGTTTTTGTGACCAGGAATCAGTTTTTCAAATCTTTTCTTTAGGAAGGAAGTTATGTAAGAGTTCAGAAGTAAACTTATTGGAGCAGCTTGTATTCTTGAATGTTGCATCCCAGTTCCATGTTCTCCTTTCAAATTCAGTTTTTATACTGGGAAGAGAAACACTGCTGTGGGTGAATGCTACTGCAGTGTCATTTTCACCTGAAAATGTAATGACATCAGACAGTTGAAACTGCACATTAACTGTCCTTTCAGAGTACTTTGCTCAAGGACGTACAGTGTGTAAGTCATGATGAGAGCACTCCAGCAATTTTCCAGCAGTGTTTTTTCTCAGTTAAGTTCTATCAAAGTCTATTTTCATAGAGATGTGTTGGTCTAATGGAACTTCAGACAAGGAAGAGCGCTGAGATCCCAAGTGAAGACTTGAAACCTTTTTTCTGAGTCAGGGACAGCACAATTTGAACCCAGCTCTCTTGCCTCTCAAGTCAACAACCAGCAAATCTCCTAGTGTGTCTTTTTCATCATGTTTTCTCCCCAACATACACAAAAATCCTGTAGTTTGGAAGGTCTTGTTTTTATCTAAACCTTACCTGGAAATTTTTGAAGTTTTGACACTTCTAAAAGTACAGGACAGATGTTTCCTGCTCATTTAATTAGTAAACAAATGAAACAGCATTCCAAATATAAATTGAAATGCAAAACAATCTTGAACTGATCTCTGAGAAAATTGTTCATGCTGGACAAGTGAAACTCTTTGATCCAGCTTAGAAAAGACAACTTTCCCTTTTAATGTTGGAAAGAATTTGGTTCTAAGGTAACACAAGAAAATGTGTGTTCATCTTCCCAGTGTAATTGCAGCTTGTGTGCTCAACATAAAATCCTCCTGCATTTGCAAGGGTTTTTGGGTACAAAGTCGAACCAAGTACAAATTATGAAATGCAAACTAAAACTGTTGGGAGAAAATTCTAAACTGCTGGTTTAGAAACTGGTTTTGCTCATGAGTTTGTTTTTCTCATGAGCTTCCTGGATTTTTTTAATGTAATTCTATTTTGTGCATAATACACTTTCTGAAATTGTACAGAAAAATTTGTTAGTCCACGTTGACCTGCAGAGGGCACCCAGACACCACTGAAACCATGTTTCAGGACGTGATGAATTTACTAGTTTGGTTTTTAACACTGTAAGAAAATAATTTTTTTTTTAAACTTTAGCAGGTACATGCCTTATTTCTTGAAATGTTTTCTATGCTATATAATGGTTAGTATTCTGTAAACTTTTTATAGAGCTCTATTATGTTGGTTAATCTTTGAAGATGCAGTTGAAATTTTCAGATTATATTTGATAGGTTATTTATTTGAGAATGCATTCATTTTCATATTTTTTTTTTTAAATCTTTTTTGTCTTGGTAACTATAAGGAATTTACAATTTGCAATGAAAGAAGAGGTCAATGGCATAAATCTTATCAAATGCCTAGCTTGCTGTTACCAAATCACTGCTAATTAAATTTATGTTCTCAAATTTATGTCCTAGATCAAAATTTTGCATCAACAGAAAACTAGATTTAAGGTGGTCTGTGAAAAATCAAAGCTAATTCTGATGAACTTTTCAGATCTGTACATTGTGATCATGCTGGTTTTCACTTCATTCACCAGCAAATAAAATACTCTGCCTCCTTGCCTACTGGAATGAAGGATTCCCAGTCTTCAGAATAAAGCTACTGGGGTTGGTGGTGGCAGTGGTGACAGCAGCTGCCTGTTTCCATGTGTTGGGTGAGGTGTTCAGCTTCAGGAATAATCTCTGCATTGGTTTTAATTACCCTGGATTACCACAAGCAGTCATTGTGAGGGATCTCTTTTCTCAGGTGTCTCTCAGCTCCTTTGGTGGTTTATTCACTAGAGGACAATGAACTGTCCTTCCGTGTGTAGGACAGAAGGTGGCAAATCACATCCTGCCCCAAAATTCAACGACTTTTAATTTCCTTGTGGCTTCCTAAATAAGAGAGCTCAGGGTTAGCATTTGGCAGGGTTGGAAGCAGACAATCCTTTATTCTCATCTTGCCACCATCAACTGATAATAATGTTGTGGGCCTTCCCTGAGAGTGGCCGTGTAGGTTCTCGAGTGTGTGGTCCTGCTGCTCCTGGATTCATCCCTTGATGGTTAACCGAGAACTGGGTTTGGCCAGTTCCAAAAAGGGGCACCAGTTCTGGGCATTCTCCTTAAGACTTTCATGTCTGTGTTCTGGAAGATTTTGTAAGCGTTCAGACAGCTCTGATTTCATTTGGAAATATAGGTGGGCAGGACCTTGGAAAAGGTTGAATTGTTGGGATTTATAGGAATTCTTCCTACATCTGTAAACGGTAGTAATGGCAGATTGGTTTCACAGGCCTTAACTGCTGTTTTATTTAGACTGTAAATTTGTTTAAAAATAGTAATTAAAAGAGGATCATTTTGAACTTCTTGGATTTCTGAAAATTACTTCTGAAGTAAAAAAGTAAATGGCACAAATCCACTCAATAGGTTTTGGGTTTTTTTTCCCAGTCTTTTGTGATCTGACTTTGCACTGGCACGACCTTCAGATGATGTTTTTGGCGTTTCTCTGCGGTGGCAGAGAGCTGTAGGAGAGAACTGGCCCAGCTTTCCTTGAGAAAGCTGCTTGACCTTCACCCCGTGTCAAATCAGACCTTAGTGGATTGGTTTCCTCCTTTCACCATTTTGGTGCGTGTGAGTTTCTGTGACACCTACTGATTTGTGTCACTTGCTGTTTCTGTTTCTCTCACCTTTGCTCCACCGAGATAGGAATGATAGGAGAACCGTGGCGTGGAAGGTTTACTTCTGAAAATGTGTAAGTTAGTATTTGGCAGCTCTCAAAAACTCTGAGTTCTGTGTGCTCGATGGAAACATCTTGCTATTCTGCAGCTCATCGCTGTGTAGGCATTAATATGGAAGAGAGTGCGGTTGTGGTTTATGCCTGAAATTTATGTAAACATATGAAAATTTATGTAAATGTACAGTCTGCTTTTTTTTTGGTCAGAGGATTTCAGCAATGATAGGCTTCTAAGGTCTTTCAAAATTTATAAAGTGTTTATTTAATGGGATGTATTGTACTTTAAAATGCTTTATCTTCGCAACAAATGTATCTTATTTTCTTTTTATTTTATAGGAGTCTGGAGCACCCATTCTTACTGATGATGTCAGCTTGCAAGTATTTATGGATCATCTGAAGAAACTTGCTGTCTCTAGTGCTGCCTGAGACTCTGGGGTGCATCAGAGGCCCAGACAAGCTGTGGCCGAATTTCAGCTCCTCCTCCTTTACCCTTTTCCACGTCTCTCTCAACAGAACGCTCTGATATGCACAAGCTGCCTGACTCGATGGAAAGCACTGTTGCTTTCAAGGAAAAGCTTTTGTTTTAATGTGAATTACAGTTTGTAAAAATGACAGGTAGTTGATTAAATTAAGTTATAATTAGAGGAAAAAGAACAGTCATTTTGATTACTGTGATACTAGAATTCCTTTGAGATCACTTACAACAACGTGGAGATGTGATTTCAGTTTCCTTTCCAAACGGTTGGGGTTGCCTCTGCGCTGCACTACAAGGGCACGTTGAACAATAAAGGAAATCTTTGGCAATGTCAGGCTTTCCAGGCTGCCATGTGACTACCTTTGCTTACTCATTTTGAGCACGAAGTGAACAAAGAAGCAACAAAAAGCATATAAAAATAGTATTAACTCAGTCTCTTGACTTAGGCTGCCGAACTTTTCTTTCCTGCAGAGATATTATTGTTCATGTGTTGTTCATTTTAGGAGTATTTCATTTCAAATATTGCTTTCCACTTACCCTAATTGATTATTTGGGAACAGACTTTTTCTTTATTTCCACATAAAGAATTTGAACTGAAAGTAAAAAATCTCTTATTGCACAGTATTTAAACCCCCATTACATTTTTGACAAAAGTATCTATTATCATACACGGTAACAGATGAATAGGCTCAAAAAGTTAATACTTCTAGCTTGAGCTAAGAAGACATCCTACACTACCAAAATGAACTGACTAAGAGTACAGCCTTGAATTTTTTATTTTTTTTTTTGTCTTGGCAAGTATACTTTAACAAAAAAAAAATTACCTTTTTATTATTGCCTTATAATGTTATTACACTAATGCATGACACTGCACATCTGCTTTTTGTTTCTGCATCTTTTTTGCTATGAATTCAACAGGCTGTAGTTCTTGTTGAAACAGTATTATATAGAATGTGATGTAATTAATTTGATATTTAGTTCATACTTGATTTTTTGGGGGTGGATAAGTTCATAGGCTTTCCCGTTTACTCGTTGAAGTTTACACATAAACCAGATGTTTACATGGGTGACATTTGACACATTTTGACACGTAAAGATGTGAAAGGTGGTAGTGGGCAATAAAACCTTGTGCCAAGTCTGAAGGAAGAGAGAGCATTTTGACATAGGAAATCCGATCATATACTGACGTGATAAGCATGAGGGGTTTTTTTTCTGTTTTCTGTAAATTCTCAAAAATTTGATTAAACAAATTGCTCTCCATGTCTTTGATCTAAACGAAATGAGCTCCTTTTGCCTCAATACAAATAAAATACATGGTTTTCCCTCACTTCTTGTATTTATTGTGCTGGTTTCTGTTGGTGCTTGAAACAAATTGTGGAAATAAAGGTAGTAATGATAAAATTTAGAATAACTTCACCATTTTTATTCGTATAATAATCGGTGTCAGACTTGTTTAACTTACGGAGATAATGAACTGTTAACAGTGGCAGTTTAGGAGAGAAAATTTCAGTAGCCCTCTTGACTTTGTCATAGCTAATAAATAGCTTAAAATTTTATCTCATAACACGACATGTGTTCAGTTTATTTGACAGTTAAATACCGTTTGACTAATAAATCAATTCATCACCAAGTTATGGTAATGGATTTTTTTGTGTGCTTTCCTTCCTACCCTTTATTCACCTGCAATAGATTCTTTTAGCCAGTCTCTTGGTGTTGCAGATGGGGTGATGCTTTACTCGTAAGCAGCAATATGTTTCTTGATATAAACCAGTGATTTAACGAAGTTTGTTAGTAAATGCAGCAGTGATTTAACAAGATTTGATGGCAAGGTGCGCTTGGTTATTTACTACATAAAGGACAGGGTAAGTCAGATGTGTTGGGGAGACCCTCCTGTTGAGTTTCAAGGTTGAGAGGACCCTCTTGCTTTCTAAACATGCTCAGAAACAACGTGGTTGATGGTTCCATCTTTATCCAGGTAAAAAACTAAAAGCTCTAAGTGTTTCTGAGTGAACATCAAAACCAGGCTCCTTGCCATCCACGCAGAGATGTGTCTTCTGGAAAAAAGGCAGGACCATTGCCTGGCAGGGCTCTGCTCTTGCGCTGGTGGGACAGCAAACCCTGGCCACTGGGTTTCTGGCTGGCCCCGAGCTGTGGCCCTGCCTTGGCCTCTCCTCGCCCCAGCTCCACAGGCCTGGGAGCAGCACAGCTGGTACGTGGAGAACCTTTGGAAATACTTCACAGGAATTGAATCCATGTTACATTATGGCTTCAGGATCTTCTTTTTTTGGGAAGAGTTGAAGAATTTTTTAGCTCCTCTCTATTTATTTCATCTTTTCTCTTTTGGTCTGTTTTTGGTTTTGGTGTTTTTTGTTTGTTTGTTTGTTTTGGTTCGTGTGGGGGTTTTTTGTTTGTTTTTAATACCAAATGTAAATAATTTACTTTCTTTTTGCTTGGGAAAAGGTAGTGGATTGTTAACTTTAGACTGTCATCTCCTGCTTGGATGGGATAGCTCACAAAGTACCAGGTTTCGATAGAGATTTAACAGGCTCAACCAAAAGTTAAATTGCTTAAAGACACATGGATTTGTCTAGAAATACAAACACTGTCACGTTCCTAGAACCTCATAGCTTGGCCTGTGGGACTGTGACACTGAGGAGTGGTCCCACAGCTGCCTCCAACACTCAATGCTGTGTTTAGAAAAATGCATTTCCCAATACTCCCTCTTTTCCTTGGTTAGAAATAATAGTGACCAGGAGCCCATCCTGTTCTCCTACCAATTCTGAGGCAAACAACTGTATTATCCCCGTGTCAGATTGTGAAGCACACCAGAATTGAGCTCAGTTTAGCTTTTGGCATTTTGGGTTCACGCAAAAGTTAAATGTTACATGAAAGCCAACAAGCCTGAACAGAACAGATGGAAAAATTAATGAAGCTGTTGCTCTGCTCTGAATTTAATATAAAATCTTGTTGAAGATATCAGATTGTGCCTAATAGTGTAAGCTTTTGTCTAAAGAATGGACTGCGATGCTAAAAGATAAACAATTCAATCAATGTCCAAAAATTGATTTTTGGCAAAAAGGAGGCAAAATAATCGCTGCGTGCTTTAACAGGGAAGGCTGCCCCCGACACCTGCAGATTGCCTAGCCTGTGTTTTTCCCAACCTCTTCCCTGCCGGCCTGCAGGTACCCAGCTGCGTGGGGCGCTTGCCATGCAGTGGGGCAGGAATTTGGAAGCACGTGTGCGGGGGTGAGCAATGGGCTGCCCTTTGCCTTTCCCGGGCAGACAGGCCTGTGCTGCGTCAGGGCCTGCAGTCGGCCTCATGCCTTGGAATGTGCACGCTCCGGGGGCGTTCCCCTGGCTAGAGAGCGGCCAAAGACCAATGTATTTCAGTAGGAAAAGAGCCCATGTCTCACAAAGCCCAGGCATGGCGTCCCTGTCATTTTCTCCTCTTTTCCCTAAAATTGAGAGCCACTTTCAAAGCATGCATGTAAATCATGCTACCAGGGTAACTTGGCACCAAAATGCTGGGTGAGGTGAAGCTGAAATAATGTGGGATCGGCCCCTGCGGCCCCCGGGTGTGAGCTTCCTCCTGGGCTGGAACTCTCCTCTCTGTAGCTGCCCACCTTTTAGCCTCAGGAGAGGCAGCAGTGACTCACGGGTTCATAGCCTATAGATAGCGTGTGGAACTCTGTGGCTTTTAAAAGGTTGTTAATAAAAGTATAGCAAGGGAGCATAGCTGTGTGAAAACCTGAAGATAGGTGGAGACCCAGAAAAGATTGGTTGATAGTAGATTGTTAACTAATAAAATTAGTTAAGTAACAAAGAAGAAGAGATTACATTTCTACTGTAATTTTTTCCCCCTACTGATTCAACAGTGAGCTCTTTTTCAGCTGCATACTGGGGGCTGGTACGTATTTCCCTGTTCTCTGTAGTAGCACAGGCATGTTTGAGCCTTGGCTGTGAACTGGTAGGGATTTTGTAAGACCCTATCTGGTATGACCTGCACGGAGAGCAGCATGAGAAACAGATTTTTTATTTTTCCTGCTGGAGATGTCAGCATTACAGGATCACTGATTGAAACGTGTGGACAGCTTAAACTGAGCTATCCTAATCTACAGACATGTCACACCAGGCTTGCCAAGTAGAGTTAGAAGTGGTTTGCAGCACTGCTGGTCTGTAGTCATCCTAGAGCAAGTATATTTTTGTTAGTGCTGCTTTTTAGAAGGACTTGTATTTAATTTTTCCAGAAAACATACAGGGTTTATAGCTGGGCAAAATACTACTTGCTGCACCTTTTCAATGTGCAATGAAACAACGAAAAGAGCAGTAAATGAGCCTCAGATGTCTTGTTACCACAGGCACTGTCTGCATGGAAGACCAACTGCTGAGACCTCTCCTGTCTGTCCAAAGGCAGAAGACAGGCTGTAAGGAGAGGCACTGACAGCCAGCTGGGCCGGCAGTCAAAGGGCCAAGCTGGGACTATGAGCTGCTGAGGAGCTGCCGGTGGTTTCAAACAATGATGCCTCTCTAATTAGGTTCAAAATGTGACCTTCTTGTACAGGTTGTTGTGATCTGTCTTCCAAACTCCAGGTATTTACATATTGCACTGTGGGGAAAAATAGCCCAGATGGATCGAGCGCTGTGGCGTGAACAGTGCTGCAGCACGAGAGGACACAACTTCTCATTTCAGACTTGCTCTGGCTCCCCTGCAGAAGGAAGAGGTGAATGAAGATGACACCTTTTATATGATGGCACCAAACCCAACAATGGAACTGTAATCCATTTCTGTCACTGTAAAAGCAGAAAATTGGCGACTTCACTTGTTACAGAAACTTAATGGAGTGTATATTTTTGTCCTTTAGAAAATGAGGGTTTTATCACAGACTCTTTGAAGCTAAAACTGTTTGTAGAGTGTTTTTTCACTGGAGGAAAGACAGGTCTGGAAAGAGAGATGGCCATCAGAGCTAATCCTCCCAACTGTCCTTGTGTAACAGGACACTTTGCTCAGGCAGGTCTACTTTGTGCTGTTTCCTCTGTGAATGAGCTGTCAGCCACAAAAGAGATTTTGACTTCTATTGCACAACTAATACTTTGCTGCAACATGAAATTTCTGCTTTGTTGTGGGCGTGAAAGCATACAACAACGTCTGGGGTTCTCTGCATCAGCAAACAATTTTAAAGGAAATGCCCAGGTGACAAGAGGAAATTGGCCACCTGAAATGCAGTACTTTGGTAGTCCCTGACAATCTAATCAGAGCAGAAAAATCCTTGCCAGCTTCCAAGCAGGATGGTAGCTTAATCCCAAACACTAGCAAGATGCCCCGGACCTTTCATTTGATTGCAAGCACAGTTTTGGTGTCCTAGAACAACTGGTGGTTAGTGGCAGTTTCCAAGAAAGGCAAAAATGGCCCAGGAGCAGAGCTGTGCAGAGGATGTGTGGAGGAGCAGACATCTACAGCTTTTGCAGAATAGGGCATCTGGCTTGTTCATGGGAAACAGATCTTTAGTCAATTCTGTTTTCTGATTTTTGGCCCATCAAAGGTAAGTTGAGCCAAGTACGCTGTGGTTGCTCTTTTTATAATTTGGCTAAAATGAAAAAGACATTTGTGCTGAAATTTTAGCACATAAATGTTCTGCTGTTACTTCCTTTCCTTTGGGAATAACTGAAGTCGCTAGAGGTCATCTTGTCCAAGCCCCCTGTTCAAGCAGGGCCACCTAGAGCTGGCTGCCCAGGACTTTTTCCAGATGGCTAACAAGTAGTCTGTGCAAGGACGATTGCAGTCCAAATGGAAATAGTCCCATAAACAGCAGGAGATGAATCAAGAACTCTCTACTCTCCATGTCAGTCTCTGTCGCTGTGACACTGTGAAAAACTACAGGTATAAAACATGCAAGACTTTTCTGAAAGACAATTATAACTGAAAAGATAACACGTGACCACAGCGTTTTCCAAGGCTAGATCCATCTTAATCAATAGACTGCAGATTATACAAAGAATTAAATTGTTCCCTGTGTTTAAGTGTCTGAAACCCATGAAACAACAGGTTCTCATAGTAGGCCAGTTGCATCTGAATGAAAAATATCCTTTGTCCTAGTGAAGTAATGTTTATAAAGAAGTCTGGATTTATTTTTTGAGATTATATATTTGGTAATGTGTGACATAACGTACTCTAAGCAGAGCTTGAAAGTAACTTGGAATTAAGTTGAACAGAATAAACAGGACATCTGTTTAGTCAGATTTCTGCAATGTGTTAATATTAGGCACAATTGTCTTACTTGCTGATAGAAATATATATTAAAAATATGTATTATTTGAAATACTGCTTGCACATTGCAGTTGACAGTTCCCATGGCCCTACAAGGAGCAAAGAATACTTTTACAGCTTCTCCCTCCAGTCTCACAAAGAAATGGAATAATGTGCTTTTGCAAATTTGATCCCAGTGGAATAAGTGGTTACTTTGCTGTGTGGGCATCAAATGTGGGTGCTAATCCCCTGCAAGTTCAGAGCTTTGGCTAAAGTATGATGTTAACTTCCGAGATGAATATCAGTACTTAATGCTAACAGATAAAGCCTGCCACATGTTGGCTGCAATTCTGAGTTTTTGTAGATTTGGAGGAGCAGGCCTCCAATTGGCTACAGAGCAGCTACAGAGAAAATAGTGGTATGGATTCCTAACTTCCCAGTGAGTGGCATATTTTAATTGCTGGTTTTACCTTTGGCAAACCTCGAGAGGGCAGTAGATGCATGAGACTTCTGGCCTGATTCTGGTTCCAATTATGCTCCTACTGGTGTAATCAGATGTCTTTGATTATTCCTCTTTTACAATGGTGTAAGTGCAGGCCCAATCAGTGTAGAATTTGAGTTAAATTCACCTTCACATAGAAAAACACAGCAATATTTTTTCTTTTTTTCAGTTTAAACTTTTATGATAAAAATGACAGCTCCCTAAAGTAAACAACCTGTCATAAGCATTTTTGATGTTTTAAGAAATAATCTAGAAAGAAAAGCTACAAAGAACTGATTTAAAATATTTTAATGGAATAAGCTGAAACTTCCCTATGTGTAAAAAGACAAGGTGAACTTGTAAGGTAAAATGTGAAGAAACAAACACAAAAGAGGGATTTAATCAGAATGATCATCTTTATATCCTCATCTTCTAAAAAGAATAAAAAATAAAAAATAAGCAGAAACTAAATACACAGGCGCTGATTTGCATGCTTTTAAATTTTTTTTTTATTTTACCTGTAAAAAGAGAAAAGCAGGGTGTGATCGACTAATGGCAATAAGATGTGATGTATCTTCATGGCTGGACAAAGACCTGCCTAAAACATTTACACGACTGGAACTAATGTAAGAAGACAATTATCTTGGAGATGTAAAATGTCCAGAAGAAATCTTGTTAAGTTAGGAATTTTAGTGTTGAATGAAAACTTTTGATAAATCCAGATTAATTTACTAATTGGGAAACACCAGCACCCCACCTCCCTGCCCTGGAATATAGAAAGAATTATTAGTTCACAGAACAATAGGATCATCACCTCTAATCACTGTCCTAGGTGTTGTACAAATGAATTAAGCAGCTCTGTAGAACACTCAGCTGGAAAATGTTCCATGACATGAAACAGCTAAAACAGGCAAACCTGAGTGAGGAGGTCCAAGTGTTGGGAAAGAGAAACAAACTATCTTGGAAGGTTGGAGCAGCCACAAATGTCTTTGCAGCTGAAGAAAGGTACTTGTGACTAGCTTATGGGAGAAGTTTTTACGATGATAAAACTGGTGGCTTTGATGTGTGGAGTCACTGAGGGATCTTTATTATATTCACTGCTTCCCCCTTGACCACATAGCAAGTAATTTCATTAGAGAAAGCAATCAGATTGGTCAGAGCTGATCTGCCCTATTTAAATCCACACTTCCTCTCTGCTGCCTTGTCCTTCATTCTTTTGAAATGGATCCCAAGGAGATGTACTGCATGGTTCTTCTAGGGATTGAGTTGAAGATGGCCAGTATTAAGTTTCTCAGATCTACCTCTGCACCCTTCTTAAAGATGACTTTAATATTTAGCCTTTTTCCATGGGCATCCCTGATCATCGCATATTTTGAGGATAATACAGCTGCAAAATCACATCACCCAGTTATTTCATCATCCTTCTGTGGATCCCATCTATCCCACTAGACATGGAAACACACAGTTTCTCTAAACAGTCCTTAACTTTTGCATTTCCTCCTTTCTCAAGCTGTGCAGGTGTGTATGAAGGTTTGGGAACTTTTTGAAGACCAAGGCAAGAAAATCATTAAGTATTTCACTGGGCAAAACCTGTCTCTCCTCTGCTATTTTTTTTATCACAGAGCTCAGAAAAGAGCACTCAACTTGTTATTTGCTTAGGGGCAAATAGGAAATAGGGGCAGCTTATACCACGAGAAGTAAGCGATTTGGAGAAAATTTCATGCTTTCTAAAGTACCAACAGTTTCACTTCTTTGTAGTTTTTGTACTACTGTGAAATACCTCACAAGTGTGGCCTGAAGCAGTACAGCAGATTTCCGAGCAGCACTGCTCTCCCTTCAGTGTGGCTCCCTTATTCGGTGTGACTGCATCTTCAAATGGGATTAGGTGATGTGTGTTTGAAGTGCAATGCTGATTAAAATCAAACCTATTTCCTGGTATATTGAGTATATGGCTTTGGGAACATAGCCTGACCTGACTTTTCTTTAAATCAATTAAAAAGCAGAGTCATCCAATAGAGGACTGAATTGCCGTTATCTAGGGTTCTCAACAGTCATAAATGACAGGAATTAAGGTGCTTTTGAAATAAATGGGACAAAACTTATAAAAACCAAGTAAAACCATCTAGGATTACAAACTTCTTTCTTGACTAGAGCTACTGCTATAAGCTAGAAATAGACATGATCAAAAAAAGTAATAGAGGTAAAGGATGTTATGTTGCCTCCACACTCTTTCATGGTAGAAGTCACAGAAAACCCACAAGCTCTCACATACAGATAGGTTAGGTCAACTGATAGGTTGCTCCTTGATTACCTTTCTTCCTCCAAGCAATTCAACTAATTGGGGCCACATGGTCAAGGCAGTGATTCATTATTCCCTTTGCATTTTCAGGTGTGTGAGCAACCGAGGAAGCTGTAGCTTGAAAGCCTGTGGAGTCATGTTGTCTTTGTTGGGCTGCACTGTGCAGGTAAATTTTCAGCATAATTCTCTAATTCTGTGTTAGGTAAAGCAGGGAGGAGGTTTGTTTTTGTGATCTGACAAGATGTGAGACTATATTTTCCAAGAAGATCTGGAAAAAGTTTGTATGAGTTTGACTTCTTATCTCCTAACAGGCTAAATCCTGTTATCTCAAGAACTCTGGCTTGTAGATGCTGAATGTTTTGGTAGATTGGCATTGTAGTTTCTGGGCCTAATCTGGATATTTATTTGTTGTGGTGGTATAATGCTGAATGCTGAAATGGTTAAAGGACTATAGCCCTGCAGTATAGGATTGGTTTGTTTGTTCTATAGTTACAATTTCACCTTAAATATTTTGGGAGAAAGGCCTAATGAATGTTCTTTGTTAGAAGAGAAAGTTTGAATAGAGTTTCTGATTTGGAGAGCCACGCTAGTCCTTCAATTACAACTAGCTGAACAACCAAGGGTACTACGTTGTCATTAGGGATCTTTTAATACTCTAATGACCCAATTTTTGCTTAAGTAAGGAGTGAATGCTAACTTCAAAAGTGGTGTCCTTGTACTGTTTTTTTTTTAATGAAATAGGTTTTTCAGTCCAGATTCAAGTTGTTAAATGTTGTAAAGCACTTTCACACTGGAATAACTGCTCAAGGGACGGATTTTTGTTGGTGGTGGTTTTTTCCACTATGAGCTGAAACAGTTTAAATCTTCAAAATGTGTATGACGTATTTATTAAATTAGTTCTTTTACTGGCTTGTAGGTAGAAGTATTTTATATGCTTAAACAAGGGAACACTAGGGCTTATAATGTTGCTCTCTGTGTTGTATCAGCCTTCTCTTTTTTCCCCTCTGCTGGTAAATACATGTGCTAGCTAACATGTACTAACACAAACCTTTGTTAAATGTGTCATTGTTATTTTATGTAATAAAAGCTGTTGTAAAAGGAAAAAAAAACCCAACTTAATTTTATTAGGACAAAAAGCTGATTATATAAAGGCTTAATTTACATTTAATTTTTCCCAATAGGCTGTGTGAAATGGCAGTAGCCAGTAATCCTGTGCTGGAAGGAGAAGGTTTCCAGACTTGCTTTGGTTTTCCAGCAGCTGGGAGGACACCCAAGGCTGGGGGTGGGATATTGTGTGGTTCATGGGGTGGGAGAGGACACAGCATTGAGTTAGGGATATGGGATCCCTGGGAATGGCATGGGCTTGGCCGGGGTGGGATTGGCTGCAATGGCATCAGGTGTATTCACCTCAGTTTGCCCTTGTTTAGATTGTTGTCTTGGAAAATGCTTTCGCTGCTCCTTTAGGAGGAAATTCTTCTGGCAGCAGTTCTCAACCGCAGGCCAGTATATTTACACAAAGAAGGATTTGGATAATGAGAAAACACCATTGTGAGGCCAAATTAGCATCAAATCAAGTTTTAAAAGCAGGAAATCGCTTTCCAGCAAACAAACTAGTTAAAATCCAGGTTCTAATGAGAGACCAGAAGGAAAATCTCTAGCAAACGAAGTTGAAACCTGTCTTGTTTGGATTATGTGATTAGAAGTTTTGCTATTTTCAGTGTCACTAATCTGAAAAAGTAATGTCAGCAGAAAATTAGTCAATGTGGGAGGAAAATTTGGTGAGTATTTTGGGTTTTATTTCTGCATTTGAAATCAGTTAGCTGAACAACACAGAGGGAAATTCAAGCAGTTGATGTTTCACTTCTGTTGCATGCAGAGCTGGTAGAAATCAGTGGCTTTTGGAAAGGAATTTGTGTGCAGCAGTTCCTTTCACATGAATCCTAATGTCCAAATACAGATTTTCTTTATATAATCAAAATTCTGGGGACCTGTGAATTGTTCATAATTAAATATGTGAAAGAGAAGTGGCTGTTAATGAGGAGGCTGTACTTCATGTCTCCAAACAAGCCTCACCTAGATGAGATTTGTGCCTACACAGGTCTTTACAAGCACCTGGTAAATAAGTAAAGGTAAATAAGATATCCCTGACTGCTCAGATAGCTAATGGGAGGCTGAGAGCAGCCTGTGAGGGCTCCAGGGGACAGAGAAAGGGGAGGGAGAAGCCCAGTGGGTGCCACAGGAGAGGCAGTGGCATGGTCAGGTATGATCGCTGGACCGTCTGTTGTGTTTGAGCGTCTCCTGGGCAGGAATGTTGGGGCTCCTGGTGTTCTGCTCCCACCCCCTGCCCCCCCCACCCTCCCCTTTGCCAGCTCTTCATGGGGAGATGAAGGGCTCAGAAAAAGAGTTAAAAGGAGAGTTACAGTCAATGGCTCGATGCCCAAGTGGGAACCAGAAGCACAGAGTGGTCCCTCAAGGGTTCCTGCTGTTCAGTATCTTCACCAGTTGTCATTGTTTGAGAAAACCCTTAATAGTTTACTGTTGTTTAGACAATTCTTGTGTCACCTGATGACCCCTCCCCACATGGAAAAGGGCAATTGGGGAAAGCAGGGAAACAGAAAAGTTGAAATAGAAATAGATTTAATAGGATAAGACTAAATTATTAATAATAGCACTAAAGAACCAGTATTAATCCCAAGGGTACACAAGAATTATGCTAAGCCCAGTCCATCAGTAGGACCCTGGAAACTGCCAGGAGGGGCAACAACGGTGGGATCCTGTGAGTGCACTAAGTTGGAGAGGAAGGGACGGGCCCAGGGTCCGGCTCCAAAGCAAGGAGTTCTCTGGACCAACTCCATCAAGGGAGAGAGAACTACGCAGCAACCTTTTCTAATTTATACTGATTGTGATATTCATGGCATGAAATGCTCCTGTTGTCCAGCCTGGGTCAAATGCCCAGGTCTTGCTCCTCCTCATCTAAATCTAGATCAAACATTTTACAAAAGACGGAGCGGGGCTGTAGCAAAGGATTTAGGGATGCTCTTGTGAGGACCTTTGGAGACTAGGACAATATCAGCTTCCAGATCTTGCCCACAAACAGGGAGTACCAACAAAGGTTGGTTATTTGGACCAATACAGAAGCTCTCGCTCTGCTTTATCTCACCTAACCTAAGACCTTCACAACATGCTACAGGGGGGATTATCTCCTCCTATGAAACACTGTAGAAATAATTCATACTGAGCACCCAGCAATTTAATAACGTTCATCAGTGCCAAAAATGAGTGTTGCTTTTTGAGTAAATACAATGTCCTTGGACTTCTGTAAAGAATTTAAATTAGCACAAAAAAACCCCACAAGATGAACCTACTAAAAGGTGAATGTCTCTTGGAAAGCAGTGGCTCCAGAGAGGTGTTAAACTTTCAATAGATGGTGAGTGAGCAGGGGCTGTCATGGGATATACTGCTGTGATAAATCACAAATGTGATGCTTGGGGGCAGACAGATGGGAGGAGTGACGGGATTGTCTTCTCCCAGTCCCTCTGTGTGCAGGAAACCTGGGCTTTTGGGAGCACCGGAGATCTTCCTTGCCCTTATGAAGAAAGCCTGAGAGCTGGGACTCTTTAGCCTGGAGAAGAGAAGGCTGAGGGGAGACCTTATTAATGCCTATAAGTATCTAAAGGGTGGTTTGAAGGAGGAGGGAGCCAAACTCTTTTCAGCGGTTGCCAGTGAGAGGACGAGGGGTAATGGGCATAAGTTGGAACATAGGAAGTTCCACTCAAATATGAGAAAAAACTGCTTCACAGTGAGGGTGAGGGAGCCCTGGAACAGGCTGCCCAGGGAGGTCGTGGAGTCCCCTTCTTTGGAGATTTTGAAGACCTGCCTGGATGCAGTCCTGAATGACATGCTCTAGCTCTGGGCAATCCTTCTTCAGTGGGGGAGTTGGACTAGGTGATCTCTATGGTCCCTTCCAACTTTAAAAAAATTCAGTGACCCCAAATCCTTTTACATTACTCAGAGATTGAAGAGTGAAATTGACTTTGGCGTTCTTGAGTATCTGACCACTTCAGGAGTTTAAGAAGCTGCTAATTTATGGCTTCTCCTTACGCCTTTGCACAATGAGTCTAAAGAATATAGTAACATTTGTGGTGTAAGAGTATGTTTTCAAATTCTGTAGTCTTGCTGTATGTCTGCTCAGACCATCTCTGTCAGCTCAGGCGCATGTATCCTCTTTTAAAATCTGTGTTTTACACTCCTTAAGGGCATCCAATTAACTACTAAGGGCAAGAGACAGCACCTTTTCAACTTCTGTCCACTTAAAATGCATGGAGGAGCCTTTAGCAAATAACAAAATGTGATAAGAAGCTTCAAGCAATCAGCTTGTGTGGAGGAACTGGGAAGGAGAGGTAGCCTGTCAAACAAAAAGAGCTTTGAATAATAATAATGGTGATGGTGATATATAATATGTTTCCTTGGGCTTTTTGGAAACACACTAAGAGATCTATTTACAGAAGTAGTGAAGTACTACAAATCCTGCTGGATTTGTGAGGTCGAGGGTTTGTCAACAGCCAGGCAGAGCTTACTTGAGGTGAAAATCTATTGTCACATCGAGTCATGTATCTGAAATGAGGAAGTTTGAAGGTACAAAGTCAGTAGATACAGGCTTTACTTTCCGTTTTCAAGTAATTGTTCCCTTGTTTCTTCTTGGACTGTGGATGCTGTTACTACCGTTTGCCGAATGTTGTCAGCTTCTCGTACATTTAAAAAAATAAATCTTTAAGTACTTACTGCCTCTTTTATGCTGATGTGATCTTACGTTGAATTGAAACATTTAATGTGTCACTAAAGAGCACAGTTGGCAAAATTAAAATGCATACTGAGTCTTTAGCTTCGTGGTTGCTACGCAGCCTTTAGCTGTGGGTGCTGTGTGCACCATAGCTGTGCCTGAAATATAAATAAACCGGTTGATCTGTAATTACATATGACCATGTGTCCCCTAAGCCCTACCCCTCTGTGGATATTGATGTTATGCCAGGTAGCACCACATGAAGTCTTTCCTGAAGCTGCAGCTCAGTTTACTGTGAGCCTGGATCTCTTACACTGATCTGCTGCTATATATCAAGCCCTTTCATTTTATTTATTTTGCCACTAAGATTTCCAGTAGTCTATCAAACCAAGCAGGGTTAGTGCAGAATCTTGTTGCTGCTGTTGTTGAAGAGGTGTCCCATTACTGTTACCTTCACACAGTGTCCCGTCTCAGCAATGTCTGAACCCTGATTGTAGCTGTGTGCCATCTGTAGCCTGTCGAACAGTTAATGATGGGCACAGTCACTGATGTGGCTGAGGAGTGCCCTTTTTGAAGTTCTGGTTTTCCAAAGTTGAACAGTGCTAAGCAGCAGCTACTCCTTTCCTGGGTAAAGTCAGGATATTTTTTAATTTATCTCTGAAATCTTGGTTGAAAACTTACCTAAGAGTCTGTGCAAGAATACTGTAATTTTGCCAAGACTGTTTGGCTTTTTCACTTGGTAAAGTTGGCATTTATCATATGAAGAGAGGGTTTTAAACATTAGTAACTAATTATCTCAGATGTCTTTTTGTTTAATAACTTTATGACTGCAGGATACCTCAAAAGGGGCGGAGATGAAAGGAATTTTATTAGCTACGAGTTTGAAAATATCATGTCATACCTGTATAAGCATTTCTGATAAAGAGAAAATATTATAGTTCCAAAGAACTCAGTATTGGAGGGGTTTTGGTGTGCTTGGAGAGACATAAGCTCTGGAATGGAAAATGGATAAAATAAAAAGTTGATGTCCAGAACACACCAACATAAAAACACTTAGTTTCCTTAAAAACACTTAATACAAATACAGCTGTACAGCAGCAGGCAGCTCTTGGTGGCTGTGAAATGGTTTTTAAAATATGTGGAGTTTTAAGCTACCTCTAAGAGTAACAGATTTTTCTATCCAAATATTTTTTGATCTTCAGCACACTAACTTCATTTTTCCAGATGAATTTTCCAGGGTGTGGGTCAGAGTCCAGGTTTGTTATTGTACACTGTGGGCAAGGATAGTGAACTGGAAATCCACCCTCTGCTGCTAGTTAAAATAATCCTAAAATTTCTTTAACTTGTGCTGGGTTTCATACAACTTTGGGGCCTTGGCTCACAGAAACTGTTGTTTGAAGCTGTGGAAACAACCTGAGTATTCAGGGCAAGTGGTTTAGATGTGGGAGCGTGGTGGAGTTTTGTTGGATTTTTTTGTGCTTCGGAAAATGAGAATAGTGTCAGGAGAAAATGATGACAAAGCAAGATCAAGACAGAAAGGAAAAGTAGAGGCAGAGCCCAGGTGCAGCTCCTTTTCACTAGCTGTCAGACATAAGATAAGGGGAGGTAAAATGTGTATTATCATGCATACCAGCAAATCCTCCAGGACCACTGCCATGTTCTTCAACCACGTGTTCGTGCTATGTTCTTGAAGACCTGGTCTCAGTCTATTAATGCAAAATTTTCACTAATGCTGATAAAATGAAGAGCTGCAATTACTGCGTTCAAATGCAGCCTGCTTTTCTTAAGCTTACCAGGAAACTTTTTTCCTACCTAGGCTGACTTCATTTGCTATTTAACATTTTGGTTACTGCTCAGTAACCACAAAGGGTTTTCAGTGATGCGACATTTGAATAGATATCTGTGTGTGACTCCCAAATCTTATACAAAACTTCAGGCTATGGCTTAAAACATTCAAATAAGTTCTGAAACTGCTTATAATAGTAATGCTATAAATAATTCATGACCACAGCTCTGTCATATAAGCTGTTCTGTGAAGTTTTCAGTCTAAAGCTTTAGTGAGTGAAGCAGACCTGTTTATTAGCTAATCCTATGATGAACTGCTGCAAAGATAGGAAATATTCATGATAGAGTAAAATTTTCATGTAAATGCGATGAAACTTCCATTTTAAAAAATGCATCTAGATCTAGGGCAATCGTGTTATAATAAATAACAGTAAATTATTTCTGCCCTTGTTAAGTCTTTCAGCTAAGTCCCCATAAAAGTTACTGTTTGCTTTTTCATCTAGTTGTCTTATGCAGGACAGATTTCTGACCATCTCACTAGGTTGATCTGATCCCATCACACGCGGAACATGGGTTACTTTTTTTCTTATATGTTGGCAGTAAATTAATATTACCAGAAAAGATATCTCTTCTACAGTAGTTGCCCATGTGCAAGTTCCCATAGGAAAAAAAGCCAGCAGTCTTCCCTGTGTGCTGATCAGACTGAGATCTAATAGATTAGGTCTTAAATTTACTATATTGACTGAACTGCTTTAATAATGTTGTTTGTATTCTTTTCCCTTTTCCTATCAGCAATTCTTTGTATCCTTAGAAATGGGAGTGTACTTCTAGTCACAAAGAAGACAGTCTCAGATGTTTCTAAATTATAAGGTTGAAGGGAAGTACATTTGACTGGGAGCTAATTATAATGGTTGGGAGACAGCTCAGTGACAAACTTAGCACTAGAGAAATTATTTTGTCAAGTAGATTGGTGTTGAAAGTGATGTCATATCTCTGTTAATTAATTTACAAATGATGTAAATTAGAATGACTTGCATTCTCGTAATGGGAAGGATTTCAGTTCTCCAATTAATTTCCTTTCGGCTAACACAATGGTATGTTTTGTCTGGCACTGGTTAAGGACATACAAGGAATTAAATAGAAACATTATTTTTATTCTTGGAAGTGTTCTGTGATGCTTATAAATCTTCCATTGACTTTTATTTTAATACATTGATTTCATATTTAATGGAGTGGTGTATCAAGTTAGACCCTCAAAAAAGGTACATTACTTTTCCATCAGTTTTCAATGAATAAACACACAAAATATTACACAACTTTCTAAAGAGCAAGTCTTGCAGCTACGTTACCCTTGGTATAACTGGTATCTGTGTGTTCTGGTGGTTGACTGCTCTTTCAGATTTTTCTGGACAGACCTCTCTGAACTGATTCAGAAGCTGGAAGACTTCCAGATGGTGAGGTCAGACTTGGCACATCCACCAGCACCTTCAACTTATTTGTGCATGTTGTGTTGTTCACTTTGAGTTTTTAAATTAGTGCTTCCTCACCCACCTTGTCAAAGGACGCCAGTTGGCCCTGCTTATCTGCATGACTGCTTTCTCCCTGCCCACTCCCCTCCCAGTTCCAGTACTTCCTGTTAAGAAGGAAAATGTCCATTTTGTTTTTACCCTCTCTTCTTCTATTAGAATTAGCCCTCTCATCATCTTTGACATAAGGTTACAGTGAATATATTTACAAAGCAATAAAGATAATCACAGTTTTCATGGTGACTTGGGATCAGTCACTTGAAACACATCTACTCCTGAGTATTTGTTTACAACTGTGCAGCTTCACGTAAGAGCAATGACAACCAGGCAGCACTAATTCCATGTGTGTCTGTTTTGCCATTTTGAGATGGAAAACATAATTCTGTATTTATTTCACTCACATAACTATGCAGAGTATAAATGGGTTATTTTGAGCTTAGTAACCTTCCAGACAGTTACAGATTCTGTTTTCTGCCAGGATGGGAGAGGTTTGCACTTAGCTATGCAAAGTGGCAGCAGTGAGTAGCAAGGCGGGAGTGGAAATAATCTCTGTGTGCAGGTTTATCTCCAAAATAGCTTTTAAGGTAGCTGGCACTAGAAGAGACAAAGCTCTCGAACTGGATTGAAGGAAAGGAAGATGGAAGCATTTCATTTTTTTTGTCCATTCATATAAACCTTTTGAAGCTACATTACCTATATTTTAATTCTAATGATTTTTTATTTACTTTTAAGCATAACCTCTCTTTAAGAGTGATTTTTCAAGGTAGCTGGAAAGTATTGACACAATTTATTTTTATTTTGTTGTTTTCTGGGAGGATGGATAACAAAAGAATCTCCACGGGTGAGAGATGTCCTCTAACAGACAGGTGACACTGGGCAGAAGGACAGTGGAGAGGAACACTTCAACTTTGAGAGCGGCAGGAGTAAAATTTAATAGGAAATATTATGAGAATCCATGAGAAAATGTGGGTTATAGTATGTTCAATAAGTTACTTATCCCATCTTGATGCAAATGGTGATGGGATGGAAAAGCAATTGGAGAGTATTGAGTGTCTTCTGCCTGTTGGCTAGCACTTTTTTACATTTTTTTAAACAAATCTAAATGGCCTCCCACTTGTTGCTGAGTTAATACACCTCTCAACAGCAGAAAAGATCATCTGATAAAATTGCTTAAGCAAACTATTCAAGAATGTGCTAAGGTTCTTGACTTCATAGTGACATGGTTTTTTGCTTACATGCTCTACTTATTATTCGTTATAATTTGCAATTTTTATCTGCCTATGTCATTGCCAGGGTTCATGACTGCTGCTCTAAATATTAGAGTTCTTTGTTGATCTGAATTTTATGCTTTACCATAGATTAGTAAGAAAGCCAATGCAGAAAGCTGCAGCTTCCCAGATAACACATCCAGCCTTCAGCAGCCTCCTCCGTCCAGCCGGGAATTTTAAATGAAGTACAGGGAGGAGCTGCAAAGGAATTTTGCTTCGTTGACACTTTTGCTGGACTATTTAGTTTCTCTCTAGAAAATGTGAAATTATGTTTAATTGAGCCACTGACTTTAGGTAGATGCAATGTGATGTTTTAATAACACAAGGGTCCGTGGTTTATCCAGGAAGTTGTAACTTGTGTCCCTGTGTTCTTTACTAATGCCTCACGTACTCTCTTGGACTGGTGAGTTTTGTCTTTTATCACCTCTTGCAAAGCCATGCGCTTTGATGCGTTATGGGGGACTGGGCCTTTTTAAAAGGAAGTGACTGAGGGTATGAAGTATCTGAAAGACAAATACTATCAGATGTGATGAATCATACAAGAGATGACCTTTTGAGCGGTCTCCTGTTCGTTGTGATGATCTCTTGATCAGACACACCTACCTTAATTCCTTGAGACTTTCTGAACTGGAGTATGACTCCTGAGCAAAGGAAGCCAACTGATGAAACTTGTGCATCCAAGCCTTTTTGATTAGAGCAATTATGGCAGAACTCTTCATGGAAAGGGAAGAGGCAAATCACTGAAAAGTTAATTCCTTGGGGTTGCTGAGGCCAATGGAAAACCTAGGCATTGAGTTAGAGGGGAAAAAAAGCTTACCCAATATCCCTTCCCCGTCACCAGCAGAAAAGCAATTTTATTATAATTCAAAGATTTTGCTGTATGAGGTGTCAAGAGACAGGAAAGGCAGACGCTAACGTTCTAGCTCATGCCAGATTGGTTTGCAATTTAACATTTAAATGGGTTATTCTGTCTATAAATCTATTTGTGGCTATTTCTGATCTTCCCCTGAGAAAAGCAAGGAAAATTGATCTATAAATCATGCTGTTACAAATGTCTTTTATTTTCCTGGTTGGTTTTAGGAAGAAAAAAGGTATATTTGTTTCTTCATTTCCTTTCACTTATGCTCCAAAACCAGCTCCGGTTTTATCTTTGTTAAACAGAAATGACCTTTCTGTTAGTAACCAGGCTGATAACGTTGTGTAAGCGTTTGGCAGTGGCTGTGCACTGTGCAGATTGTGTCAGAAGCTGTCCCAGCACCCACAGAAATGTAACTGCGCTGTGGCAGTGTGTGGCCCCGTGGCCCTTACCTGCTCTGCCTGCCCCAGTGCTGACGAGTCTGTGCTGCTTTGGGGAGCTCTGAGGGTGGAGTTTTGGGGTGCTAGGCAGGAGTGGCATTTTTCCCCCTTACCAGCTGCCCTACGCACTTTGCAGTAAAATCGGTTGCTTTATATTTTCTGTGCATCCCTTTTCCCCTCGTTCTGGCATTTAGTAGCACATTATTTCTTCTGCCTTTTGCAGTGATCAATGTTAAGAATGTGCATTATTATGGCATGGTGTTATAAAAGTGCTTAACGTGGTAAGCGGAGCTGTGTACTTTGCAGAACCTAGGG
>BJBW01003314.1:0-27657 GCA_004320125.1 Scolopax mira
CATGGACTTGTATATCTTCAGATTCCTTAGATGATCATGTACCATGTCTTCAGTTATAGTGGGATGGATTTTGTCACAAGTGTCCTCAATTTGTGGACCATCAACATGGGAGCTAGGAGGAAATGGGTTGCCAGTGAAGATGGAGGTAAAGAAGTTATTGAGAACTTCTGCCTTCTCATACGTTGATACAAATTCCCCACTGCTGCTCATTAGGGGAGATACATTTTTTTTAACCTTCGCTTTCTGGTTAATGTACCTGTAGAAGCCTTTCTTGTATTTCTTCACATCCCTTGCCAAGTTCAGTTCTAGTTGGCCTTCCTGACCTCGTCCCTAAACAGCCGGGCAACGTTCCTATACTCTTCCCAGGATGCCAGTCCCTTCTTCCATTTCCTGTGTAGCCCCATCTTGCCCCTCAGTTTGACCAGCAGCTCCCAGATCAATCATGGTGGTGTCTTGCTTTCTTTGTCTAATTTCCTACATGTAGGGATTGAGATACTTTGCACTCTGCAGAGAGCATCCTTAAAGATCTGCCAGCTTTGTTCCACTCCCTTGTCCCTAAGGGTAGTTTCCAACAGGATCCTATTTACTAACTCCTTGAAGAGCTGGAATTTTGCTTTCTTAAAATTTAGAGTCATAACTGTGCTTCTTGTGGGCTTCAGACTTCTTAAGACAGTGAACTGCACTAGGGCATGATCACTGCAGCCCAGGCTGCTCTCAACTTTGACATCCCTGATGATTTCACTTGCATTTGTGACTAACAGGTCCAACAATGCATCTCCTCGAGTAGGGCTAGTTATTTCTTGTCTCAAGAAGTTGTCATCTAGGCACTGTAAGAGCTTCCAGGATTGCCTGCAGCCATCTGTGTTGTTTTTCCAACAAGTATCAGGGTGGTTAAAATCTCCCAGCAGGACGAGAGCCTGTGATCGTGATGCCTCTTCCAGCTGGAGTAAGAAAGCATGGTCGACAGGCTCCACCTGGTTAGGTGGCCTGTAGTAGACTCCTACCACAAGGTTCCCTTTATTGTCATAATCTCTAATTTCTACCCATAAGCTTTCAACCTCCTCATGGCTATTCTTTAGCAACAGCTCTTCACACTCTAGCCACTTCTTTACATAGAGGGCAACACCTCCACCTCTTCTTCCTTTCCTGTCCCTTCTGAACAGTTTGTAGCCATTGACTAGCACATGTGGCTGGCCACACTTTAGTCATAGGACTCGTCCCACCAAGTTTCTGTAATAGTTACTATGTCGTAGCTTTCCTGTAGCAGGATAGCTTCCACCTCCTCCTGTTTGTTTCCCATGCTGTGTGCATTGGTGTAGAGACCCTTTAGCCGGTCTGCTGGCTGTGTCTCCTTCTTAGAGGGGCACTTCTTTGTGCCAATTACCCTTCTGTCTCCTATTGTCTCAGGGGCTCTTGGTCCATCTCTGGAAGACCTTGCCTTTGTTACAGTGTTCACAGCATGTGTTATTAGCATGTCCCTAGATACATACATATGACGATATGACAGAACCACATCATGGTGCAATTGCAACATTTAAGCCCAACTTGAAAATCGCAGCTGATGATTTATTTTATTACAAGAGGAGTTGCTCTCTTCTTTTATTGTGTCATGTGTAGAACATGACACTAAGGCTTGACATCCTCTACAAGAATTTTGTTCATCCACAGAGAAGCTAAAAGATCACCTGTGACTGTGGAATGTATTTTTCTCGCATCTATGTTACACAGAGTTCTTGTTAATCCCTGGGAAAAATGCTATTGGCAAAAAATCTTGTACAATGCTTTAGAACTAGCTTATAGCTTACCAAACAGATTTATTACAAATTGCTGCATTTTGTGAAGTTAGATGAAAAATTGTTACATGGAATAATCAGTATTACTGTTTCACCAGGCATTCTGGACACTTATTACGAAAAGCATTGGTTCAGTTATTTGCATCCTAATGTACTGGATGACCCTCTTGTAATACATTTAATAAAAACTTTCATAATAACATTAAATCTGCTGTTAAACACTAGATACAATTATGCATTTTGATGAAAAGCATGGTATTTGCACATCAAGAGTGCAAAATAGATGTTTGGGGTTTTTTATTCATTATGTAGTGATTAAAAAATTGACAAATATTTCAAACCTTCCACACCTGTGCTATCTCACCATGGCAATGCTGACCAAGTCTTACTACTGACAATATTAGCTTTGATAAGAAGAATACGAATACCTTAGATGCAGCAAATCATTAAAGGCCTTTTGCAACTAAACAATGATTCTGTGATTATTTCCAGTGCCATCATATGACTACAGTTTCATGGATTTCTTCAATAGTGTTAATAAAGAATTAAGTTGATCTAGCACATATGGTTTTAAATGAATCCACAGAAGACAGTAATTTATTGAAAATACAACTAGGATACTGCAAATACTGTTCAGTGCCATATAGCAGCTGAGAAACTAATGTTGGTCTTACTGTGTCTTAGAAAGCCAGCTGAAAACAGGTAGCATATGAAGTACCAAGAAGTAATTATGGTGTGTAAACTTGGAAGCAATAGCTTCCAAATAGCAATAGCAATAGCAATTTCTAGTGCAATAGCTCATCTCACTAGGAGAAGCTTTCAGTCATTCGGTGAGCACGAAATGTAACACTTGCACACTGGCTTTGTGCTAGTATCAGATGTGTGCATATTATATGTTTTGGTGTGTTTGCTTCTCACTTGGCACAGAATCTAGTCATATACAGCCCTTATATATTACTAATATGCTGCAGTATAACACCAACAGAGCACGAGACAATATTCTGTCTAATTGTTTTGATCAAACATGACATAGACTTTGTACTCGCACTAGACACATATTTCTGTAAGTTATAGCTTTCACAGTACTTGCTTTCATTTTTTTTGTAATCCTGTCTGCTTCAGACCCTGAAGAATGCAGCACAACCGTTTCAGTTTTCAACCTGTCAAGACTTTGCACAAATGATTTGTCAAGAAAAAGTCTAATTATGTCTGGCTTAAGGCTTCCATGTTAAACAGGAACAATTGCGGTGACTGTGAAAGAACCGCCTCCTGGCACTTGAGCGAAATGTGAAAGCAGCATGATTGTCCTGCCTTGTTTCTTTCCATCAACACCCTGTGGTCAGAAAAAGAAACCACCAAATACTTCACTTCCATTTCTATCAGTTTCTTGTGACTGGCAGCGCCTTGGCATTTGCCTTGTACTGTATGTGAGTCATACTGCTAGGGCAACAAGAGAGCCTGTTGAATACAAAGTCTGAAACTAAGCAGACATCAAGCCAAGAGCTGCTACAGCAGCAATCAAGCAGATTAGCTTAAGTAATTCTGATGAGCATATTAAAGCTCAAAATGAATGAGAATGTTTGGAGGAAAAACATAAATCAGACCAAGTATAAGTGACCTGGTACTGTAAAACGTTGTATGATATAACTATGACTATTTTTTCAATATTCTGACATATCAGTAACCACTTATCTTACTTTATTTGTCTGTTTCAAAACTATTACTTATTTTTCCTTTCCAATAGAGGAATTGTATTCTTTATTGAAGATCTGATCCACATGATCATTCAGTAGTTTCATAACTGGTATCAGTGGAAGATTTACAGAGACACTGTGGCTGCATGTTTTGAAGAAAAATCCTGTAAAAACAGTACTGATACTTAGAAAATAAGGAAATGCATGACAAAAACAACAGAGCACAAACAGATCGCTCCTATGGAAATTTGGCCTACATTCAAAAAATGAGTACAGCCCTGTATGCCTTCATTTCATGGTGCCCATCTCAAGACAAATCAAAATGTCTGCTGAGTTTTTGGAAAGAACTGATCAGCTACACACTGAAAACTGTTTTTAATGTCTTTAAGATGCTTCTAAGCTGGCAAGATCACAAACATCACTGGAGGCTATCCTGTCTAAATGGAATGTGTACCACAACTAAAATGCTAACAAAATCTAGAATCTCACTTTGCCATCTGCCTCATGAAAATGTCCTGACATAGTAGGAGCTGCAAAGTTCAAAATTCTTAGGCAGCCATGGGTTTTTTCCAGCTCCTCTGCTGGTTACCAGCTCCCAATAGTCTGTTACTGGACAGAGCACAGGAGAAGAGTGAAGGTCTTATCGACATTCTTTTGTCTCCTAGGAAAACATGGGCTGACAGCTAGGAAGATGAATTCTCCCCCTATACCATATCTGGTAATTTATCTATAAACTTCAGTGAAAATATCTGTATTTTCAAGCGCTGTGATTTATAAAGTCTGGTTGTTTCTTCTCTGCATCTCCTTACATGACCATCACAAAAGCAGATTTACATGATTTTGCTTTTTTCTTTCTTTACTAAAATGTTTTTTAAAATGTTGCCTCCATTTTGACCACCTAATTCAAATTCATTTTGGCAGTAACTGTATTTTTAAGAAGAGCATGTAGATGCTCCTGATTAATTCAGATTGTTTGGATTGTCTCTTGATATGTTTGAATAAGTAAGTGAAATAAACAATGGCACTCCCAGGAAACAGGGCTTGCAGTTCTCAGAATCAAGTAACCGCCTTGTTTACCCCAATTACTTGCTTCTTGCTCTTCAACCGCTACCCCCATGTTTGGGAAAAGCCCCTGTCATAGTCAGGTCATGGTCATACAAGACTATGAGGTCTGTGTCATTAACAGAAAAGACTGCTAGAAGATTCACCACTGCATAGAAGCTGGAAAGAATGAGAGACAAATGTCACAGGACATAAAGCTTGGTAATTGCTTTATGGGAAGAAAGCCACATAACACTGTTTCTCTCAAATGCTTCTGGGGAGCATGGGAATTTGCGCAGTGTGTCTTTTAACAGCAGTGTTTATTCTGAAGCACAGTATGGCTAATATGAAGAGAAGAAGAGTTTTATATTTATTTGTACTTGTTTTGTTTTTAAAAAAGTTTATCCTGATTTATGTAAAATTACATGCTGCTTTTAATTTTTTCCCTACTGCTATGTGTCTCTGGGACAGATTTTTTGCACGCCTTTGGTGTATTATGTTGAATATACAATGTCCAGTAAAGCAAATCACCCTAAAAGAAACTTATTCTAAAACTTACTTTAAAAATGTTAAAATACGTATTTGACTACAGGATGAACTTGTTCTTATAGAAGAAAATGTCATTAAATACTATTGCAGTTGCTTAAGTGAAACAGCATCTGAAGGCATAAAAAAAGAAAATGCTACACTTGATACTGTGAGTATAAATTATAATCTACACAGAAATCTCCTTTTATTGCATACCTAAGTGCAAGAAGAAAGTTTTGGAAATTCTGTTTGAATTCTTCATCTTGGAATTTTAAATCCAGGTTTTTCAGAATTTTCACTTGCAAACCCTATGAAACATATGTGTCATCTTCTTCATGAAACAAAGTACTTATGTTATGTATGGAATAAAATAAGTTTCTAGTCTGTCTCATGGGACCCCCATACTTGACTTACTTACATAAAGTTTATCAAAACAGAGCAAAACAATAGCAAAAAAAGACTCAACAGAAATGGGCATAACAAGTTTCAAAGTGCAGATGTTTATCTTGGAAATGTATCTATCTGAAAAGCTCTTCTTAGCAACTGGAAAGATAAATGATCTTCCATGAGAGCTTTCAAGCCATTTATCATTTAGATAATATTGGTCACTTTTTTGAGCAAAACTGACTCATGAGCATATGATGCAGAGCCCTCAAATAAACAAGGAATTTGACAACTTGCTGAGCTTTCAGGGTGTGAGTGAAGCAAAAGATAGAGGTGGCCTATTTGACAAAAAACACAATTGGATCATCCTTCTTTGTCCATGTGCATGATATAGGCCATAAGAAGAGGAGGGTCTGAAGCCAGTCTTACAGATGTATCAATTACAGACCTAAGTTGCACACATAAATGTGAGCTCTGAACTTTACTCCCTGTGCAATGTTTCTTCACAGGCAAAAACAATCAAGGAGTCTTTGGTTCCCAGTTTCATCCCTGAAAGCTCATTATCTTGTGAAAAATTGGGTGGAGTGTTCAATATTCTTAACAATTGCAAGGGCAAAATCATCATGAGTAGTCTGTAACTTTTTGTAATAATCAGAAATGTCATCAAAGAACACAGTTACAGGACCTTGGCTGTGTATGCTGTGTACAGGCTGGTCTGTTACTGCCTTAGAAGATAGTTAAGAAGCAGAAGAACACGGTGTGACCAGGCTGATTCTTGATTCCTGGTCCATCTTTTCTTTCTTATTGCTTAAGGTACACCAGAAGATATGAATGGGAAGACTTTAGACTTAATTTCAGTGGTTTACAATAAAATTCTGCAGAGGCCTCCTGCTAGGACTGTATGACCAAGGGAGCTTTACCTCAAAAGGTTCCTTCCCTATCTATTATCCCTGGTCTCGGCTAAGTGACTTATCAAAACAAAAACAAAAAAAAAAGCAAGATTGATACATTTGGTAGTGCATTGATGACAAATTTGTTCAAGTTTTAGAAATTCTAGGCTGCCATTAACCTCTTTCAAGTGATCCAATATCACTGGAGTAGCCCTGTCTACTGAAGCAGCAAGGGCTGCACGCAATTGAGAAGCCTCTAATCGTAGCTAGAGATGACTCAGCATAATTATATCTCACTCTCTGCCAAAGCATGCTGACATGTAATTATAGCATTTTGATAGTGGGTTGCAATGATACAGTGTTTCAGATGACAAAACACTATGGTGTCACAGATTTGTCCTTTGAAGAGTGTTAAGTCCTAGGAGTCCTGTAATCTCAACTGTAGTTTTCCCATTGATTTCACTTCTACATGCAGGCTAGTGAGTTTTGCCTGAGGAAGCGCTAAAATAAATCTGAGTAACCATGTAAGGATTTTTGTAATAATTACAGTTTATATGATATAAGTTTACGTGAAGCCTTGAGATGTTGTAAAACAAGTTTCAACAAGTTCCATCGAGGATAACAAAATCTATGAAAAGCTTTGTTAATATGCATCGCATTCAATGTTATAAAACACTAATGATTATCTCAAAACGATTTGAAAGGGAAGCCAAAGAAATTCAGGATCTAGAAATTCTCCAACACTACTGACTGTGCATTCATACATGCACCTGTTGGTCTCAGACTGAAATAGACAAAAGGAACTACTGTCTGCTGATAACCATGAAGAAATGTTAATAATTCTCTGCCAAGAAATACATTTTCCAGTTTTTTGGAAATCAGAGAATCAAAACACCAAACATAGCTAGTTCAACAACTTGTTCAGGAAAATAAAAAATTTTTCACTGAGTCACTCCCTCAACTATAGGTCATTACTAATTTTTAAAGTGAACTAAAAGGAATGTCTTCAGTGACAACCACAACCTAGTGATTGCCTACCTGCATAGACACACCACCTCTGACAGAGACACTTTTAGAGTCTTATGAGATGGGTTTCAAGCTGAAAAGGTAATCAGTGTGGGCTGGAAAAATCTATTACTGTTATTGCATATCACCATGTGTTCCTCTCCAAATTCTGTAATAAAATATTCTAGTGGGATTAAAGGTGGCCTGTATACACAGTGATGTGTCTAAATTCAGTATCTTTTTCTGAAAGGTAGGTCTTAATCTATTCTACTGATTATTCACTGTATCCAGTGATAGGACGTGTGGAAAGGTTTCAGTGTTGCGCTAGGGGAGGTTTTAGACTGTACATTAGGAAACGCTGCTTTACCAACAGGGTTGTCAAACACAGGCCATCTGCTCTGTGGTCAAAAGTATAGATATAGTATGGATGTGGTCAGTACTATATTTGGTATTCCAAGAGGTTTAGACCTTTTCAAATGAGGTGGGAATGAGGTGCACACTGGAAGAACACATGCTGTCAGGAGAAACGATCAGATAACTCTTGTCACAGGGAGTGTTCCTGACTCTATACAGTTTCTATACAGCCCATTTGGGCTGAGATGGATTCAGAATGAGAGTTGAACAACATGAATGCAAATCAGTCTGCATTGCTTGACATAGGGATTAAATGGAGTTGAATGGCAGAGTTTCCGGAGAGACTGTAAGGAGTTGTCTCCATTTGTTGTAGATCTCATCAAAACAGCAACATTAACTTTAGAAGGATAACTGTATAATCTGTAATCTGCAAATCCTTTTTGAAGCTTAATCTTGGTCCTGTTCTCAGGACCAGTTCAAATGGAGGAAGCAAAGAGAGTAAGCTTTACTATCAACATTTTTCTTCAGAATCAACTAATGCAGCACAGTATTTCACTCTCTACATCTTTCCATTATCACCAAAACCAGAATTAATGCAGAGAATAAATTTTAAATTCCTAGCTAGCATAATAAAAAATAACAGAAAACCCACTTTTCTTCCTTGTGTATCTATATGCATAAAATATACCTGGACAGGAGGATTGAAATGGAACTGGGACCTGATTATTTGATAATGTTATTTTTGAAGAAAAATTCTTTTAGCTTTTATAGCTGTGAAATAGCGTTCGACATATATAAATTCTTGAGTTGCTATGCTAGGGATGTACCAAAGTGTTTTTGTTTGATATAAACTTTGTAATGGAATGAAAAGATCAAAATAATTAATCTGCAAAATACGTATTGAGAAATGTGACATGGCAGCAAAATATAATAATAATCAGAAACTGGAATTATATTTGAGTTATCTACATTTCAGTCATACTGAAGTTATATATGCCTTATAAATATATAAAGCTCAGGTTCTCACGGAATTATACTAGTTCCATGTTAACACTTTTCAGTTAACAGGTTAATGTATTTATACAAAACCATTATCCTACTTGGTTAGTACTGAAACAAATAACTGAAAAAACAGGTGATAATTTTGGAAAGAGGTGCCAGCAAATTACTAAGTCAGTATTACAAATGATAACAGCTTTACTTCTGATACATTGTTTAAAGCCCTTGTCCTAAAGAACTGCTTAATCTCATTTGAATTTCTGGACCTTCAAAAGGTCCAGCAGATCCTGCACAAAAAACTGACTGCAAAAGCAGGATGATAAGTGCAAATCCACTAAATCTCCGCTATTTTCTTCATAAACTCTTCTCAACTTTCTTATTGTTAATTTAGACAAAAATCTGAAAATAATCCTTTGGTATGTTTTAAGGATGGATTAAAAATGAAAGTTAAACTCTTAATTGTGCTTCCCTGCTAGAGTCATTCTCTGACATATAGTGTCACAAATACATAACTAACGCATTCCTGTGTGGAATACGATGTAAGCTCACCTTTAATTGGACTTAGAGTAACTAAAGAATAATATGTTATGATAGGGATATTCAATAACGTCATATGTATATGATAACAAAGATCATTTTCTGGAGCACTCAAATTAAACTGTTTTTCCAGTGTAACCGGAACATGATTTCATCATCTCTAAGAAGTAGCTCAGGTCATCAAAGTGCAGTTGATCACTAAAGCTCCTGGAGCTTTTTTTCTTGAAATGGTGAATAGTTGAAAGGTTAAATTGTCATTTGATAATGGACAGCTGTTATGGAAAGGTCTTATGACAATTCTAGTAACAATACTGTGCTCTTTATGTTATTGCATACATTTTGACTGAAAATCACTCAGGGACCCCGTAGAGGTCTGCAAGAATAACATCCTTCATAGTCCTACTTAGGACAAGTGCTGATGTTATTTTCATCACCATTATTGTATAATTACATTTCTCTGGTGAATGTGGTGAAGCGTGCATCCTTGAAAGATGTCAGACAGACCTGCTAGTCCAGAAATATGTGCAGCATAACATTTCCTTTCCTAGAGCCTAGTTCCCAACACGCTTGTGACTGAGGGTAGATGGGTAGATTTAAATGTGCAATTAACTCCAGTGACTTCAGATGAATCAAAGCCAATTTATATAAGGTAAATCTCTGACTGATTTGTTCTTGGGTAGCCAAAGTGTCCTACGTTGGTTTTGATCTGAAGAAATGCTGCTGTTTTCCCAGTCTCTTCACCATTCTTCCAGTAGAATAATTTCATTCTGCTTACAGTTAATAGCCTCAGATTTATATATTAACTTTATTCTAAGTATTCTCTAAATCTCACACTTCTTGGGAATTACTTTTTATTTTAAATGTATTTCTGCTGTCCTATTAGCAAAAAAATCTGTGCCTGTCCAGGGAAGGACTATTTTTACGGCAGGAAGAAAGGTGATTTCCATTTCAAAATATAATGAATTTAATGGTATTGCTCCTTCTAACATGACAGTTTTGGTTCTCTGAAGCTGACCTGTGAAGATTCAGAGCCTTGAGGTGCTGAAAAAGCATATTTATTGTTGTGTATCTTTATGGAGATACAATAGATTCCCTTGTTTGCACCCATCCTTCTGCATAAGTAGATGAGACAGAGGCACTTTCACCTTCCTTCTTCCTCCACCGGGGTACCACAAGCTACAATGGAAGCCAAAATAATACTGTGCCTAAACAATTAATTTTCAAAAAGTTAGAATTAGAAAGACATTCTGTTTTGTATACTTGCTCATCAGGATCTAAACTTCCTTATGTATGTGTCAGGCAGAACCTACGTACTGTATTTTCCTTCTCTCTGCAGGGCAACATCCTGTCTACTTTTATTTTTCCTTAATAGTTTAGCTCTTTGGTATCAACATCTTATGACAACATAAGAAGACAAGAAAAGCTGATTTCTGCACAAGGCAAGCTTAGCTACGATCTCCTCATCTTTGTGTAGATGTCCCTGAAGACTGCTCCATATTTGAGATATAGATGTTGAAAGAAGGTTTCTCAGCACACTGCATGTAATCCAGTGGTTTTCAATCAGTGTTTTTCCTTGTCTTCTGTACTTTTTATTTCTCTCTCCTGGATATTTCAACTCACTGCTTTTCTATCAGATTAAATCCTTCAAACCTGGGGGAGGGGGTAAGGGAAGCAGTTTAAGTGCATATTGGAGTTTACAGAAATATAGGTTGAATCAATGACAGTTTTTAAGTTAAGTCATTCTTACAGTTTTTAGATTCTACATAACTGGCCCTTTTTGGATGACAAAGGAATTACATATTGCCCAATTCTGAATATTAAAGATAAAGTAATGTTAAGCAGAAACATAGCACGCCAGTTTTCAAAAACTTTCTTTGCACCACCTTTTTCTTTCATACATATTGGATTCAAATTCTAATTTTTTTGGTTTTTTTCCCAGTAATATTCTGTCTTATGAGTGTGTTCAATATATTATACAGTAGCAATCATTTTGAGTTTTTTCATACTTAGTCATTGTTTCATATGCTTTGAATTTCTGCACCATTTCGTCTGTCTTCCTTTGTTGTAATTATCAGGACGTATTTCTGAGTCTGGTTTGGTCTCCTAGGAAGAGAACTGTATTGCTTTGTTTATAAGAAAAACAGGTGTTTCAAGAGTTTCTTTTTTTAAGAGCTGGGATTATACCTCTATCATTACCTCCTGAAGTCATCTTCTTGTTAATAAAGAGAACTTTTAGCTTTGCCATCACTGATAGCCAACTGATAATTTGCAGATTGACTACATCCCTGACCCAACATACATTAAAATAGTTCTGATCAGAATACTTTGTCATGACTTCATGTGAATTGTGCCATTGTTTGAATGTAACTTATTTTCCTGTTGGCACCTAGGAATCACATGTGCACTGTCCAAATTCTTATCCCTGGGTTCTGCTATTTGTAGAATAGCTGCTGTGTTCATACAAACAGTGAGTTGTATCTTTTGGCTTACTTATGGGGAGACTTTTCACTCTCATACTAATTCAGTTAAATTCCCCAAACTATATTGAGTTTAATAGTTTTCACAAAATGCCACCAGAAACCTTCTCATACCTTAGGAGATAATGGTAATTTAAGAGGAATTTTTGGCTCTAGGCAGAATTCAACGAAGAGTAGCAGCATCTTTAGTGAGGGATATAAGGATGGCAAAAGTGCAGAACAGGTCCCAGGGAAGGATAAAAAATGTGAGAATCTGTTATGAGAATAATAAAAATGTTACAGTGGTAGTAGCAACCTGGCAGAGACAAGAAACAAGCTGGTCACCTTTTTGCTTTCTAATAATCATATTGTATTTCCTAGTGCATCTGAAGCTCTCTAACATCCTTCCAAACTTTCAAGTTTTTTAACCTGCTACCTTGATATGTCTCAAGTCCTGCAAACCCTTTAGGCATCCTTGCAATTCTTCCCTTGCTCAAATAGTTGTGGCGCATTTGAAGATTTTTAAAAGATCTCAGACTTTGGCAACAGATTTCCTCTTTCAAAAGTAATCCCATCATTTCAGGTGATCATTTTGTTTTCTTCCTTCCTGCCCTTTCTACCTCTGCATACACACAGTACCCCATAAAAAAAGCAGCAGTCAGTCCTTCAACATTAAGAAACTGCTTTGCAAAAGAATCCAGACGTGGCTGTTTGAAGACAAAGCAATGAACATCTGCTATACTTTCGAGGACACTGGATCTGTAGACCTATATTTTATCCAATTAGCATCAAAGAACTCAAGAAAGTATTATTTTGCTTTCATACAAAAAATGGAGACAAATTTCTGAGATCAGTTCAGACTTTCCCACCTAGATTTAATTACCCAAAACATTTTACAAGTACCAAGCCTGTAGGCAGGAGCACCACGCTTACTATTTTCTTCCTTGCTCCTCAAGATAAAGCCAAGCTCTGCACTTTTGAAAGGCAAACGAAAGAAATGGAAATACCTTCCCTTTCCAAAGATCTGCAGGTTTTAAAGGATACTGGGATAAAAAAAATCCTCAAAGCTGTCTGCATGGTGGCTAAACAAGATTAGGTAAAACACATCCTCTCCAATGCACACACAGAATACAAAACATCTTAATCCCTCTCCAGTATGATACCATAAGCAGTTACTATGCAGAAGAAACTTGCATACAGTAAGCATGCCAACAAATACATCTCCCTTGCTCAGAGTTTGTACCCTAAATTTGTGCTGCTGGACTCCTAAAGGAACTGTACAAGACCACCAGTGGCAGAATTCAGAAAAAAAAGACAGTTTTACTTTTTATTCTGCTAAAATGAAAATACTTCAAGTGGCTTCAGCTAATAGTTAATTGTTATTAAAAGATTAATTTCAATGAAGATAGAGTATCTTCATCACATAAAAGCAAAAGATTTCTCTTTTAACAGTTTTTATTTTAACAAGTTTAAAAAAAAAATCCCAAAGCCCCCTGATGATGTAACCACTAAAGCTTTTGTGAGCTTAAGGAACCTGGCCAAGCCTCTTCCCAAATATGCCTGTCTCCCTATCAGTTGAATTAACAGAGAGCTAAATCCCTTCACTGCAAGCTACCGCTGTTAGTTCCCAGTGAGTACATCATTTACATGTATCACCCTGCTCTTTCTTTTATTGTGTTCTTGTTTTGGTTCACTGTTTCCCTTAATTTGAAATGCCAGTTTCCCTTGCTGTACATTTGGAGGTATTTGGTAGCAGGACAGAAAAGGCTTGTTATTGAAGCTGAATTAACCTAACAAAGAGAGAGGAAAAAAATCAGAGCTGCACACAGAGCCATTAAACTTCACAGTTTCAATAGTTAAACAGCATAAGCTTGATTCAAACATAATGTTTCTTTAATTCATGATTCTTTTTACTCCTATGTGCACCACACATCTGTATCTATGGAATGGATACATTTGATATATCTAGTTATAACAAAAGGTAGAAAGCATGCTATGTAAATATTAAATCACAGCTAATTCTAGTTTCTTATTTGCAACGATAAACTGGGTATTTTTGTATCTGAAAAGACTGTTATTATCAGCGCAAGGACACATCTAGAGTACTTCAAGTGCAAAGCTCAAATTGTACAGATTCGGCATATACAGTACAGTATTTGTTTCTTCAAAACCCACTGGGATTTCAAGTCACCAAGCATTTATTATGCTGAAACAGTCTTTTAAAATGGATTATTTTGAGAGCTTACAAGGAAGAGCTCCTCCATCTCTATTAGCAAGCTGTGGACTGGTTCCCTTTGTAAGAAGCTGCAGGGGATGGAAATACTTGGCATCACATTGCACTTTGCTCAGGAAAATGTTCAATATCCTAGTACAAAATACAATAAGAGAGCTGTTTACCATGGTGCCTATCACAATATCTGTTCAGAACCGCCAAAAAACCAAGGGTCTTACAACAGAGATAACAAAATAGCCAGGAAGACAAAAATCTACTAAACACTTGATTTAGAGAATTTCTGTGGGAATCTGTGGTTCATGCTTGAGGGTATAATGCTTCTTGTTTAACATGGTTAATGTCCATTGACTATTCCCTGAACCACTACAGTTACACACATATTGGGACACAGAAATGGGACACAAACACTGTGGATTACCACCTATGGTTTTATTAACGGAAGGATAGATGAGGGAAGAAATATAATATAGGCTTATGCTAGCCCAAATGAAAGGACTTTTTAATGGCAGTGGGAAACAATAAAAAGGATTGTCATTGTAAAGTGTTATAGAATACATTGTAATGTATTATAGAAATAGGAAGGTGACAATTTTAATTACATTTTTTTCTCTCAAGATAAAAATCTCAAGAAGGAAGCAAATCTCTTAATCTCCTAATAAACCAAGCTCTTTTTTAAGGCTGATCTGTGAGGCACCATCTTCAATGCAGCAATGTAAGGAAGCATCCAACAGACGCCCAGGTACTCTCATTTATCACCTTGTATTTAAAAGTCTGACTGCAGTAACAATATTTGGAGTGAAATCAAGTGAAAATCAAATTATTTCAGGTTTAAATAAAATTTTTAAAATCTCAATATCTGTTAGGATTGAATTGAAAGACATCAACAAATGCCTATTCAGTTTTTCATATCCTGAAACAATAGATGAGATGGAAACTAATGCCAAACCTTAACAATGGATCTTTGAATATGTATTTTTAACTATTTCTGTGCAGTTGTGGGTTTTTTCCTGGAGGAGTTAACGTTATCTTTCAAAAGTTCCAGGAACTGCAGGATAAAAACTTTTAGGGTTTTGAGATAGTTCAGGATTCCTCCTATGGAAAAACTGTTTCTGGAGTCATAGTCATTTTTGTTCAGTCTTATCAAACTGCAGTTAAACTAATCACTTTTTAAGAACTGTTTGAGTATGTAAAGCCGAACACATATGTGTGTCTGTCCTCTCTCCCTTAAACAGAACCTTTATTCTGTGCTGAGTTCTTGATGTCTCTGGGTCTATCACATAGTTTCTGAAGCCTTCACTCTTTTGGTGTTCAAGATGAAACATTTTCTCGAAAAAATAATACTTGTCTTCCACTTTTTTTAATGTAGGGTACTAGAGGTAATATTCAGTGATTACAATGACTTACAGCAGCTGAGGTGGTAGGCATTCTCATATGAGAAGTGAGAGGGAAAAGAAGGAGTTCTGAGGACCTTGTTCGTCTCTGCATAAAATGTGCTATGTTAACGGGGCATATTCTTTTCATGGTGGTGTTCTGAATCAATGAGTCATCACAACTGACATAAAAGATTAGCTTGAAAGTTAGCTTGTACAAACTGTTTGGTATGAACAGTGATGGCAGAAGGTATGAATGTACTGAAATAATTTTTGATTGACTGAGCCATTAGTAATGTGAGTCAGCATAATAAAAATACTTTCAAATAGTAATTTCATTTCTGTCATAAGCAGTTCATTACAGAAGCTTTTCTCCCTCTCCCTACTACTTTTTTTTTATTCTCAGTTTTCAGTCTAAGGCTTTGCCACTGTAACAGTTTTGGATTTGAATTATCTGAAGAAGTCCACTACAAGGAGGATATAATAGTAGAAAAGACAAATTCTTATAAAGGTGCAATTCTTCCCTGACAAAAATTACTTTGCTGTGAATATTAAAATACATTAAATGTTGGTGGGTTTTGTGGGTTTTTTTAAAGAAAAATATACTGCATAAACCAATTTATTTTAAGAGAAAAAAAAAATGTTGCCCAGAGTTGACCACTGTCCAGTGAGAGAACATACTCCAATATCCTTTCCCCTGTATTCTTTCAGGACATATGTCAATTTTAAAAATCCATTAAACAGGCAATAAGTTATAGGGGTGCGTGAGAATTGTGTCTGTCCAAAATACAAATACCGCTCTGAAAATCCCTACTTTTTCCTTTTTTTAAGTTTTTGTTCAGAGAGAATGAAGTAGGTAGTAGTAAATCTAGAATGATAATTTATAATTAAACATTAAAACAGAATGTAACTTTGACCCAGAGCACAAGACTTTGACTAATTTTGACTGTTTTGAATAAAATACTTCATTATGGGGCCAAATTCTACTTGGGTGGAAGAGGCACAATGGACAGTAAAATTTGGGAAATAAACTTATTTATTTAACTGTCTTAACAAGAGGATTCCATGACTTGCTTCCTATCTCTGAGGATTTTCTGGCCTGCAGGGTAAGAACAACTTTGCCGATGCTATTTGATCAAGACTAGGTATTTAATGTCTTTAACCTATTTTTCTCTTACTTTCAGATCTTCTTGCTGTCCTAGTCTTCTTACCATAAGCACTAACAACTTGAACAACCAACACCATGGCTCAACAAAAAGCAACAAAAAAAACCCCACACCACAAACTCCCAAAAAACTAAACCCAAACTTATTTATGATCTAATGATCACCTTTGTTTCATTGAACAAATCTAACTAAATTATGAACATTGTCTCTGAATAGGATAATGCACTCTAAGCATGAAAGAAAGAGAAAATGCACTGTTTTACAAATTCAAAGACCTTTATCATGACTTGCAACCATTTTATTCCCTACATTTTTTTCTAGAATAACAGATTTTTCACCTCATTATGCTTTACATGTCTGTTAGCATTCAGTATCATAGTCTGTGGGCTTACTTTCTCTTCTCAAAGTCAAATCTATCGAATTAATATGTCTGGTCACCTCATACACTGGGAATTTCCCTTACTTTAAACATACTACTTTGTAGTTCATTTTATGAATCTCATCATGACCTATAAACCTATTTGATTTTTGGTGACAAACATTGTTCTCAAAGAGATAGTTTCATCTAGATAAAATTGTTTTATTTTTTAAATTAAGATTTTTTTTTTAATACCAAACACCAAAAAAAAACCTTATTAAGATTTAAAAAAACAAAACCAAAGGTCTATGTCTCGGCCTGCAAATTTTTGAATTCATGTTCTACCTTCCTTAATTACTGAAGAAAGGGGCCTTCTGCATGTGTGCATTACATCTGCTGTTGCAAGAACAAACTCTGCTCCACTTATAATCCTGCGTAATTATTGTGGTTTTGCAAGTCATTTTCATTTGTAAAATTTTTTGCAATTGTTTTATTTCTATCTTCCTTTATTGTGTAGGAGCTCTCAAAAGTTTATTTTCCCCTTTTTCACATGTCAATACATGACTTCTATGGAAAACTGGACCCATTCATATTTCAGAGGTTTTATAAACTGAAAGGGCAGAAGGTACTTCGAGCAATGTCTTGAAACAAGAGTCATTTAGTCTTGTGTTACACAAGAGCTCAGGTTAGGCAGTTGTAATAGTTCCTTCTTTCCCTGAAATCAATGATTCTATAAATCAGTGCACTCCTGTGTTGTTTTTACAGATGTTTACAGTAACATTTGAAAAATACTAACAATGAGACTATATAAAATAAAAATAATGAAGGCTATTGTTCTCCATATACTTTTCAGGTGAGTATTCGATGTAATAAAGAAATCTTCCTTTCTGAAGATCTCCACAATTGCCCTTGAGTTCAGGCTGGCACTCAGTGCTATTGTCCAAACATTATTAAAAGCCTTATACAAAAGGATATAATGTTAACTGGTATAAATAACCTATTAATTTTGTAGGGTTGTGTTCATCTCTTGCAGCTGAGTATTCTCCCTAGTTATCGCATAAGCAAAACTATTATTTGCTTCAATAAATTGTGTTGATGCTGACAAAGTGGGACTGCAAACTTCACAACCTGTAAAGACAGCAGTGGAAGTTACTTCCACATTGAAGTATAATGATGAGGTGTAATTGACTATTGCGGTTCATACATTATGTGGTTCACAAATGAAGTCTGCAGATATTCTTCTCCTGTGACAGGTAAATAAGAGCCCTTATAAGGATCACAGGATCTGTTATCTAAGTAAACGGTTTTTTTCTTTCACTGCTCTAGTGCCCAAGAAGCCTGCATCTCCTTTTCTCTTGTCTTTAATTGTTCTGTGGCACACTAAGATGATGGGTACCCCCAGTTATAATGAGCCATGCAATACTGATTCTTCAGTTTGTCTTCCAGAGGGAGGAATTCCAGTGTTTGGAAGACTGTTCCCCTAGACTTATCACCAGCTATATCATACTGAACAATCTGACCAACTTGTGAATGCTGGGCACAATGCCACTGCAACAGATGGGCACAGATGCAGTGAGCCAAAAAATCATGTATATGTATCAAATGTGAGAAATGAGGGCAACACTCCAAAGACAAAAATATAGAAGTGTCAGTCTTGATCTGATACAGCTTTCATTCAAAGATGGCTCATCTCTAGGATCTTGGCAGATTAATTAAAAGAAAAGATGCTCAAACTGTGTAATAAGAAATGTGGCCCACTCAACCAGGTAGAAGCATAGCAGTAATCAACAAAGTAGTCTATCTTTTCTCGTCGTCTTGCAGTGGCAAACAAGGAATGGGCTAAAACAAGTTTAATGAATCAACAAACCTAAACTCCATATGCTTGTCTGTATTTCACCTTTACAGTGCTATATACAGAGCTGCACACCTCTAAGCGCTGGATAGAAAGTAATGAACAGAGAAGTGGAGGTGAATCCCATTCTGTGTTAGAGTACTCCTGGATATCTGCCAGTTTCTGTTTTGTGGAAGTGAGATTTCTGAAGGATTCTATTAACCTCCTGAGGTTTGCACTTAGGCTTGCAGCTTCTCAAGTGTTACCATTTCTAGTCTCTCTGCTGCCCTTTTTCTAGCCAGCACTTTAGAAAATTAAACAATGCAAATATTTCAAAGCTTACTTTGACTCAGTGCTAAAGAATGAGCAATGCTTACCAGTGCTTTTCCTCCTGGTAGTCTCCACTTAGACATCCCCCCAAAGAGCAAGAACTTCCCATCAGCTGCTGTGTATTCCTGGTGAGGTCTTGCAATATCACAACCTTTATGTACAGCATGATACTTCTCCTCATATAAATATCTCCTTTACAAAAATGGACAGCCGCAGGTAACAGAAAATTGTAAATAAATTGACCTGGGCAGACATATACACAAAAAATAATATATTTTTTGCTTCGAAAGAGAGAAAGTAAAGATGAAAAGCGCAACTAAATCCACCTTCAGATCTCTCAATATATTGCTGCCTGCCCATCTAAACTTTGTTTTCTTCCCAAGACCCAAATGTAGCAATTCAGTTTTTTGTTTGCTTTCAAAAGTATTTTCCTTACCAAAATATGAGTCAGTTGTACAGCTCTCATGACTGAAGGAAGGGAGAGGAGGAAACCTTTCGATCATCAGGTTCTAGAGTACAAGTCTACAGATTATACTGTCTTAATATTTTTCCTATTTACAATGCACCTGTAATTAGACCCATAGTGACACTAAGCTTATTTCGATCTCCACTAAATTCAATGCAGGAAGAAATGTGGCCTCTCCACAAGCAGATCATCCTGAAACATGAAGGTAAGAAGGTAAAATGACGAGGTCAGACCTATCAAATAGATATCATAAAGAAATAGCCCTCGGAAAGCTCATGTTTGTTGTGAAGTTCAGCAGATTAATGAAGCACAATGCACAAAATCTCTATGCCTCATTCAGAGGCATATACTTCTGTAATTGCTGCCATTACCAGAGTGTTAGATGGGGTCTGTAGATTTGGTTTGAAACACTCAGACCCCTGTAAACTTTCTAGGTAGCTTTGTAGATCCTATTCTTAGTGAATAATTCATACAAAATATTCTTCTAAAAGCACATTTCAGTTTGTGTGCATTTACTATCTAAAATTCTTATTCTTTTGAAATTAATTGTCTTATTTAAAATCTGAGTGATATTGCCTATTCAGAATTAGTTTTATTGGATGTGTAAAGCCATTTCTGTTTGGTAATATCAAAACTGTTATGAATAAGTTTCTGGTTTATTGCCTGCAGAAAGCAATAAAATGTGGTTTTACACATGTAGCCATACTACAATTAGCTTTCTGCAAACATAACTACATAGTTCAACTGTGGTCACTTGACAAATAGTGTGAAAAGATCCAAATGAAAGAATAAGTTCCAAGTAACTTTTTTCAAGTAAGACATTATTTTAAATATTTTCTCAAAAATTCCTTGAAATTTTGACATAGATGTTCTTCATACTTGACATATACAAGCAGAAATATCAGGAATTATTAAGTCTTGATAAATTTTGCTATAATTCTAAAAATCATTTCTCTGCAATAAAACATTACCAAAAGTTTATCTCCTGAAACTCCTGAAAAATATTTTGCATTCTCAAAATAATGTGAATTTGCTGCTCTTGGTTTTTTTTTCCTAATGTAACTCTGAGTTGCCTATGCAAGTTTATTCTGTGGCTATGAATGTTTCAGATTGCTCTTTCTCATTGGTTTTGTTAGTTTTATTTTTACATAAAGATAAATCTTTTATTGGTACATATTAAGATAGAAGGACCTTTCAGTCATTCTTTCAGATGTGCATGTGTACAGAGCTATTTGCACATAGACTTTAGAAGTTGATTTCCTTAATGTATGAAATAGAAATAGTGAGTTTGCACTCTTGCTTCACTCTCTTCTTTGTTCTCTCCATAGTTTTCCCCCCTCTCCAGTTCTCCACTACATTTGTCTTTCTTTCTACTTTATATTTCATTTTTAGTTTTCCTGTTTTGCCTGAATTAATCAGGGGCACAGTGATTTAAAAGTTCAAATTTAACTTTAAAAGTACTTGTGATCAAACATGTTTAACATCGGGCCAAATCTATATGCAATTTTTGGTAGACAAGTGACTGGAATGAGTGTATTAAATAAAGTAGATAATTCTTTTGTTTTCATGCCAAATTTCAGTGAATAATTTAAAAAATGGGAAACACTAGATCAAACTAAAAAAAAAAAAATGCAATTGTGTTGCACTGTAATTCCCATATACATTGTCTGCTAGTGAAAATCCAAGCTAATGAGCTGATAATATTTCACAAGGATGATAATTCAGACCTGATTCTTGCTCAGGCAAGGCTTCTACAATAGAATAAATTATGGGACTATCAAATTATTTTATATAGGGTCTGTCATTTGTGAGCTGTTTAAAGTATAGTTAAAGCTAGCACTGTGAGCACTGTGGCAAGAGACTATATACCGTAGGTCTCTACGTCTTTAATGAAGAAGGATTTATTTTTTGTTAAAAAGAAATTCAAAAGGGGGCACTGTGCTTTAATTAAATAAAACACAATGGAGATATTTTTTTTCATGGTCTCTGCAGTAAAACACAACAATAAAGCCATGTGTGCGTCTTGTTTCCCCCTCCAGATTCCAGTGCTAGCAAAAGATTTTGCCCTTGATCATGCGGTTTTAAACATGAAAGACTTCAAATCTATCCAAGCTCAAGATGAACACCGAATGCTAATTTGGGTTCACATGAAGAGCTGGACAAGCAGTGTCTTTTATTTTAAATTGTTAAAAATGCAGTCTTTTTGAGGTCTCTTTCCTGCTATATGTTTCTGAAGTACATAGAACTAATTCACTGATCCCTTATGAAAGAATAAATAAATTCTATAAAATATATATTTGATGCTATCCAGCTTCCCAGTATTTGAAGAAGCTTAAAATGTTATCTGATTACAAGGGCATATGCTTTTCTATATATATTCTTTTTATCGTATTGTAATTATACACTGTTAAACAGAAATAATTTCACATACAATAATACTGTAAAAATCAAAATATAACAAAACATGACACTTCCCTGAAATATATCAGCCTAGAAAGAGGTATTTCAAAGAACACTGATGAAGATAACAAAAGAAGCATTCACTGAATTAATAATTTTCTAAGCAACTTTATGTGGTATCTATGAGAAACTCCAAAATTTTAGATCAAATTTGTAATATATAATGGTACCGTGGAAAATAAAATGCATGTTTTATTGTGATGAGTTTGGTATGGTGATGCATCCCTCTCTCTCTCAGTCCAAAAGAGTGTCAAATAAATATAAGTAGAAAAATGTCATAATTTGAAGTTCAGTATCTGGGGATGTGCTACAAGTAATTACTTCATATCTTACTGAAACACAGAGACTCTTTCCCTTTTTAAGAATGTAATGATTCAAAATTACTAAGTTTGTAAGGCATAAAAAAAATTAATTGTAATTAATTGTAATTAAATTTGGGGCAAAGAAAAGAGAGAAAAGCTAGTAGAGTTATTACTACTGCTATATACCACATGTGACTAGAGACTGGTGACATTTCTCTGCCACCTGGAAAACATTTACCTCAACCCTTTAGACTGCTGACCTCTAAATCTGACTAGATCTGTCTGCTTCTGAAACCATATATTTCAATTGTAAAGAGGTCAGCAGCATGTCTCTTCAACATAACTGCAACTGCTTTTGCTGTCCAAAATTGTTGTTGTTGTTGGAAACAAAATTAGGTGCTAGCCAAAACATTCTGCAACTCTTAGGAGTAGATGGGAATGAATGGATGAATAGAAATCCAGTTCAATGAAAACAACAAAGAATGAAGATAAGAACCATATCCTTGTCCATCCTGATTATTTTTTCTTGTAATTTATAATGCTTAGTATTCTTGAAGTATTTCGATTTTTTTTATCTTTTCTGGAAACCAAACTAACATGAATGAAACATTCTGCATTTACCACATCATGGTAAAGACAAACTATCATCTCCAGCTGTTCGTACTATATCAGAATCAATATCAGTGTCCCAGGTACATTTTATTTTCTTGCAGTATTTTTAAATCAGTGGCAAAATTTTAATGACAATGAAATCTGAAGAATTGAGCACTACAATGTCTTTCATTACAGATAACAAGCATTTTTACTTTTTCATCTGCTATCCTCTATAAACCCTCCAGTGTTGATCAACCCTTGTGACCATCCTTAGAAGTTATACAGTAAAGAATGGAAAAATGTTCATTGGAATTTGACAACAGTCATAGAAATACAAGGATGATATTCATGTATTGTATGAATCCAGCAGAAAAGTAAACTGCTCCCCGTAATTTTTTTGAGGAAAAGCTTTTGTTTTCTCCAACACTTCATGAAAACTTGTGAGCCAGGTAAACCACATGAAAAACCACATGAAAAAAAATCACTTTCCTTGAAAAATGTCTTGAAAATATTTTAAAGTTGTAATAAAAGGAGATGAGGCCAATTTATTGTATATTAGCTTAGAGATCTTTGTCTCCTTCTAAATAAAAACTGAGAATAAACAATAAATATATATATTATATTAAATTAAATATATATAAATATATATATATTATATTAAATATATATATATTATAATATATGAATATCTGTGCCTGTAGAGACACAGAGATTTGTGTTGATGACCTGTAGTTAAGGCAAACATAGGTGACTTAGAACAGAGCTGGAGATGTGTTAGTGTTTACAACATCAATAGTAAATGTTAGTCCAACCACTGAATGACACAGAATCATGACTAATAAACCGATAGTACTCTCATGTACCTTTAAAATGCTAAAAAGCAATAATCTAACACTGAATACCAGTTGTTAAAAATGTGTATTCAGACCACACTGGATTCTCTATTTGTGTGTGTAACAATATTTCAATAAATATTTTCTTATATTAAAAAACCTTCACAAATTACTTTAACTTTTGTCTAGACAAAATTAGAAAAATAATAGTATTGCAGACCTAAGATAATTTTCCATTTGCTATTTATTTATTTATAATTATTGTGCTAATTTTAGACACGTGTCTAAGTATTTTCAATAGTGAAGCATTTGCATGTCAAATATTAAAAAAAAAATTTAGTGGGTACAGCACGTAAATGGGTAGCTTTCCCCCTAAGAATGGCAAGATTTTAAGAATAATATCTTAAACTAAGCTACAAGTGAATTTTGGGTAATATCAAAGATAAATCATCTCTTTTCCCTGATCCAAAAAGAATACATTATTCCTCCACGCCCATGGATCCCCATCAAACCCATCAGAAGTAGTAAAAATGGGTACAATTGTGTCAATGAGGAATGCTGCATATTGCGACCAATTTTTAGACTAATCAAATCCAATGTATCATTCAGCTTGCTGTTACTCATACAAATTTGGCTAATCACTACAGATAAGCTTCATTTAGCTGTATGTCATGAAAGAACCTGAAAATGGAAAATTTGCTGACACTTTAACTGCCAATCAAGAGTCTATCACTTCAGCACCAGTACTACCACTTGCTGAGGAATCTCACCACTCTTTGCCTGATGGACAAAAATACCCACATCAGATTCTGACTTACTACGGAGACACCCAAGGTACAGATTCCAGCTGCAAAAGTGCTATTTCTGTTTATACATGTGTTCAGCAGTTCTCATGTATCAGCAGCAAAATTAGTAGCATGATCTAGAACCAGTTCTGAAATCACCAGGACATTGTTCGTGCTTTTGCTGTTGCTATCATAATTGCTGTAGCTGTGTGCTATCTGTTGTCCACACTCTATGGTCAGAAATTTTGAAACATAAACCAAAAAGACAATTCATGTCTCAGAGTGGACTCACTAAAGTATGAGAGAATGGGTGGAAACACACCTTTATGAAGTTAGTGTTTCATAAGAAAACAAGAAGACAACATGGATGCATTACTAAGTCCTCCATAGGCATTCCAGCAAAATATAATTTTATGAGAAATCTGAACATAATTATTTCTGTTGTAGAGTTATTGAATTGCTTTACAGATGATTATGAAGACTAGCATAATAAAGAGCATGAACATAATTATAATTATTTTTTAAATCTTAAAAGTGGTTAATGAAGACTTGTCCAATTAAAGACAAGTGTTGAATTCACAAGAAATTGTATATGTAGTAGTAATGATAGTCCATAGTTTGAAAATTAAAACAATCATCCTATTTTGAATATAATTACCAAGTTAACATTTGTTTTATGATGGAAGTAGTAGACACATTCACAGAAAAGATACTAGAGTAGTGGATGTATGCAACATTCAACAAACAGAAAGGAGTTGCGATTTATAAATGCACAGAAAATAGTGTATCACAGAGAATCATCTAGACAAAGACATAATTTTCACAACTATATCTGGAGACATAACAAAATTGAAGATAATAGAGATGGAAACCATGGTCATCATGGTGACATTTCTTGTGCCTGTTATAAAGGATGGAAGAACTCCACTGTGCGCTTCACACTCCTGGTCCTACATATGAACCTTTGTGTATCTTGATTCTTGCATTTCACCATTTCTGACTAGAGTTTTTTTAAGGATTCTTGGATGTATAGATGAATAGGTATCTATGGGGAAAAGGTCTTTTTCTCAGTGTTTATGGGGTTTATGAAAAAGCTCCTTAGGATTGTGTCTCATTATGCAGTATGAAACACTGCATATGTATCTTCACATACTGCAGTATGCATCTTTGAGTGCATGAGTGCACCTCTCCCACAGTGTGGGCATAGCTCTTCCTCACTGCAGGGGATGAAAAAAAGTTTTTTTAAAAGTTTGAGGATTATTATTATATTTTATATATATATATAATATAATATATATAGTAATATATTATTATTACTATATATATTATTAGTATATAATAACCTTTCAATATCTGAAGGAGAGCCAGAGAGGGACTCTTTGTCAGGAAGTGTAGTAAGAGGACAAGGGGCAATGGTTTTAAACTGGAAGAGGGGAGATTTAGATTAGATACTAGAAATAAATTCTTTACTGTGAGGGTGGTGAGGCACTGGAACAGGTTGCCCAGAGAAGTCGTGGATGCCCCATCCCTGGAAGTGTTCAAGGCCAGGCTGGATGGGGCTTTGAGCAACCTGCTCTATGGGAGGTGTCCCTGCCCATGGCAGGGGGGTTGGAACTAGATGATCTGTAAGGTCCCTTCCAACTCAAACTATTCTATGATTCTATGATGATTCTATTATAGAAGGAAGAAAAATTTTTTAGTTTCATACCAGGTGGATTGACCTGGACCTGGAAGTGGTAATTGACTAGAAGGAAGCAAGTCAAGGTTTGCAACCCACACTAAGTCAAACTCCTGGGATGAAGAGACATAAGTGGCAACCTTGTCACAGAGAGGGGCAGGTCCTTGCCCCAGCCACCATTACGGCTACTGAGGTGTTAAGGACTATTCAGCCAAAGAGTGCAAGATGAATAAAAAAGGAAAGATGAAAGGAAAGATGCTCTGAAAACCAGAGCAAAGATGAAATCAAAAGAAGTCCTGCTTGCAAGAAGAAAATGGGCTAAGACTATCAAGATAAGAAATAAATCAGTCTTTATGTATACTGTTGCAGAGGTTTGGATTTGAGAACGTATTTAGACAAATAGATGAGATTAATTTAAATTGCATCGAAGACACAGAATTGGGTTGCAAAAAGCATAGAATATGAATAGAAAATAATACTGAACAGCAATTGCAAACATTATTGTCAGTGAGCCCACTGATAAAAAGAACGTCAAAGTCTGAAGAATAAAGCAGTTAAACAGACTTTTTTCTGTGACAGAAAAAATTGAACCAGTTTGCTGAACAGTACTCTTTTGCTGAACAGTAATGCACAGTATGATACTGTATTGTAAAATGGCATTATGAAAGAGGTAGAAGATTAGTTGGGACCAGTGGGAGAGAGAAAGGAGGGAAGTTGGGATACTGTGAGGGAAAAAAAAGTGGAAACTTTTTGGAATGAAAGCATTTGAAGAATAGCACCATGGCATCTCAATTTGTCCACGTAGGGCCCAATTAACCTGGGTAAGATTTGTTCACCTAGGATGAATACAGACCTGAGGAGCTGGAGATTGAGTACAAGGTGAAGGAAGTCAATGTAGTTGTGATAATTGCAGACAATTCTTGGTTAGAACAGGACCCTAGGATATAGACACTGCAGCTGGTGATGATGGGACAAAACTGCAGAAAAAAAGAAAAAACATAAGTTCAGAAAAACCTTGTTGCTATTATTGGGGAAAAAAACAGGATGGATGGGCTGAGACCAATGGAATGAGGTTCAATAAGGCCAAGTGCTGGGTCCTGCACTTGGGTCACGACAACCCCAGGCAGCACTCCAGGCTTGGGGAAGAATGGCTGGAAAGCTGCCTGGCAGAAAAGGACTTCGGGGTGCTGGTCGACTGTTGGCTGAACATGAGACAGCAGTGTGCCCAGGTGGCCAAGAAGGCCAGCAGCATCCTGGCCTGTATCAAGAACAGTGTGGTGAGTAGGACCCAAGAAGTGATCGTCCCCTTGTACTCGGCACTGGTGAGACCTCAGCTCTAGTACTGTGTCCAGTTTTGGGCCTCCTACCACAAGAAAGACATTGAGGTGCTGGAGTGGGTCCAGAGAAGGGCAAAGAAGCTGGTGAGGCGTCTGGAACACAAGTCTTATGAGGAGAGGCCGAGGGAGCTGGGGTAGTTCAGTCTGTGGACGAGGAGACTGAGGGGAGACCTTATCGCTCTGTACAACTACCTGAAAGGAGGTTGTAGAGAGGTGGGGATCAGTCTCTTCTC